>CM041781.1:220627934-220688223 GCA_023374045.1 Limonium bicolor
GTACCCCCGTCACTGATGATCGCTCGTGGAACACCGAAACGGGTAAATATATTCCTCTTTAGAAATTTGAGTACCACTCTTGCATCATTGGTCGGCGCTGCTATCGCCTCAGCCCACTTGGTAACATA
Source organism: Limonium bicolor (assembly GCA_023374045.1). Classification (NCBI taxonomy): domain Eukaryota; kingdom Viridiplantae; phylum Streptophyta; class Magnoliopsida; order Caryophyllales; family Plumbaginaceae; genus Limonium; species Limonium bicolor. The sequence goes on from CM041781.1 coordinate 220,628,063, forward strand.
ATCCACTGCCACCAAGATGTAGAGGTTACCTTGAGAGGACGGGAACGGTCCCATGAAATCAATACCCCATAAGTCGAACGGCTCAACCTCCAGGATCGAATTCAATGGCATCTCGTGACGTCTGGATAAATTCCCCTGCCTCTGGCACTGATCACAAGTAGAAACAAATTGATAACAGTCCTTGTTCAAGTTCTTCCAAAAGAAGCCAGCCTCCAAAACTTTGCGGCTGTCCTAGCCGGTCCAAAATGACCTCCTGCTTCTCTAGAATGGCAGTGTGTCAGGATGTCTCTAGCCTCATCCTCAGAAACACAACGACGTATCATACCATCTGCGCAGACCTTGAACAGAAACGGGTCATCCCAAAGATAGTGCTTGACTGTGGAGAAGAACTTCTTCTTCTGCTGATACGACAACTCTGGAGGAATGATACCCTTGGCTAGGTAATTTGCAATATCAGCGTACCAAGGGTCCGTGGAATGGCCGATCATGAAGACATACTCATCAGGAAAGTACTCATTGATTGGCCTGCCGTCATCAGGAACTTCCATACGCGATAAGTGGTCTGCCACTCCATTCTGCGCTCCTGGTTTATCTCGAATCTCAATGTCAAATTCCTGCAAAAGCAAAATCCAACGGATCAAACGCGGTTTAGCATCAATCTTTCAAAGAGATACCTGAGTGCAGAATGGTCGGTATGCACGATGACTTTGCTGCCAATGATGTACGGTCGAAACTTGTCACAAGCAAAGACGATCGCCAACAGCTCCTTCTCCGTCGTGGCGTAGTTCTTCTGTGCCTCATTCATAGTCTTACTCGCGTAGTAGACTATCCTCAACACCTTGTCATGCCTCTGACCCAAAGCTGCTCCTAACGCGTAGTCACTAGCATCACACATAATCTCAAAAGGCAACGACCAATTAGGAGCAACAATAATAGGTGCAGAAATCAATTTAGCTTTGAGCAAATTAAACGCATCTAAGCACTCCTTTGTAAACTCAAATTTAGCATCCTTAAGTAATAAATCACAAAGAGGCTTAGAGATCTTAGAAAAATCCTTAACAAAGCGCCTATAAAAACCTGCGTGACCAAGGAAACTACGGACATCTTTTACCGAGATGGTGTGGTGGCAACTGCTCTATGACTTCAACCTTAGCCTTGTCCACCTCAATCCCCTTCTTGGAAATCTTGTGACCGAGCACGATGCCTTCCTGCACCATGAAGTGGCACTTCTCCCAATTGAGCACCAAGTTAGTCTCCCTGCATCTAGCTAAGATTAAATCAAGTCTCGCAAGCATGTAGCATCAAAAGTCGGTCCAAAAACAGAAAAATCATCCATAAAGACTTCGATGCACTTTTCAATAAAATCAGCAAAGATAGCAGTCATGCAACGTTGAAAAGTACCAGGTGCATTACATAAACCAAAAGGCATGCGACGATAAGCATAAGATATATACATATAATGTAAAAGTATTGTCTCTTCTCTTAGCAATTGGAATTTGAAAATAACCGGAATAACCATCTAAGAAACAGTAATACTCTTGTCCTGCAAGCCTCTCTACATCTGATCAATAAATGGAAGGGAAAGTGATCTTTCCTAGTGGCGGCATTTAACTTCCTATAATCAATGCAAACTCTATGCCCAGTAATAGTACGCTGAGGAATTAATTCACCCTTATCATTAGGAACTACAGTTAAGCCCCCTTTCTTGGGTACCACCTGAGTAGGACTTACCCATTCGCTGTCAGAGATTGGATAGATTATACCTGCATCCAGTAGCTTGATAACCTCCTTCTTGACTACCTCTTTCATGTGCGGGTTCAGTCGCCGCTGGGGCTGTCTCAATGGCTTGTAATCCTCCTCAAGATAAATGCGGTGAGTGCAGAATGTCGGAGCAATGCCTTTGATATCAGCAATGGACCATCCTAGTGCCTCTTTGTTTCTCCTCAAAATCTGCAACAATGCTTCTTCCTGTTCATCAGTTAAAGCATTAGATATAATAACAGGTAAATCAGTAGGAGGAACAAGGAAAGCGTATTTAAGATGACTAGGAAGCGGTTTCAGCTCAAGAGAGGGTGGTGACTCCACAGAAGGAGCTAGTGTCTTTGGAACTCGGTCCAGCGGTTCCTCCTCGATTCTATGGTTCTTCCTATATGGCCTCCCAGCAGAGAGCTGAAACGCTGCAGTAGAAACCTCAGAGTCATCACAAGTGGTCTCTATAGAATCCACCAAACATTTCTCCAACGCATCCAGCTCCGTGGGGCTATAAGAATAATCCTGCATCAAAGTGTCAATACAATCCAAACTAAAGCAGGCATGAACATCAGAAGGGTGAGTGGCAGCCTTGGTCATATCAAAAACAAGCTGCTCATCATGTAAACGCAATATAATCTTCCCTCCTTCAACATCAATAAGGGTCCTTGCTGTCCGCATGAACGGTCGACCTAGAATAAGTGGTACTACCTTATCTTCCTCCATGTCCAAAATAACAAAGTCAGCAGGGAAAGCAAAGGTACCTACTGAAACAATTAAATCTCTAACCACACCTCTAGGTAGGATAATCGACCTATCAGCTAATTGCAAAGTAATTCGAGTAGGCTCACATTCTCCTAGACCAAGCTTCAAATACATAGATAATGGCATCAGATTAATACTTGCACCTAAGTCACATAAACCCTTACCACAATTCACATTACCTATCGCGCAAGGTATGACCGGAGTACCTGGATCATCAAGCTTCGGTGGAAGCTTCTTCGAAAGCACAGCTGAAACGCTCTCAGTAAGCTGCACAGTACCTTCTCCACTAAGGACCGTCTGTTGGACAGGATGTCCTTCATAAACTTCGCATATATTGGCATCTGCTTCAAAGCTTCAGAGAAAGGAATGTTAATGGTCAGTTTCTTAAAAATAGTCAAAAACTTACCAAACTGCTCATCCAAGTCCCTCTTCTTCAACCGGTTTGGAAAAGGAACTGGCGCTTCAGCAACTGCGCGTCGTGGAGGTGTGGAAGTCTTAGTAGTCTTGCTAATTGCCACCTCCTCTTCAGCTGGTGGCTCCTCCTGGAAACCTGCTGGTGCAGTCTCTTTATCCTGCTCAACATTGGGGAGAGGGACCTCAACTTCAGGGACCACCGGGTCAAGCTGTGTACCACTCCTCAACGTGATAGCCTTGGCATGCTCTCTCGGATTCTGCTCCGACTGACTAGGCAAGGAACCCAAAGGACGCTGAGCTAACTGCTGAGATATCTGAGACAGCTGAGTCTCGATATTCCTATTGAAGTCCTCTGATCATTGTTGAAGGTTCTTTGCTCTTGATTGAAAGCTTCCAGCTCATTAAACTTCTTCGTATTCACTGAGATGAAATCATTCATCTGGCCAGAACTGCATCCATACTAGAAGATGCTCCAGCACCTGAATTTTGTGCGTGCTGATTCTGCAGTGGTTGCTTCTGATAGGAAGGATTGTACTGCTGCTGAGGCCTCTGGTTGTAATTGTGGTTACCACCAGCTTGGTAACGGTTTTGCTGCTGAGCTTGATAACCCGGATTTCCTTGATTCCCAAAGTAATTACCCGGCCTGTTACCAACATAGTTCGCTGCCTCTTCTTGTGGTGGAGAACACTGACACATGTTAGAAGCTCTACCACAGTACTCGCACGGTGGATAAAACCTCAGGAGCTGCTGCACTGGACTGTGGATTCATAACTGCACACATACGCTCAAACTGCTTCGACATTGCTTCTATCTTGGCAGCCAAGAAAGTGTTTGAATCCACTTCATAAACCCCAGCTGGTTTCTTTGGTGCAGCTTCTCCTGCTCTTGTACCTCCCCACTGATTCGCTGCTGTAGTGATGGTATCTAACAACTCCTTAATTCGTGTAATAGGCAGCTCCATCAAACTTCCTCCAGCACAAGTATCAACCAACAACCGGCTAGACGGATCCAAATCCTTGTAAAAGGACTGCAGTATAACCTCTTCACCTAGACCGTGATGTGGTACCTTCCTCACTATTCCCTTAAAACGCTCCCAAGCTTCAGACAAGGACTCACCAGCAAACTGTTTGAAGTTTGTAATCTCTTCATGGTCAGCATCCGAGAGGGTGGGAAGTACTTTGCTAAGAATGCATTAGCCAGCTCGGTCCAACTGGTGATACTGCTCGGGCGTCAACGAGTTCAACCACTCAGCGGCTCTATCCCTCAGAGAGAATGGAAACAGGGTGAGCCGGGCCACCTCCTGCGAAGCTGGTGTCGAGCACGCTCCTACCAATCTCAGGAATGTAGTGAGATGAGCATTCGGATCTTCAGTAACCGTCCCACTGAACTGAGGCGCGTTCATCACCATGGTCACATAGTGAGTCTTGAACTGCCACTGCACTCCTGCTGGCAATGCTGGAATCACAATTGGCGACACCAACCCTTCAACACTTGGACGGGTGTAGTCCCTCATCTGTCTCTCGTTGTTCGCCATATTCACTGGTGGTTGAACTTCCGGAACCTCTTCACCAACAGGTGGTTCGGGCACCTTCTCCTCAACTGGTGGATCCAGGTTCAAGTCTCTTCGAAGTTGTCTCGCGAATCTCTCGATCTCAAGATGAGCTCGAACTCTGGTTCCTGCAGAACGGGTGGTTGACCATAACCGAGAGTTAGTGAACTGAAACTATAATAGCGCAAATTAAAAGGGAAGCAATAATCAGAAAAAGATAAAAGAAATTAACCCGCAAAAAATATGCAGATAAAATTCCTAACTACTAAGCACAGATATTCAAATAAAGAACAAAATCAGAAATAAAATCTAAAAGATAAAAGAATACCTAAAACAAAATCTAGACAAAATCAAAACAGAACAAAGATAAAATAACTAAAATAATAAAGTTATCCTAATAAACTAAAAAATAAAATCTGATGTTTAACAAAACAATAAGAAGATTAAAAACAGAAAAACTGAAAACAACCAAAATCGAATGAAACAGAACAATTAAAATAAAGAAATTAAACGAACACAACAAAATAAATAAAAGAAAACGAAATAAAGACTAAACTAAATAACCGTGCCTCCCGGCAACGGCGCCAAAAACTTGTTGGGGTAAAACCTAACGGCAAGTGTACCGTCAATTCTAGCAAGTTTTAATAGAGAGTAATCCCTAAGTATCGAACCAGAGGAGGCGATGTGTCTAGTTTAATCTTTACCTACCGAATTAAAATAAAACAGGAAATTGGGGTTTGATTTGATGACAATTAAAAACTGTAAACCGGCATGCGAAATAATAATAAACAGGAAAAATAAATGTTGTGAAACTGATTTGGAGAAGAAGATCCCGGTTTACTACTGCACACTATAAATCCGCGATTCCATCCCTAAGTGATTTAAAAGATAATTCTGAGTAAAACCCTAGAACTAAGATAATTTACCTCCGGTCTCCCGCTTAGCAAATACTAGTTAATAAAGACCGAATTCTAACTCTCGTTACGAACCCACTGTTTACTAACCGCCTTAAGAACAATCTAGTTTATTGGTCAATTAGCAAATTAGAGGAATTGCCGTCTCTAAACTAATCGGTTAATTTTCTGTAATCAATTGGAAGCCGCAGTCGTCACATATAAGCTAACAAAATACTAATCTTTATAATTGGCCAAATTATAACGATTAAAGAAATTAAGCAAGGAAAATAACTTTACTCAATTAAATTGTATTAAACCACAAAGGAACAGGTATTGTAAATTTAGGGATACATAGCAAACCGAAATCTAAAGGAACTACTCAGCCATTGACATGTTTACAATAAGCTTAATAAAAATAGAGAACAGAAGAAACTCTGTTCTGAGATTTCTGGTGAAGTCTCCGTGGTGAACTCTTACTGTGCTCTGCTCCAAACTCCAAGCTCCAAACCAGACTCAAACTCTCAAGACTAATTCTCTGTGTGTGTGGTGATTATTCTGTGCAATCAGCCGTGTCCCTCACGTTGGCCCCAAGCTCCCTCTTTTATAACAAAAAGAATTATATCTTAACCTATCTCTAATCTATCTATATAAAACGACGGTGCATAAGTAAAATAGAGATTAATTCCGTTACTCTCGAGCCAGAATCTCCGCGCTCCGCTAATAATGTTCCGGTTTCAAATCCATATGCAAACCCGAAACACATGCAAATTTAGGCAGAAACTTCTCTCGATTGGCATGTTCCGGGTTTCAAACCATGTGCAAACCCGGAACAAGTCTGAAATTGGGCAGAGAGTTTCGCCCTGGTATGTTCCGGGTTTCAAACCAAACCTCAAACCCGGAACAAGCCTGAAATTAGGCGGAATGTTCTGCGTTTGACCCTGGTTTGACTTCCCATGTTGCTCTAACCTCTGAAATCTTCATTTAAGCACTTTGTTGAGTAATTTTCCTGAAAACATATGAAATCGATCATTGGAGACAAATATAACAATGAAGTAATTAAAAGCATTAAAGAGGAAAGTTAATGTCATAATGTAGAGAATTAAGCATGAATTAGTCTAGTAAACTTAGACAAATTCCTGACTTATCAGAACACAAGACAATATCGAATGATGTAACAATCTCATATGCCCACATTAAAGGCAACAATACGTTTTCACCCGGAAAGGGGCTGAATGTAAGTACACCAATATACAATAAAAGAAAGGCAAGCTAGCACGCTAGCAGATGCCCAAACTATTAATCAAATATCACAATAACTTATAACTGTCAAAACGACTAAAATATGGTGCACACAGAAGCGGCCATTATAAATAGCCATTAGAATGGATACATTGGCAAACACAGGCGAGTGAAACTCGTGTAGAACTCAAATGATGAGAAACAAAAATTGAAGGCAGGCTACACAATAGCCTAGACCGTTAAAAGATACACTCCAAAATAAATACGGCATTCAACACTATAATCCACACAGGAACTCATAAACATACAATTACATTCCTGTTAAACAACATGAAAAATAGAAAGGATATAGAATATACCAGAGGGAAAAATGCCTCAACTGCCAAAGAGCATACCCATACGGGATGCTGAAAAATGCAAGGCTCAATATGAACACGACAATGGATTTCGCTAGCAAAAGCGGGGCGAATCATACAAATATGGGCGTAAGACCAGTATACAAAAATACAATATACACAACACACGAAGCACATAACAAATATTACAATTAATGTGTTACTCCGAACAAAACAACCTGGAGATAAGAGATGACAAGAATTATCTCCATGAATTCATAAGCTAATACATCCAAAATTTCAGAGACTAGTGCAACACACTACCAAACAACAAAAGATAGTCAATGTTATACTTCACCTCAACTACAAACAAATGAGTGAAGATAATAACAATCCAAAATATATTCCGTGTTAGTAATCTAGAACATCTGGATACAACTTAGACCTAATCGTACGCATGTACAAGTAACGATACAACACCGATTGAAATACCTCCATTTCTAAATTAAGAAAAGACCGTGAATGACACTGTCATATTGGAAAGAGGTAAGCAATAATTTTTTGCTAATAAATCATCTATAATATACCTTTAGGAACGAAAAGGGCAAACCAAGCCCTATATATGTGGGTTGCACCTCATTATGGAGCGAGAAGCGTGGTGGGCCCAATAGAACGTGTTTGGGAGAGTGCACAAATATTCTACGCCTAGACCAAAAGAATATGCGCCTCACCATTCGCATACTCTCTTTTAGAGCCGAACGACTAGAGATCGACCCGTCTCTTAAATATGAGAAACTCCACCCCGAAATTCCAATACATAAACGAGGGAGACCAGGAACAAGACCATTAAAAAGAGTCAAAGTCCGTTGGTCAAACCATGAGGCGAGAAAGGCCACATGGGAGTTGGAGAACTCCATGAGAGCCAAGTATCTAGCGCTTTTCTCATAGCGACTGTTAGATACTTTTAGGGTCACGGGGCGTAACCCTTTTTAAGGGGGTAGAGCCTCTTGGCATAGTTAATTATAGTGTTGTCTTTGTTGTGCTTATGTTGTTTTTGTAGCTTGTATGTGCTTCATACACTGGTAATATGTCGTTGTATGCACGTGCTTTAAGCACTTGTGACATATTCTGATTATGTGTATGTGCCTTAAGCACTTGTGAGATATTCCGATTATGTGTATGTGCCTTAAGCACTTGTGAGATATTCTGATTATGTGGATGTGCTTTAAAACACTTGAACAATCATGTACTTATGCCCTTAGGGACTTGTGTTATATACATAATGATTTGGATTGGAAAGAATTGTGGATGAATGGAACTGATAACACTTCGGGGAAGTGTCGAGACCTTAGAATCGATAGACCGAATTGATAGTTATCATTGAGGCTACATTGGGTAGTTATATTACCAAATATTTCTTTAGATGACTTCGGGACGAAGTCGTTTTAAGGGGGGTAGACTGAAATACCCCAAATAGTTATTACCTTAATTAATAAGGATTAATTTAAATCATGAGCATTAGTTGCTACAAATATCATTGTATAAGTATATAGTTCAAAATGGACACTAAACCATATATTAATCTTTAATCAAAGAGAGAATATTATTAAGGAGAAATCAACTCCTAAAATTAATATTACATGTAACATACTAGTACATGTATTAAATATCATAAATACCACTCATTAAACTATATAAAATATTTATATAGTCAAAACAAATTGTAAGTGCTATATATACTTATATATACACATTAAAAACATGAAATAAAACATGTTACCACCTAATATATAAACAAGTCAATCTTACACATTAATGTACAATATTAATGTACAAAAATCAGAGAAACTCCCCTCATTAGCTACACTCTCGGCACATATATATATATATATATATATATACATATATAAAAATATATAAGAAAAAGAAAAACAAATATTGGGAAGATAAACAAGTACAATTTAAAGAATAAAAACATGAAACCACTTGTAATTATCCCCACAATTTCCTCCCGTCTCCTTTCCATCTCTCCCTTCTCAATTCTCGGCTGAAACACTCCAGCCCTTTTCTTTTGTTGCCTGCCATTAATAAAAGAAGAAGAAAGAAATCAAGATTATACATTAAAGCAAAAGTAAACAAGTACACAAGCATAAAATATGGGAGCATTGTACCTTACCTACCTCCCACCTTTCTCTTACAATTCGGATGAATTTCATCCCTTCTCCTCTCTCTATGATTATTGGCTGCTACAAGAAAGGAAGAAGATGACTAAACAAAGATGTACTTTAACCATCATTTCCCTCACGTTTCCTCTTATATTATGGCTGGCAAAGTCACTTGATTTCTCCACATCCCATCCGGTAATATACATAGAGAAGAGCACCAAAAGTAAGTCTAGGAAATAAGAAAGGTCAACAAGTACAACCTACCTTGAACCTTGTGAAGACCTTTCTTCTTTTGTACCACAACTGCCATGCCTTTCCTCTCTACCATGCCCCATCTCCCTCTCGGTACCAACCTTCCCAACAACAACTCCAGCTCCTTTTTTTTTTCATCTCATGCGACAACACCCCACTCATTCTTCCTGCATTACCTCAGCAACTCCTTTCCCTTCTTACTGGCGTCAACAGGCAAGGAATGCAGCAAGAATAATAACAGCAGAACAAAAAAAACAGTGAGCTTCTTTCCTACCTTACAGTTTGATCCTTCCCTCACCTTGCTATCTACATCGCCAACTTTCTTCTCTTCCAACACATGACACCATCAGCCCCACTCTTTCCCTTCTCCATTCGACAGTAGCAGCAGGAACAAACATCTGCTCCTGTATATTTTCTTTTTTTCCCTTCAAGCGGTAACAGCAGCAACTCTGCTCCCCTCTTCTTCTTTTCACACACCGCAGAAGCAGTTTTTCCCTCCTCCATTATCGGTAGCTGCAGTTCATCTCATACAACTGCCAATGACAGCAACAACTACCACCCATTCCCCTTCCCATTTCGGTGATAGACTGATAGCAGCAAGGCTACAACAAGGAGAAAAAAAACTGTTAAGATAAGGTAATAAAATGTACATTTTAACACACCTATCTTCCTCGTTATATACATAACCGAAACTGCTGCATTAATCTCACACTTCCTCCTGCTCTTTTCTGCACAAACATGGAGCTGTCCCAGCCCTCTCATTAAGCAAACAACCCCCCAAGAACACACCATTTAGGGAGCTGGAAAACAAGGTGAAAACCGATGCCTCTCCTCTGTTTTGGGCTCTTCCTTTTTCTCATTTTCTGCATGAAATGAAACCATATTCTCCTTGCTGTAGATAACCGAAAGAGAGCTTGAAAGCCTCATCAAGTAACAAGGTAAAGCTTCCTCTTATAAGACCCAAAAACCATGCTTTAAGCCCTCTTAAATTTGATACTTAAATCAGTCACTAACTAAGCTCCCTTCTTTGTGTAACTAATGACCGAATGGTCAGTTGCTTCTTCTAAAGTGCCGTGGAAAGTGGGGCTAAATTCCAAGGGAGATACCAACTACAAGAGGTAAAATGCTGATATATATATTAAAGGCCATGTTAGTGTTTTAGTGAAAATTTTCCTAAACAAAAAAAAACTAACGCATTACACCTGTGAACATACCCAGCGGTGAGAGTCCAAGCTTGGTGTGGCTGAGAAGTTGCTGGAAAACCTTTGTGTTCATACCAAGGTAAACCCACGTATTACCTTGCCTTATACTTCAAAAAAAAAACAGCACTCTAAAGCATAATATAAAATCGAAAATCTTATGTATAGTATATGCTGCTTTAAACCGTGGTGATGTGTAAAGGATAATGGAAATGTGTATAGCTAATGAGTTGAGGTGGTTATGACCTTTTTAAGTCAAATTATGAGCTTACAATGGGGGAAAGAAATGTTTAAGATCGTTGTATACAACCTGTAGGAAACCGAGAGCATGTGCATGGCATATGTGTAATTTTTGAACCTTAAATATATATAGAAACTAGTAGTCAAGTGCGGGATTAGTAGGACTAGGAATTAATGGCTTGTTTAAATACATTGCATAAGTAAATATGGAAGAAAAAGGGGTTTGAAAATGTCAATAACAGACTGTACAAGCCGTGAGTGAAGATGTACAGTTAAGACATTTTAATGTAATTTTATAAGTAATTCTATGTTAGGCTTAAAGCCACAATGGTTAGGCTATTTTTATTATGCTTATTTTAAGCTTCAAATATTGATTATCAAATTTTAAAGTGATTAAATGAACTATATAAAAACATTCTGGTGCAGAAATATAATTTTGGTGGATATAACCACCTAGGAATATTTTAAGTGAATATTAGAGAATTTAGGTATTTCTTAAATTAGATATAAAGTTACAATATAATTTAAATGAATTTTATAAGTGTATAAATAAATAAAAGACCATTTACCAGGTCGAAATGAACTTTAGTAAAAATATGGGGAGTTGAACAAATTAAAAACCAAGGGGAAATGTTTTAAGAATTTTAGAAAAATATAAAATACAATTTTAAGAAGTAAAATGTGTTGGATGTAAAATAGAGAAATAAAAAGGGTATCTTCATAATTGTAGCAATATGGGTCAAAGGGGATATTTGGGGTGGTCAACATGGACCACATATGACATTTGACCAAATTAGAAAACTAAATAAATTTATTGGTAATGTAACAAAGTATTAAATTGAAAATGAAATTTATAAAAACTATATGGGTGTTTTTATAATTTCTGAAAATTCTATGCCTATAATGGAATTAAATTGACCACTAGAGGTCTGTTTGTAATTTGGATGAATTTTGGGTTAATTTTAGTAATTTAGTTAATTAAGGGTTATAATATATAGTTAAGTATCAAAGTATAACAACTATAAAAACTTTGAGGGCTAGAGTGTAATTACCGAAAGATTGATGATGATTTGAGGATTAATTAAACTATTTGGGTTGTACAAAATTTAGGGAAAATTTTGGGTTAGAATTTGATTTAAATAATTAATATGTATAATATAAGGTTTCAGTGTTAAATTGTAAGTTTATAAAAGTAAGGGGGTAATGTGTAATAAAAAGAAAACGTGGGAGAAAGTATAAATCTGGATAAAAGTTGGGTGTTGTTCGAAAATTAGCAAATATGTATATATGTGTATACTACAATATTGAAAACCTTAGGTTATAAATTAAGTAAGGTGTTAAATGTAACAAATATGACATTTGGGTCGAAATGGTAATTAATCAAAATTAAGTGGGGGAAAGTATGGAGATTTCCGAAAACTATAATGGTGGGTTGGGAATTAGTAGACAGATTGTAATATAAAGTTACAATGTTATAATGTGACATTTTGCTAAATTATAGGAAATATATATTGTTAAGGGATTAACATGGTATAATTATACCTTGCAAACAATTACGCAAAATGATAAGCTGAGTTGGGAATTTTAGAGAGTATATTATATACTAGGAACCTTATATTGTAAGGTGCATAACAATGTATAACCGTATATTGTAAAACCGTGAAATCAAGTTTTAGTAAGATACGTATGGATAAACGGTACGAATGAACAATATACATTTCACATGGAATGACGAAATAAGATTAATATGAAGTTTTAGAATGGGATGAAAAATATCACGTGACGTTGTAAGATATATACATATATAGTTAGCATACAATGTATGCAAGTGTAATATATATAGGGGTTTAGGAAATAACGTGACAACTGACAAGAAATATGATACAAGTAAATATGAAAACGTATAAATGTTATATGTAAGTATACACATGCATAATCGTACGAGGAATGAATAACGTAGACCGTTAAGTGATTACCGTCACGTAACGTACGACAAAATGACGACGAGTATTACATATCCGTACGTACGAATCTATAGATGTACTTAAATATAGATATGTATATATAAACAAGTGAGTATTAATATATACACGTAAATGTAAATATATGTAAATTATACGAGAACAAATAACCGTGTTGGATAGCATGATAACCGAGAATCCAACCTCCACGTAGTGAATAAAATGGTATTGGGTAATACGTATTCGTAAGTTAAACCGTACGACAAACTATAAATCTGAAGACGGGGATATTGATAGTAGTTACATTTCTCAGTAGATCAGGTTGCGGGATTCGAACTCCGGGAACGTAGGGGATAGACGTGCGCTCGTTTCGCTAGCTTTGCTCGTCGGTGTACGGTATGTGAATGTGTGGTCTGAAAACTCCAAGGGTTTCCTTGGGTTCCGGACGTAACTGTGTGCTTGCATGTCAGATAAATAAATGTAATGAATGTGATCGTATGTGTTTATGTTTTCCAATCGTCAACGTGTTTATTAACTCTGCGCGTACGTCGTTCGGACTTGTGATATCAATTATCACCTAATTGTTATGAACTATCATGAGAGGGACTCCAATTATCATCTTATGAGAGTGAAATATTTCTAACAGTACTAAGTGAGGAACTTAGTTTAGAGACCCGGTATTAACCGTCTCTAGAGCGATGACTCGACCTTTGAACATGACCTAGCAGACTCCTAGGTTGCGTGTAAGACCCGATAGGGCATCCAATAAAAATGTGTTCTCTCCAATAACGAGATTGAATCTCCAGGAGACTAATTAAAATATGCTAACTTATGAGAGTGTGATAAATAATTAATGAAACAATGTTTAGTAAATCCTGGTCTGCATTCGTTCCAGCAGGTTGCGCATAGTGATCACTAGAGTTTCGTACCCGGTTAGGGTCTACTCTTGTTTATCTAACGAGCCGGATACGATCGTTAGTCGGAGTGTGCTACCGTTGGCACCATACCATGGCTTCGGCCTAATGGACATCTACCACTGTAGATAAGTGAGCCTGTCTACCCACTGTAGATGGCGTCGGACTACTGTCCAAAATATTAATGTGTGAGGTTAAACGGGGAATTGTCCTTAACATGACACCCGTATGCTTATGTGAGATTGTGGAAGCGGGGCTTCATGTGATGGAAATAAACAAGTGAGACTAACTGGACTTCAGCTAACTCTTACATTACCGTCGATTCGAACTTAATTGTTCAATTATCAATGTCGTAATAGCATGTCTTGATGTGTGAATGTTTGAATACCTGTTGTGTGTTTTAATTCCGTATTTACAGTTATGTTATAAACATGTAAATGGTACAGCATGAAACGAACCCCATGTTAATCAAGATGGCTAAAACGACCTAAGTGGCCTAAAGGGTCTAGGATCACATTTAGCATACCAGCAGTTGGCTGAGCCTTTATGGCACCCACATTTCAGGACTTAATCAAGCTATGAAGCCGGAGTGCGGGCCTTCAGGGTAGTCAGCGACGTTATTTATTTATTTATTGCACTTTTAGAATTAGCTTATATTCAGTACGATGTAAACATTGGGATTACATTAGATGCTCACTTACCTTATGTATTAGTTTAAACTTAGGATGATGTAGTATATATCTCGTTCATCACTGCGGTTAATTATTGTCGATATGTTGTTATATTCCTTTTCCGCTTCTTTACTCGCATGGGCGAGTAACGGCATGTGACACCCGAGTGAGAATTATTAGTGTTTAACTTCCGCCGTGAGACGTCTTTAATTATGCTACGAGAGTGATTATTCCGAGTTTAATGTGAGGGGTGTACACCACCTGTATAAACAATTTCGTACCTGCAAGATGAAACCAAGCAGCCCACCCCGAAGGGGTGAGTCAGTTCCCTGCAATGGAACTAGTATGATTCTCTAAAACAATAAATCATAATATAGCTCTTAAAATGAAACAGTAACTTGAAATCAAACTCTTAAAAGTAAAACAGAGAAAAGACACTTCAAACATTCAAATCACTGAGAAAAGAGAATAAGACAAAGATAGAGACAAATAACTTTAAAACCAAGTCATCCACTTAAGAGGTCACATCATAAAGTTAGTAAGCATTCATTGTTGATGTTAGAACCAATTCTGGTTAAGAAGAGAAAGACTCAGGTAGTCACAAAGGACTAGGAATGATATGAATACCATAACCCGTGGTAGACAGTTTATGTCTCCACCATTTCAGGAAGTTGATTCCCATAGACAAATATACTCAAGAGTGGAATAAAACCCATTGGGAGAGATGGCCCCCACCGCCAGTCAGTTGTCACAAGGACGAGGTAAATAGACCTCCGTTGTCAGTTGTCCACAAGGACGAGGTAAACAGACCGCCGCTGTCAGTTGTCCACATGGACGAGGTATAGCAGACCTCTGCTGCCACCGACCCGTTCTCGGTCATCGATGGAAAGTGTGTGCACCACTTAATAGAAATAATCCATACTCAATAAGGCCGATCAAAACTCGACTCATGGATGAAACAATACCCATAGTCTAAAGGAAGAATTTACCAATATCCGATATTTTCCTATATTCCCAGTTATCCCACTAGATCATTAACTGCACAAGTGCAATACCAAAACACTCAGTCATACAGAGTGCAGAGGCGTAAACCCTTTACAGTTAATATCTAGTGAAACGACTAGATAGGAGGAAACAATAATCATGAAAGTTATACACCCAAGGCTCAGTCAGTCACATCAAGCTGAGTTAGTCACACAAACAGTTTCCTTTTGAAATCCATTCAAGCTCAATTAGCGTTTTCCAAAACATTTCCATAAAGTCTGTTAGCAAAAGTATCTGAGTACGAGAAATCGTACCTGATTAATGATGTAGCAGTTCTAGTAGACTCATGCAAATACCCAACAATACTCTGAGGAACATTAAAGATAGTCCATTATCAATAACGTATATCCTAAGTTAAACTCAAACAAATTTCTCACTCTTAATTCTAAATCTCAATTATCTTGTAAACCCTCACTTAAATGTTATGTATAACCTTGACTTATTTAGAATGTTGTATAGCCCAAGGTTGTAAGATCAAGGAATTTATTTTATTAACACTTGTTAATGGTTCCACTCTTACCCACTTTACTAATACTTAACCATAATTCCCACATTCAAGACTTTTGAGACCTTTATATCATAATTGCATTTTATATTATTCAGTTAATCTTAGAATCTCAATAATAATTCTTAAGCTCCATACCTTTATTCTTACTTAGGATAACATCGTATTATGACCTATGATGGGTTTATCCTAGAATACTATACTATTATTTCACAATGTAACGATTATGTATTTTATCAATACCTACTAGTTAATCCATTATGGTTATATCTTCCCCTTAACTTGGTTAAGATCTACATCCTGTATTGGAATCACAGTGTTGTAGTTGCCTTTTATTACAACTTAATTGATCTTAGAATTCAAAGACAACTGTTAAACTCAATTATTATATCTTTAGTTCAGAATGACCTTTTTTTTATTACAACCATTTAATAATCTTGTCTTAAGATGTTAAATTATTTTCCATCTTGAAATAACCATATCTTAACTAACTTAGACTTATCGAACTCTTACATTTAGAATTCACAAGGTATATTATTTGCTTTATCATTAACTATATAATAAGGTGTTTTAAGATAACCTTTTGCGTATCCTTACTTACATTTAATTTCCTAACTGTTTTATTTTTACACACATTCCCGCTATAGACCATGTATAATCCTTTTATACTAAATTTCAATAAACCTATGTCTTAAATACATTTTAGATTGTTTACAAAACCTAAGGTTTCAAACTTAATAAATTAATTTCCTTTATTGTATTTTAGGATAAACATTATATCTCAACATCAGTAAAATTTATCTAAGAATTAAATTCTCATTCATGAGTCAAATTGTCGATTATTAATAGGATCATCTATTCTGAAAAATCCTCATACCTTATATTCAATTACATATTAATATTTTCAGTGTCGTAAAGTAGATTAATATTCTCCTATGTAACTTAGTTTTATCTTCAAAATAAAGGTTCAAGGTTTTAAGTATCTAATTTATATTTACAAACCTTTTTATAAGTTCTAGCTATTAATTACAACCCTTATTTATAAACTCACATTCTGAATATTGGTAATTAATGTTATAAATGTATTTTATATGGCTTATCTAATTCTAAGAAACGTAAAGATTATTATTTTAGATTAATTTCCTAATCATAGTTTAATATAGTTTTTCCATAACCTTTTAATGATTGTATCGTAAAACATTAAGTATTATTCAATACTATAATGTTATAAATGATTAAATCTGGACTTATTATCCACTTCACATTTAGATGTTGCAGAAGGTTATTTCTGAGTGGTTAAACAGGTGTAAAACTAAAAGAAAAGAAATTAAAAACTCAAATTATAAACGTCGGGCTGCAAACAATCCCGGTCGTAGTTAGTAAAACAAGTCGTATCCACAGGGAGATTGTTCAATTTATCCTAGTCTTGGTAGTTACTTTAAAACTGTAAAAAGGGGTTTAGCCGGAGGCAAGCTTGATTTGTTGTTAAATTAATACAGAAATAATAAAAACAGTTAAAAGGTGAATTAATTGATGTGGATGGAAAAATGTATCCTAGGATAGCGGGGGAATTTCCTAAATTACTTAAACATATTTATAACCATGTTTCAATTATTTATTGCCTATTAGAGTTAATAATTGTCAGTTACGAACTCTTAATAAAAGCCTTAGTATTTTCCTGCTCAGTCCGGAGTGTAAATACTAAGATTAATTCCTTTGTGGTACCTAGACTATCTCAAAATCATATGTTGATAGTTACCAAATAAATGTAGTCGTTTGTCGCGCAAAACATTTAGCAATATTAGTTAAAAGGAATTAAAACAAGTTAAAATAAGAGAAACAGGTTATAATATTAATTACGTAATATTAGAAATCAAACCCCCATCCTAGGATACAATGAAAATTACTCAGACATAAACGAAGAATAGAAGATAGCACAGATAGATTTTGACATTGTTACTGAGAAGAGCTGGTCTTCTCTCGCTCGTACTGCTGCTCTCTTATTTCTTTTGCTAATGTGTGAGTGTGGAATGATGTGGTGATACGGGAGTAAATATAAGTGGAAGAGGAAGGATATTTGTGGTGAGCGAATTCTTCAGACTCCCGTCGTGTGTGGTGTATTTGCAGTTAAGGTGGTGAGTTTATATAGAGGTTTGGCTCCGTACTAATTTGATTGCAGATGAAGAGGAGAGTTGATTGCTATCTTCATTGATTGCAGAGGGGACAGAGAGCTGCACGCGTGAGAGATTAATGGTAGGCGCTGCGGGAGTAGATAGATAAATCGATTCAAGTTGCAGAAGACGGCGAAGACGGCGAAGAAAACTAGTCGCGGCGTTGATTTTATTCATGACCGCCTGCTGTCCGCTTGTAAAAGAGGCGGTCTCCTCTTATATGTCCGCCTGTTTCGAGGCGGTTGTGTGTGTCACGTCCGCCTCCTTAAGAGGCGGTAGCCTCTATGTGACCGCGAGCACGTCCGCCTCCTTAAGAGGCGGTTCACTCTGTCTTGTCCGCCTCGTATGAGGCGGTCGCCTCTTTTCAACCCGCCTCGCGGTCGCATGTGAGACGTCCGCTAGCCAAACAGGCGGTCGTGCCTTTTGTGCACGCGAAATTATATATATTATACATATATATATATATATATTATATAACAATCTTCAACCGGCTCTACATTCTTCGTTATAAGTCCGTTTTCTGAGCCGTCTGCGCCTATACGTTCGTGTCTTCGTGTACTTTGCTCCTAGCTTGTTTGTTCCTCATGTTTAACCAATAAATTGTGAGATAATCAATAAAACATAAACTAGAGGAAAACCATAAGATAAGTGAGAAATGAGTAGAAAAGTGCTGATATAATATATAAATACACCCATAAAACATGCTCATTTAGACACTTATCACACCCCCACACTTACCTTTTGCTTGTCCTCAAGCAAAACCATGTACCCAACAAGTAGGGAATGCTCAATATTAATAAATATTATTTTGAAGGGTAGGATAAAGAAGTCAATAGTACATGATCTTAAACTTTTTAGAGGAGTGTGATCCATCACCTACTGGTGGCATAGGTGTACTCAGGGCAAAAATTAAAATAGAGTTTCGGGGTATGATCCGGAGTACTTCAATGCTACTTGATTTAAGGTGACTTTGAGAACTTTTACCATGGCCAACTTCTCTCAAGAATGGGTATTGAGGAGAAAACAAAAGGAAAAATAGAATTATGCATTTGTTTCACTTTTGCATAAGAGATGAGAAGATAATATGTAGGCATCAAGCCTTTGTTTTTAAGAACACTCAACTCTCTTTTGTTGGTTACCAATGGTGTCTCGCAAGTCCCTTATTTATTTTTTATTTTTTTTTTTTTACAGAAATACCCCTTAGCAATCCCTAAGAAAGAAGACAGAAAGAAACCCTGAGCAATAAAATCCAACCATTTCAGATCATTTGGTCACACCGCATAAAAATGCTCCTCAAAAGTAATCAAAATTTTAAAATTTTGTACCATTTATCCCACAATTCATAACAATATTTATTCCTAAAGAGAACAACCCACATAAACAGGGTCCACGATATTGAATTTGAACAAACGCAAGATAAGCAGAGAGATTAAGCATTTAAGCATAAAATGTCACCGAAAAGGGCACACTCCCCCACACTTAATTTGAACAATGTCCTCATTGTTCACCAGAAAAACAAGGGAAAGTTTCAGAAGACCTTTTCGGTAAGTAGATAAATTAGAGAGAACACGAAGCTCACGAATATTCATTGAAGCATTTAAAAATTCTCCTCTGCATATTTATTGAAATAAAAGCATAATTTAAAGAAACTAGTACTCCCCTGATTTTATTTTTGCTAGCGTGTATTGGACTTCCCCCACACTTGAGCTTCAGCCTCAAGTAGCGTAGCTTGGTTGCGGTGTAGACATGAAATTGCACCTGCATAAACACTAGAAGCAACCATACTATAAACGGGGTTAAAAGTTAGCAAAAATAAATTTGAAGGGAATCTGAAAATTAAAACAGCATAAAAGCATATAAAGATAAGTTCGTCCGGGTTGCCCTCCCGAAAGCTGCCCTTCTTTAACGTCTTTAGCTAGACGCTTTTTCGTTAGATCGATCCTGGGGGGTGGTTATGAGGAGGAGATCCAAAGCATGACTCGATGGTTTTTTTGAGAGTCCACCTGGATGCATGTTTTCTTTTCTTATCCCGCTCTTCGTCCGGGATTGGTGGTGGTATCTCTGTATAGACATGCCGTCTGGAAGGGTAATAAACAAGTGGGGATGATGGTGATTGAGTGTCCCTCACAAACTTGAGATCTTTGGATTTGCTATCTGGAGATCTTCCTGATGCAAACTCCAGCTTTTCGTTATAAGCTTGAAGGGTGATTTTCCCCTGGGCTACCCAAATGTGCACATCGGCTGTGGCAAGGAATGGTCGTCCAAGGATGAGAGGTGTAGTGGGGTTCTCTTCGATGTCTAGAATGACAAAATCGCATGGGAAGTATAAGTGCTCCACTTTAATGATAACATCCTCCACCACTCCGCTTGGGTATGTTACCGAACCATCTGCCAGTTGCAGGGTCATCTTAGTCTTTTTCATCTCTCCAATTCCCAGCTTTTTGAAAGTGGAGAGGGGCATCAAATTAATGGAGGCACCCAGATCGCATAGGGAGTATGGAAATGAGGTGCTACCAATTGTGACTGGAATGGAAGCTGCCCGGATCATTGCATTTTGATGGTAGTGGTTTTTGTAGAATAGCTGAGCAAGCTACATTGAGAGGTACCGTACCGACTTCGGCCAATTTAGTTTTGTTGGATATGAGGTGTTTGAGGAATTTGGCATAGTTTGGCATTTTGGCAATGAGGTCTACAAACTGTATGTTGACGTTTAGCTGCTTCAGCATTGCTAGAAACTTACCATATTCATTATCCAATTTCTGCTTCTGGAGTCGGTGAGGAAATGGTATAGGCGGTTCTTGTGAAGAAGGTTCTGAAGCTGGTGGAATAGTGAGGATGTTTGGAGATGTCTTTTTCTTTGGAACCTCAACTTTTTCTTCACTATCCTCTTTGGATTCTTCTGATTGTTGCGGGATGTGAATCTCGTCGGTTTTCTTACCGCTTCTCAAGGTTATCGCCTTAACCTCTTCTCCTCTTCTCTTCAAATTCGAGCTTCTCATTTTCATAACCGGCTACCAAGTTCTCGAGGTAGGTATTCTCAGATTGAATGCGATTTTTATAGACTTTGGCGGTGCTTTCCAATTCAGCTACATTCCTTTTGGAAGTCTCATTGCTACAACCCATTCTTGGAGGGAAGGGTGTAGTTCTGGAACTTTAGCTGTTTTAGCCACCTCCGTCTTTTCTTCATCGTGCTCCTTCACATAGATGCACTTGGCTTGCTCTCTTGGATTTGGTTCATTTTGGCTGGGGAGAGCCCCTGGCGGTCTTCGAGCAAGATGTTCCGCAAGTTGATTGATTTTACCTTCGATTTTCTGGTTGAAGGCTTCTTGTGCAGAAAGCTGGTTCTGAGTCATGGAAATGTAACCTTTCATCATCTCTTTGAGTTCTACGTTTGGATCAGAAGAGGATGATGATGGTTGTTGTTGTAGTTGTTGTTGTTGGAAACCTGGAGGGGCACCTAGTGCTTTGTAACCCATATTAGAGTTTGGTTGGGGTCGGTTCCCTGATAGGTATTGGAGTTGTTGTTCTGCCCTCCTTGGTTCTGATCATTATTTTTCCATGAGAAATTCGGGTGATTTCTCCATGGATAGTTGTTGTTGAAGTTGTTGTTGTAGGAATTACCGGGACGGTTTCCTATGAATTGTACTTCCTCGTACTGGCCTTTGCCTTCGCATTGATGAGTTTCATGAGGACCGGCGCATATGACACATCCTTCTGTAGGTGGAGCTGGTGGTGAACTTGTAGGTGGGGAGCTATTGTTTTTACAATTTCGTTCTGTGATGTCGTTAGCTTTTCCACCATCTTTGCAAGGGACGAGATCTGAGCCGATAAATGATCTGTAGGCTCAACGTGGAGTAGGCCTGCTGCTCGTGGCGTTCTTCCTTTGGATCTCGTCCACTGTCTTGTATTGCTCGTCATGGTTTCGAGAAGATCCATTCCTTCTTTAGGAGATTTCATCATGAAACTTCCTCCTGCAGAGGAATTGACGAGTAGTCGGTTCCCATCATCCAGACCGTTGAAGAATGACAGGCAGAGGGATTGATCGTCAAGACCATGGTGGGAACACTTCATTAGCATATCTTTAAATCTGTCCCATGCGTCGTACAACGTTTCTTCTCCTCCCGGCTCTTGACAGAAAGTGTTGATTTCACCGATCAATTGCCTTGTTCTACTGGTTGGGTAGTATTTGGCAAGGAATTTTTGGGCCATTTGAAGCCATGTGGTGATTGATCGGGAGGGAAGGCTTCGGTACCACCGTTTGCTGAATCCGATAATGAGTGAGGAAATAGTTGGAGTCGAATTCTTTCTTTGACGATGCCGGTTTGACTAAAGGAATTGCAGAAGTCTAGGAAGAGACTCAGATGATTTGGGGCTTCATCTGGGTTCGCTCCACTAAACTTGCCTAGATCCCGGACGGCGGTGATGTAGTGGGTTTTGAAAACCCAACGTCCGGCTTCTTCTGGTGTTAGTTCAGGGAGAACTATAGCTGATGCTCTTCCTTCGGTATTAGGTTGGTGATAATCAGATAGGGCACGGTGTTCTGGTTGAATTGCATGGTCCATTTCATTTATAACTTCGTTATTGGCCATGGCTTGGTTTCTCAGGTTTCTCTGTGCTTGAAATAAAGTACGCTCGGGTTCGGGGCTCGGACTGATTGGTGGAGAGCCTCGGGTTCGAGTGTTTGGCATGCACAGAAGATAACTTGTGGTTTGTCAGAAACTGCAAAATTAGTTAGTAAATAAAATAAGAAAGACAGAAATATTGGTTAGGCTGATAAACGTTAGGGGTTAGTATACAGAAATTATAAGTTAGTAGTTAGTATACAATGGAAAGAAATGTTAAGGACAATGGAAATGAAATGTTAAGGACAATGGAAAGAAATGACAGGAAATTTAAAGTTAGTAGTTAGAGACAATGGAAAGAAAGGACAATGGAACGAAAGGACAATGGAACGAAATGACAATGGAACGAAATGACAATAATATTAAGATGTTAGGAGTTAGATGTCCAAAGTCCGAAGTCAAATGTCCAAGTCAGGTCAGAAGTCCGATGTCCAATTCAGATTATAAGTCCGATGTCCAAGGTTAGATTATTAACAAGATAATATTGACAGTTTATTATAATAAAACAGGTGAACTACCGGAAACTAGGGAAATTGATGGAATCAATCTCCCCGGCAACGGCGCCAATTTGCAGAGGTTATTTCTGAGTGGTTAAACAGGTGTAAAATTAAAAGAAAAGAAATTAAAAACTCAAATTATAAACGTCGGGCTGCAAACAATCCCCGTCGTAGTTAGTAAAACAAGTCGTATCCACAGGGAGATTGTTCAATTTATCCTAGTCTTGGTAGTTACTTAAAAACTGTAAAAGGGGTTTAGCCGGAGGCAAGCTTGATTTGTTGTTAAATTAATACAGAAATAATAAAAACAGTTAAAAAGTGAATTAATTGATGTGGATGGAAAAATGTATCCTAGGATAGCGGGGGAATTTCCTAAATTACTTAAACATATTTATAACCATGTTTCAATTATTTATTGCCTATTAGAGTTAATAATTGTCAGTTACGAACTCTTAATAAAAGCCTTAGTATTTTCCTGCTCAGTCCGGAGTGTAAATACTAAGATTAATTCCTTTGTGGTACCTAGACTATCTCAAAATCATATGTTGATAGTTACCAAATAAATGCAGTCGTTTGTCGCGCAAAACATTTAGCAATATTAGTTAAAGGAATTAAAACAAGTTAAATAAGAGAAACAGGTGATAAATATTAATTACGTAATATTAGAAATCAAACCCCCATCCTAGGATACAAATGAAAATTACTCAGACATAAACGGAGATAGAAGATTACACAGATAGATTTTGACATTAATTCAGAGGAAGAACTGGTCTTCTCTCTCCTCGTACTGCTGCTCTCTTATTTCTTTTGTTACTGTGTGAGTGTGGAATGATGTGGTGTTACGGGAGAAATATAAGTGGAAGGATGGATATTTGTGGTGAGCGAATTCTTCAGACTCCCGTCGTGTGTGGTGTTTTGCAGTTAAGGTGGTGAGTTTATATAGAGGTTTGGCTCCGTACTAATTTGATTGCAGATGAAGAGGAGAGTTGATTGCTATCTTCATTGATTGCAGAGGGGACAGAGAGCTGCACGCGTGAGAGATTAATGGTAGGCGGTGCGGGAGTAGATAGATAAATCGATTCAAGTTGCAGAAGACGGCGAAGACGGGCGAAGAAAACTAGTCGCGGCGTTGATTTTATTCATGACCGCCTGCTGTCCGCTGTAAAAGAGGCGGTCTCCTCTTATATGTCCGCCTGTTTCAGAGGCGGTTGTGTGTGTCACGTCCGCCTCCTTAAGAGGCGGTAGCCTCTATGGTGACCGCGAGCACGTCCGCCTCCTTAAGAGGCGGTTCACTCTGTCTTGTCCGCCTCGTATGAGGCGGTCGCCTCTGTTTCAACCGCCTCGCGGTCGCATGTGAGACGTCCGCTAGCCATTGGGCGGTCGTGCCTTTTGTGCACGCGAAATTATATATATTATATACATATATATATATATATATATATATATATATACATCTTCACCTCAACCGCTCTACATTCTTCGTTATAAGTCCGTTTTCTGAGCCGTCTGCGCCTATACGTTCGTGTCTTCGTGTACTTTGCTCCTAGCTTGTTTGTTCCTCATGTTTAAACCAATAAATTGTGAGATAATCAATAAAACATAAACTAGAGGAAAACCATAAGATAAGTGAGAAATGAGTAGAAAAGTGCTGATATAATATATAAAATACACCCATAAAACATGCTCATTTAGACACTTATCAGATGTAAAATTATTTCATATATAATGAAATTTTTCCGTGTCACAACTTATTGGCATAAACTTAAAATATTCCAAGTCTTAACTGATTCATTAACTAATCCAATTATCGATTACATTCCATCAATGACAAATAATTTATATATGTATTTTAATATGTTTATATCACCTTAGAATTCAAAGGTAACTCTTTAGCTAATTTCATAACCATAATTTTAATCCACCCTCAAGATAATATTCTTTTATTATATTATAAAGGTTTAGTTTACTTATTATTCCTTCATATTCTATTTGTCTATAAGGTATTTTATTTCTTTTATTTTTATTACATTTTTTTTGTTATCTATAAATTTAGATTTATTTAAAACATTCTTTATGTAGTTTTATTATATTTAATTACCTCCATTACTTTTTACACATATCCACATCTAATATATGGTTATAAAATAAAGTATTTTCCTTAGTTCCAATTAAGTATATTAACTTCCATATTACTATAATATAAATGTAGATTAATTTAATTCCTTGATTTAACCTAAAGTTACTATTTTAATTCTTTTTTATATAATATATATATATATATATATATATTTTCTTCACTTAAAAGTTTATACCTAAAAATATTTATTAACATTCTGTAATAAATGTTAGTTTAGTTTTATTATATTATTCCAACCTATAAAGTTTTATTAATCAACTATACTTAATTTTTGTTACATTAAAAACCTTATATTATGAGGTAACTTATGAAAAATTTCAGAAATACAAATTTTAAACCTATTTTCTCTTGTCTAAAAATTCCCAAATTTAATATATAGCAACCATAATATTTTAGACATATTATAAAAATTTTATTTCATAAAAATCTTTTTGTTAATTATCTCAATAAATCTAGAATACTCAGAACTTATAAAATTTATAATTACAAACTCAAAACCCATAGTATTTTACATGAAAATAAACAAGCTTTTATAAGGAATCTATGGTAAAATTTCATGCCAAACACACTAGGGAAGACCATTAAATAAATTCAACAAGTTAGGGTTTTATTTTGGAATTTATAATACTTAATATATTACTAATTACCTACGTTATAATCTCGGCTGTCCGTTTCTCCTAACTACGATCGGATGGCCCAGATTGATCGAGTTCATCAGCAAACCAAACCGAATGCCGAGTGGGAATTCGTCAATTGCTCTCAATCTACAGAACAAAATTCGTTGATTTTTGTTTCGTTTTTCGAAATTGAAAACCGGTTTCAATGGTACCAATTTCACGAATTATAACGCAGTGCTCTGGAAAAACGATTCTGGGTTTATACGAGTTAGGGTTGCGGTATGTTTAATTCGATTTTCTCCAAATTCTCTCAACACAGTGCGTTATTTGTTAAATTGATAGAGGGGTATGAACGGGAATGCAAAAACGAATAACATTATCGGTGGATTTGAACGGAAACATACCGGAAATGCGCCGGCAATGAAAATTCGAATTTGTTTTTCCGGAAAGTTGGTATTTTATGTGCTGCTCAGGTAGGCAACTTCACGGATCAGCTCGTGCCAACTGAGAGGGATTTGATCCACGCAACGCATCACAATCCAAACTAGACATGTAACTATACAAACTAGTGGAAGAATCATTGAATTTGATGAACTAGGGAGAAAGATAAAGATCTCACAAGATCCGTGTTTACCTAGTCGTTTTCTGGAAAATCTGGGCAAGAACACTGCCGTGATTGGATAGGGAACTTTAGACGCCTTTATCTTCCACCCTATTGAGAATCAGCCTTGGGTGTAAAAATGAAAGTTGGAGAGGGATTAGAGATCTATAAAATGAGCTATAGTACTCAAATATTTATTGGCAGATGAAGAAGATATGATTAGACGAAGTTACCTAACCGAATCAGTTTTCTGGACAATCTGGGTTGCAGATTTTCAGGGAGGCAACTTCAAATCAACTTTTGTGGCGGATTTATAAGGAATTAGGTTAAGTGTGAGTAATGGTTAGAAATAGGGTTTGTAGGACATTAAAATGCAAAACGACATCCAAAAAGGTGGAGTATTGGCTGAGATATAACTGTCTAAAGATTGACCCATGATATGCCAAAACTGACGAAAAACTTAAACGTTTCAGTGGAATTTCTGGCTGACTGGGCACGAAACATGTCCCGAGGCACGCGGCTAAGTCAGCCAGCCCTGGACACGTCAACAACCTCCAAAATTTTGGCTCTAAACTTCAATTTATCATAACTTTGGCTAGGATGATCCGTTTTTAACGTTCTTTTTATCAATCTTCTTGTTTTTCATAACCTTTTTATTGATATAGGTTTAAAGGGCTGGTTTGAACATTCTAAAAAGTCAAAACCTAGCAAGGCTTAAGGAGCTTTAAGGTTACTATGATTTTATACTGACTTTTATGATCCAAATCAACGTTCCAAAATTTCTAAAATCTTTTATAATATAATTGGAATGTCTTGAAAATTTTCCAAGATTTATTGACTTATAACTCTTACTATTAATAAATTCATAATACCATATAATAATTTAATATTTAATAGTATTATTTAGGGTTCAATAAAGGAAATCCCTAAATTATTCAGATTAATTTATGGGTATTTCAGTATGCCCTTAACTAATTATTGAAGTTGTATGATTTGGGCTTTAGTGATTTATTGTGACCTATATATACTATCTGTTGGGATAGTATCCATGATTCTAATCAGGTGTGCTGACAGAGCTTTTGCTTCTAAAATTTTCTTTCTAGTTTTCCATGCTCAATATAAACATGGTAATAGATCTTTTAGTGCAAGTGCAGTAGTGGACCAAGAATTTTGTTTGGGGGGATAACATTTTTTTCGACACTATCATTCTTTAAAACTTTATGTTATATTATATTTTTTCAAAAATTTATAAGAGCATTTGACAGATTTCCAAAATTTTCGGGGAGCCTGGAGCCCCCCTAACCCCCCTCTGCGTATAAAAAATTATCATCACTATAAAAAGTATCATTAATTTGAAGATAACTACAAGTATAAATAAAAGACATGTATGCCATGTAGTCACATAGGAATTGCGGTAAACAATTACCCAAATGTATTTTGTGCAACACATATTGTGATATGATCAACCAAGTTGATAGTAGGGATAGTTTTGGTTTCATTTTTTCGATTCATTGAAAAAACTGAGATGGCAGTTTGGAGGGTACCTTGGGCCACGTCGAGCTAAAAGAACCTTCCCTAGCTGGCACCTAGCCCATGTATTATCGGGCCACTACTGTTCACAACCTTTCCTTTTTGACGGAGAAGCGTATTGTTTAGTACTAGTATTATACGAAGAGAAGCCGAAGAAACACCAGACAAGTGCGTGCTCAAGACAGCTCAGGCTCGTCCGCTCCACGAGCTCAATAAGAATAACCAATTCGAAACCAGCTTACGGAGCCAAATGCAAGAATCATAGGTATGGAATTTGGAGAGCTGTTGGCAATTTTTGGTCCTGGCATTGCCGGTGCCATCTTCGGCGCTGGATGGTGGTTTTGGGTTGACGCCGTTGTTTGTAGTTCCGTCGCGATCTCATTCGTTCACTACCTTCCCGGTCTCTCTCTATTCTCCCGAATCTTGTTATCTATTCGGCAGCTTACTGCTTTGTTTAAAGATTAATATTTAATCGGTAATTGTGTACTGCAAGCAGGGATATTTGCGTCTCTTGCGGCTTTGATGTTCAACTGTGTGAGAAAAGAGGATATTGACTACTCGCCATACGATGATGGCGAATGGAGGTATGTATGCTGATTAGTATCCAGATCGTTTCAAATTTTCTATTTGGCCCACTAAATTTAAAGTTTTTGTACTAATATCGAACTTGATTTTAGCTTTGAGCTGAGCGTGATATCTTCTAGAGTTGGTTTAGTGCTGATTCTTTGAATTACCAGAAATTGTGCACAATTCAGCTCCGTCATATGCACGATTGGTTTAGTACTGATGTATAGGCTTTCAGAGTTTAATCTCTCATGTTTTGTTGTTTTAAATTGTTTTCGTGTATTTGCAGCTGTACTGTGTGTGAGAAGGGAAAATGTTTGTTGATGACATTGAACACCATGGACGTACCAAAGTACTTTCGGTAATCCTGAAAAAGAATCCAGCAGATTTTGGCTAGGCTCTTTGATGTTCAAGATATAGCAAAACAATAGAGAATTGTAGAGACTAGTCGTAGATCAGAGTAGTTATCTAACAATGCAAGGTCGGATTGGGCATCTCTATTGTGCCTTCCTTAGAGTTCTCCCTGGCATTCAACATGATTGGATTGTGTCCCCTGCCTTTTTTTTCTTACTCATCCCCATGTTTTTCATTACAGAGCCAATGCTGTGGTATCTGTCTAATCTTCTGGTGTAGGCTTCTTTGTGCCTCACATTTTCACCCCTAGGGATAAAGTGCTCCGACTAGGCTGAATTATCAACCGAGTTCTTGTGAATGGTAGTTGTGAGCACGCACAAGGTTGCCTTTATATTGCCAAATGTGCAGAAAGTTGTTGATATGTCAGACTTGTATAATGAGAGCCTTGCCCCTTGATTGCTAATGACAAAAACTGTCACAGGAATTACTTACCATTGGCACTCAAGAGCCTGTGCTACCTTGTGGAGACTGCCTGAATATGTTGGGCTTGCAGCCATAATTATCCATAATTATTTCTATATGTATGGGTATTATGTGAGGCTCATTAGAAAAGCTATGAATCTCTTTGAATAGTTCATGTGCTAGGCGGGAGATGGGAGCATTCAGAAGCACTATTTCTGTATCTGAAGCCTTAAGCCAGCTAGATCATTTCTGCTAGACATATCTTCTCTTCAACACTGTTCTTTGCGACTGGGTTTATGTCATCCTGTCTAATTCCGAGTTGTTCATTACCGTAGAGACTGGAGAGTCATATATGTGCTTTTGCAAATGCAAAGGGGATGTCTCTCATAGATCAACTATAACAATTGCTCCGATGTGCTGATTCCATTAGATCAGAGTATAACAGTGAAAGATTTGAAGAGAATATGACCTGTTTTGAAAGAGTTAGGATTTTAAAAAGGTGAGCAACTTGAAAAGGTGGATACAATACAACAAGATGTAGAAGGGAAATAACTTGTCCTTGGACTAGCTATGAAGCACAGACTGCATGTTAGTGTCTGTGATTGAAGTGGAAAAGAAATCACCAGTGTTGAAGAATGGAGAGAAGCATATCAGATCCACTTTGCAGATCTGATCAAATGTCAGTATCCATTTAGGCTACAGATGAGCTGTGGGCTGGCAAGAGCTTAAGCTTGTTTATGATGCGGTTGGAGTCAGAGAGTCGGTTTAAGTGGAGATTGATATCAATGGAAAGGCTAGTGGTTCCAGAAAAGAAGCCACATTGGGGAACCTAGTCTGACTGTGTTACCTTCTTAACTTTTCCAAGGCTAATTGATAGCTAAAGTTATAAACTTGCAAGCCATCGGAAGGTTTCCTGCCATGAGTAGTGATATAGAGAAAATCACTGTAAGATAAACTAAAGGTGAAGGTTTTATGGATTGCTTGTTAGCAAAGTTGGGCACTAGAATGAGGTAATACATGGAAGAATGTTGACCCAAGCGCAAATACTAGTCTGAAGATAGTCAGAGTTGGTTGTTGATTGCAGCTATAGCTTCTTCAAATAGATGCTTTCTGGGTTGTGAGGCTTATTAGCTTAGTTATAGATGTCTACATTTCTAGCTCCGCCTCCTAGCAGCCGCGAAGAACCTTTTAGCTAAAGAGCTCTCAGGAGGGGGCTTTTGCTGAAGAGTTCAGTTTTTTCTCCTTTAACTTTTGACTTTCTATCTCTATAAAGTAGTTCTGACCAGCAGATCATTGTTCTTTTTATCCTAGCAGAGAGAGGGAGGGAGGGAGGGAGCACTTTCTTTTTGTGGTTGGAGGCGTAGGCTGGACAGAGTATTTGGTCCGTAGGGGAGATTCGTTGTCCTGGATATTGCTCTTCATGACAATATATTTGTTTACTGTCGCATTTAACCTAATATAAGCTCAGTTATCATTTCCTTTTAATGAAAACCTTCCCGCCTCTTGATGAAACTCTTTTATTCTTCCAACTGGTGATGTGGCAGGATACAAATTGGATAGATATACTTTATGAATACGTGCCTCTTGCTGGTGTGTATTTATTGATATAGTTTCAATATGGGTAATTGTTGCAGGTTGAAGTTGTGGCTCTTCATTGCTTATGTAGTGTCATTTGTCTCTTTGGCGGCATCTGTGGGGCTGTTGATAAAAGATGCTGTGGAGACATCAGGTCCTTCAGCATGGGCAGGAACTGCAGGTGTCTTGCAGTGTGTGTTTGTTTTAGTCAGGTCAGTTAGCTTTGGACCCTGAATGATAACACATATTTCATTACCTGAGGGCCTTACTATCTAATAATGCAAATGCACAGCATATTTGGGGTAAAAAGTCACCACTATTATGAATAACAAGTATTCTAGCGAAACATGCACCCTTGAAACGAGCTATCGAGTATTTACATGCTCTAGTGGGTTTTATGCAAACCACTTATTAAAATGAACATATATGGTATACAAAGCGGACTTCAAAGTTTTAAGTTCTCGAATGACATTTGAGAATGTTGTTTCTTTCACTTTCTTTTTGTACCTGGCACTTATTACAGTCCTCTACCACTAACATCACCCATAATGTCCTGGCTGGCGGCACTTCGAACAGCTCATGTTTATTGATTTTACTCCGGTTTTCTTTTCTTTGTTTATACTGCAGTGGGCTCATCTATTGGACTTCACATTCGGAGTAATTCTGGGCTACGTCCAACTTGGCACCTTGTTGAGAGGTTTAGTTCAATCTTCATGAGGAACGACCCTTTTTCCTTGTGCAGCGGACTGAACATGTAGTCGAGTTTTTAATTGAAAATGGCTTCTGGCGAGTGTAAATGCTTGTAACATATATATACTGTTTGGGATGGGAGTGAACTCAGATGATGATGGAAGTGGAAATGAAGGATTAAAATTTGTAACAGCGCAAAGGGATTTTCATACTCTATTTAATTCAAGTTTCACAGGTCTGCTAGGCTCAGATGAGCCATGTATGTCACGAGAGTCTATTCAAGCGGATCATAAAAGACTTTATTGCAAGGGTGGACGTGTTTGGGGTGAACTTAAGGATGGGACGACCTACAGTTTGCCCTAAATTCTGTTTTGAAGTAGCTGGCAAATATATTTTGTTTGTTTGAGATGGATGGTAGGTAAGGTATGAAACAAGTAATAGGTCCATCAGGCCATGATAACACCCATCCGATAAAACATCATATGATGCTGGCCGGCGAATAAGGGGATGTTGTCAATAAATTTTTCTCAAACTAGAATAACCAGAACTGGTCATAGATACTCGGTCCACGCGATGTTGTTTCAAACAACAATGAATTCGGATGTAGAACATAATTTACCGCTCGCTTGGTAAACAAAAACAAGTGAACATGCATATGTATACTCCTCATCAGAACTGAACTGTTAGGGATTTCACTCAACCATTTAACTACCTAACAATCAGGAAAGTACGACGAAAGCTCAGATTTTCTCTTTTTTCCTGCCGACCAATTTTGACAAGTAAAGAAAGAAGCCTTCGTATCTTCAATTTTGACAACTAGGGGTGAGCATTCAGTTTGGATATTTTGGATTTGTCCAAAAACTGAATTAACTGATTTTATTTTTTGGATTTTAACCGAATTGAAAATTTTGGTTAACCGAATTATCCTAATTATAATTTGGTTTGGATTTGGTTTTGACTTTGTCTAATTCGGTTAACCGAATTATCCAAATTTTCTTTACAAAAGAATATTCTATTTTCTAATTCTAGTCTTTAGTGACAAATAGTCAAACACAAACCCTAAATTTTGGTAAGTTGAAATCCAAACTAGCTAAAATTCGGATTTCAGTTTGGATTTCGGATTTCACTTTAAAAAAATTTGGATTTCGGATAATTTGGATAATGGTTAATTCGGTTTTGGTCTTAATTTGGATAATTCGGTTTTTAACCGAAATAACCAAAATCCAATTTATTTTTTACAATTTGGATTTCGGTTAACCGAATTATCCAAATAATCACCCCTATTGACAACTTATTCCATCCTTTTATTCTTGTACATGGTTCTGGGAACCGGTCACAGTTTTCCTTGGAATCATTATAGGCCCCGTTCGACCGTGACGTTTTGTGGCCTCGCGACGATTCATCCACATAATGCGTCCACTTTAACATAAAAAGCTCATGAAAAATGCAGATTAATGTTATTTTAGACATTTATCTTAACGCAGGTTTTACTTGCGTTTGGTAATGATAAGCACTTTTGGTCAAATATTTTATTTGAAGATTACTCCTTTACCCCAAAAGCTACTTTATGTGATGACAAGACAACAGTTGGTGAGGTTTTTTTTATTATAGGGGTATGTCAGTCTGTTATGTAAAAAAGTGCAGCTGCTTCAAAATGCTGTCACATAACAGATATATTTGAAGTATGGATTAATGCCCACAATTCGTGACTGTATTAATCTGTACATTAATCCCTATCAAATTTATAAGCAGTAAGATAATTAAATTTCTCTTCTTCCTCATGTGCATGTGCATCTTCCCCTTGCCATTTCTCTACTCTTCGGCTTCTTCCTTACCCAACAACGATTTCTGTGACCTGATTAGTTAAGGTAAGAACCTTAACCACCAAAGATAATGTAAAATATTCCAGCATTCTTATCATTCATAAAGAAAAGTCAACGATAAGAAATCTTAGATATTGTTATTGTAATTGTAGTGGCTATAACCTCGGACATGCAATATCCTAGCTAATACAAACCGGTGGAATATATATATAGTAGCTAGATATCCCCCCATATTTATTACTCCATCCATCCTTATTTGACCATCCTCTATACTATTTGATCATGTTGTTTGATATGTAAGATATAATATTTTTATAAATTCAAGTATTGTAGAACTTAGTTTTACAAATTATTTTGTATTACATGTTTAATATTAAAGTGAAAAAACGCGTCACAAATCAAACATAACAGTGAAATGGGTAGAAAGTAGTATTACATTTGGACTAAGCTCCTAATCAAACTATTTTGGTTCGATTAGATATATTAAGCGCAAGAATAAAAGATTGTGAAAATTCTATCACCTTATATTATAATAATTATTTGATATCATCTCCAGGTACGCATAGATGTAATAATAGTTAATTAGTTTGGTCAAATTCTTTTTGACATTATCAATCAGACAATTCACTGGTGGAACGCGAGCCTTTAATGACGGTGGTTTAATCACGGCTTTAACAGACACCGTGATTAATAGGAAGGCCGGAATTAATTAGCGACGATGATTGAATTAACCGTAATCAATAATCGATCGGAGGTAGCGCGCCTTTTTTAGGACGGACTTTAGATGACGGTTATTAGTGAAACTGTAATCTAAAGTCCCGTGTTGACGCGCGCTTTACGGTCAACGGACTTTAGATTACGGTTTCACTAATAACCGTCATCTAAAGTCCGTCCTAAAAAAGGCGCGCCTACCTCCGACTGATGGTCAACGACGTCGTTTTGACCTGACGCCAAATATTTCCCGTATTATTTGATTTTTTTGACTCCGCGCGTAATCTAAATTACAGTTAATGACGTCATTTTACCAGTGTATTTTAGATTAATAAAAACTTTATATTAATGTATTACCTATGTTTGAAACCCAACATATGCCAAATAATTATCGCGCTATTTTTTTAATTTCGTTACACTTTAGATTACGGTTAACGACGTCGTTTTACCAGTGTATTTTAGATTAATAAAAACTTTATATTAATGTGTTACCTATGTTTGAAACCCAACATATGCCAAATAATTATCGCGCTACTTTTTTAATTTAGTTACACTTTAGATTACGGTTCTTTAGGAACCGTCATTTAAAGTGTGACTTTACATTACGGTTTCATGTAAACCGTAATCTAAAGTCCTTTATTTGCCCTACTCTGCACACTGTACTTACAGTAACTCTTCTCTTTCGCGCTATCTTCCTCACTGAAATCGCCTCCTCTCTCCCGTCACCTTGCTAACGGCCATCGCCGCCGTCGCTCCCACCACCTTTGTCACTCCCATCGCCGCCGGTCACCACCCATCTACCACTGGTCTCACCGTCGACCTCTCTATCGCGTATTGGGTATGCGATCGATTGATTGTCGTTTTTTTCTAACTTTGTTCATATACATGCATTTCGATTGCAAGTTCTAACCTCGTTTCTATCGAATCCTGAGAGTGTAATGGCAAATGTTCTAACCTTGTTCATATATTTGTGCCCAGATTCACAGTTAATTGCAACCTAGTTCGTGGGCTGATTTCTACACTACTTGCCCACTTCGGTGCTTAGTAACGGTAATTTTGCAAAGCAAACTGTAAACTGCTGTATTTATTTATTCTTAGCATTTAGTATTACAATTAATAATAATAGTGTAGTTTTAAAAATGCTACTACTTAAAACTGCCACAGGAAAGAAAGTAGTTCAGTCTATTACCGATTCCTGAAAATAGCTCATTTTCAACTGCTCAATCTGCTATGCCAGATGCTCTCCTGTTTGATTCACAAGCTGTGACAGGAATCACAATGCTATTGTTATAAACCACCGAGAAATAATAGATGGTTTCGGTATGTTTAATGGTTCTAGAATGACTAGTTTCAGTCCTTCAATCTGAAGTACTGAGCGAGAAGGTCATAAATAGAACTCATTTACAGTAGAAGAAGATATGTTTTATGTATTTACCAGTTCTAGATGGTGCGTGCAATTGAATGACTTTGATAAAACTGATTTGGAACGTTAGAAATATAGGGGAGAGATGCTGGTCGATTTTTTTCCGCGGTTTAGCTAGCATTTAACCTTGATTTTTTTGATGAATTCTAATGTTGTCGTTTTTCATTTATGCATCAGGACTACGACTTTATTTAGGCTTCCGACCTCAACCGTCTTAGCATTGGCTAATCGTCTACCAGAGGTAAGATTTATATATACATAAATTATATTTGACAAACTACCAAACATAGTTATCCGCCCAAGATTACCTAATAGAGGTATATCTTCGGCAGTCCCTGTCGGGACTGTCCACGATTGTTAAATCTCACACCTAGGGTGTGAATGTGCTTTTAATATGTACTTTATTGATTATTTCAGCAGTATCTCTTTATTGTTCTTCGAATGCATATATTATTGATTAATATCATAATATCGTGCATTTGAAGAACTGTAGGGAGATGCTGCCGAAATTTTCAATAAATTACATATTAAAAACACGTTCACCGGGGGGATTTAATACTCATGGATGGATTTAGGTTGATAAGATACAAAAGTGTAAAGACTCTGCCACGGGTGACGGTATGAAATGGCTGCCTTCATATAAATAGCTAGAAGGAGATGAACGTTCGTGGATTTACAGCGGAAATTTGGACGACAAGTTTTTAGAAGGAGTTGATAAGTTATGCACGGTGTTGGCGAACAATCTGAAACCTACAGACAAGGGATACATATTTTGTCCGTGTATCGACTGCCAAAACAATCTGAGATATCGCGGCGTTGAAACAATTAAGGAACATCTGATCCGCCGCGGTTTTACAAAAGATTTCCAAGACATAATCCGATGGCATGGTCAGAGTGCGTTCGATGTTATTAAGCCTGACGAAGGGGATAATGGTCAGGCAAACACAGAACAGAACTTGGAGATGATACAGTTGCTGGTGATCCAGAAGACGTTACAGCGAACGTTGAGCCAGATTTCTGGGATGATGACATTGAGACTATGCTCGAAGATGTGGAACGACATTACTCTAACACGCCAGACAAGCATGAAAATTTGTTGGATTCATCCAAAACACCGTTGTACCCCGGGTGTGACCCTACAAAGTTAAGCAAGTTGAGTGTCGTCCTCAAGCTATTCAACTTGAAAGCGAAACATGGCTGGAGCGACGTAAGTTTCACTGACCTCCTGGAACTATTGAAATACGTTCTTCCGGTGGACAACGTTTTACCAACGACTACTACTCAGCAAAAAAATGTGCCCAATGGGTATGGGGTACCAGAAAATTCATGCTTGTCCAAATGGTTGCATGCTGTTTTGGAAATCGGATGAATTTGCTGAAAGCTGTTCAGCATGTGGAGCGTCACGGTATAAGAAACAACAAACTCACATCAGCGGTAGTAAGAAAGGTTCACCAGCTAAGGTACTGTGGTACCTGCCCATCATTCCAAGGTTCAGACGTTTGTTCTCCATTGAGAAAGACGCAGAGAATCTTCGGTGGCATTCAGTTCACAGGAAAAAGGATGGCAGATTGAGACATCCCGCTGATGCACCACAGTGGAGAAACATAGACGTAAAATTTCCTGAGTTTGGTAACGAACCGAGAAACCTAAGGCTAGGCTTGTGCACGGATGGGATGAACCCTTACGGTACTTTGAGTAGCATACACAGTACCTGGCCTGTGCTTTTGGTTATTTACAATCTACCGCCGTGGTTATGCATGAAACCAAGACACATCTTGTTGTCTTTGTTAATATCGGTCCAAAGCAACCGGGCAACAAAATTGACGTATTCCTACAACCTTTGATAGAGGATCTACAACTCTTGTGGAATGAAGGGGCTACGGTTTACGACTCATTCAGTAAAGAGGACTTCAATTTGCGTGCTATGTTGTACTGCACAATCAATGATTTCCCCCGCCTATGGTAATCTTTCAGGCTATTCAATCAAGGGGGCGTTGGCGTGTCCGATTTGTGGTGAAAACACTTGTAGCATTCGCTTGAAACATAGTGGCAAAACCGTGTATATGGGCCACCGAAAAATGCTTCCAAAAGGACATAAGTATCGAAAGATGGCGAAAGAGTTCGATGGGAAAACTGATCACAGCGGCGCGCGCCAGCCTTTGACAGGTACAGAGATTTACAAAAAGTTGGATAATATTGTGAACAACTTCGGGCCGCCAACCAAAAGTGGTGAAAAAAGTGTCTGGAAAAAGAAATCAATATTTTGGGAACTACAGTACTGGCAGCATCTGGAGGTTAGACATTGTATCGATGGGATGCATGTCGAGAAGAACGTGGGTGAAAGTATCACTAGCACCCTTTTGAACATAAAAGGAAAGACAAAGGATCATTTGAAAGGAAGAAAAGATTTAATTGAGTTGGGCATACGCACAGAGCTTGGCCCGCAAGAACGTGGAAAACGCACATTCTTGCCTCCTGCCTGTCACACTCTGTCTAAAGAAGAGAAACATAGTCTATGCAGTACCCTTTACAACATCAAGGTGCCATCAGGTTACTCCTCAAACATAAGAAACCTAGTGTCCATGACAGATTTCAAATTAGTAGGAATGAAATCTCACGATTATCATGTCCTACTTCAAGAATTTTTGCCAATTGCACTACGTGGGATCTTGCCGGATGCTGTCAGACACACAATCACAAACGTCAGTG
This sequence comes from Limonium bicolor, assembly GCA_023374045.1. Classification (NCBI taxonomy): domain Eukaryota; kingdom Viridiplantae; phylum Streptophyta; class Magnoliopsida; order Caryophyllales; family Plumbaginaceae; genus Limonium; species Limonium bicolor. The sequence goes on from CM041781.1 coordinate 220,666,447, forward strand.
TCTTCCTCAAATCCATTTCGTCTAAGGTTCTTGATGTGGACACTCTGTCTAAATTACAAAAGGATCTTATTGTGACAATGTGCCAGCTGGAGATGTATTTTCCTCCATCGTTCTTCGACATAATGATACATCTCCTCGTGCATCTTGTAAGAGAGATTCTGATGTGTGGTCCTTTGTACCTTCGCTACATGTATCCGTTCGAAAGGTACATGGGTGTCCTGAAGAAGAAAATGAAGAACCGTCGTCACCCAGAGGGTAGTATTATAGAGGGCACTATCACAGAGGAAGTTGTAGACTTCTGCACCAATTACCTAGAAGGTGTCGATACCATTGGACTTCCACGTTCTAGACACGAGGGCAGATTGAAGGGTGTTGGCACGGTTGGAAGGAAACTGAAAAGAATTGACATAGACACTCTTAACAAAGCTCATTTAGTTGTGCTAAGTCATCTTGAAGATGTTGAACCATACTTTGATGAACACTTGTGTGTTTTAAGAGCACAATATCCAAACATGAGTGACGTTAGACTACAAAATGAGCAGAATAGGACATTTGTCCGATGGTTCAAAGACAGAGTGTTGTCCGATCAGTCCACGAATGTGCCTGAACTGATTAAAGTAGTTGCATTTGGACCAAATCTGGATGTAATTTCTTATGAGGGGTACGATGTCAACGGATTCACCTTTTTCACAGAACGTCAGGATCAGAAGTCAACGAATCAAAACAGTGGTGTAGAGCTTGAAGCTTATCAAAACTTATATGACATCGGTGTCGTGGGTCATAGTCCTCTCAGTACAACAATCATATTTCGGTGTTATACAAGACATCTGGGTATTGGACTACAACAGCTACGAAATGTGTGTTTTTCGCTGTAACTGGGTTAACAACTATCATGGCTACCGTGAGGAGGAGCATGGTATGAAACTGGTTGATCTGTCTAGAGCTACTCCCACGGTTGAGCCATTCGTTGTTGGGACGAAGGTTAAGCAGATATTTTATGTAACTGATCCCTGTAATCCTAGATGGTCTGTTGTGCTTAAAGGGAGAAGAGGAATAGTTGGTGTGGATGGTGTGGTTGATGAGGATGAGTATGATGCAGAAGATGAACCTCCAACTGTTCCTATTTCATTGGAAGAGGCTGAGGTCACAGGTCATCGTGAGTATATACGATCAGACCATAACGAGGGAATGTGGGTTGAGAGATAATGGTGTATGTAAGTTATTACTATAAAAATTTATATGAAATTAACACTCTTTTATTTATTGCTTGTATATGACCATTATGAAATGCTTAATTTAATTCAAATTGTATTTCAATCCTTGCAGGCATGGCTGATCCGGACATGGCTGATGAAGAGTTCGATTTATTTTGTCGTCAGGAGGAGGAAAATGAGCAGCAAATGGTACCGGTCCCATCTACATCTGCCGCTGCTGCTGTTGCCCATCTACATCTGCCGCTGCTGCTGTTGGCCCTTCCATGAGTGCACCTTCTACGAGTGCTACTCAGAGACCCAGAGGTAGAGGTCCGACCCGTGGGTTGAAACTGCAGAAACCGGATCAGATTAGTCTTCTGTGGGACAAGTATGGGAGGTATGGTGGGGGCAGCAGGTCAGAGTTCGCTAGTATGCTAGGGACTCTGGCCAGATCACATTGCTGCATCAACCACACATGGAAACAAGTCCCGGAAGAAGTTAAGGAGACCATCTGGAAGAAGGTGCAAGAACGATACAAGATCCCAGAAGAAGTGAAGAAGACCGTTCTTTCTTTGGTGTCCGGCAAAGCTAAATCATTCCGCCACTACTTGGTTGAGCATTGGATCAACAGGGTGCCCCCACGTGAGCCTCCGCCGTATGTTGTGTACAATGGCATGATCACTGAAGAGGAGTGGAAGGAGTTCGTTGAGCGGCACGCCACCCCCGAGTTCAGGGTATGTTTGTGTGTACTCTTTTTAATTAATGCTCATAATGCTTTATCCCTGATTTTCTAATTAATTTTTGTTGTACTTTCTTAACAGCAAATACAAGAACACGGCAAAACCGTGAAGCTAATCTCTACCCCCACCTGAACTACCAACCATGGGACGAAGGGGATATGTGGGCAGCCTCGAGGGATGGAAAGAAGCTGGTTTGCTGACACGGAGGAACGAGGATGGAAGTGAATGCCCGATCGAGGATGTCTCTGAGGCGAGGAGGGTGCAGATGTACATACTGGGACGCCAGAAAACGACCAGCGAAGGTCAGAGGATATTTCCTAATGCTGCGATGGAACAACTGGCTAACCAAATTGTAAGTATTTGAAAGTAGCTGTTAAATAATTTACTTATATACTCAAGTGTTTGTTGATCTTAAATTTAGTGTTAACTTCTTTGACAATTGGACAGTATGAAGCGGCACAGAGAGGAGAAGTAGACTACACGCTCCTCCTTCTCAAGACGACGCGCTCAATCAAATACTTGGGAAGAAGGATCACCCGGGCGTGTTAGAGGATTTGGGGGAGAAGTACGTCAGAAGCACGTATTCCCGCCATCTGCTAGGAAGGGTCAGATGAGTGCTGCTGAAGTCGAGGCGATGGTAGAGCGTAAGTGGGCTGCTGAGCGCCAAGCTAATGAGGAGAAACTGGCTGCTGAGCGCCGGGCTTTCAAGGAGAGGCTGCAGGAAGCGTTGAATTGATCGCACATGCGACTACTCAGCAGCAGCAGCATGATCCTCCTCGACTGTCTTCCTCGTCTAGTTGTGCTCCGGCCGCTGACCCGTACCCATTTGCCAACATCCAGGTTAGCTTTGTTTAACTATTTTTCTCCTAAAATAAAGTCATTTAAATAGTATTAGATTGGACTCACTTATTTATTTCACGTATTATCTCTGTTTATTAAAGGAGCAACAAAAATGCCGTCTCCAAATACCATTAGAAGGGCACCCTGTAGATGCGGCCTACGGGACGGTGTTGCCATCAGGTCCACTCACGCTCATCAGTTTCGTACGTCTACCCCCATTCTACGCGCGTGTGACCTTGGACCTGATATTGATGGATTTGAGCATGCATACCTTCCATGGCGTTTGACAACAAATGCACGCTGATCGAAGCGAAGGGAGACATATTGCCCTGGCCAGCATGTTATATTGTTGTCACCGATGAGGTAAGACTGTTTGACAACCATTTAGTATCTAATAAAATGCATTATTTAGCATTAAGTGTCTAATCTAATCTATTATAGATCCCTGAGCTTCCTCGCCGCGTAACCCGGCCCAGACTAGAAGAGACCAGCGCGCCGGCGAATCCTGAGATCCCTGAGCTTCCTCGCCGCGTATCCCGGCCCAGAGAAGAAGAGATCAGCGCGCCGGCGAATCCTGTCAGAAGTACAAGGGTATGTTCTAGATAAATGTTTAATGTTACTATAATAATCAATTAGTAATTATCTTTACATTTATGCTTTACTGTTTGTGTGTGAAGGGTAAGAATCCAGTGAGTCGGGGTGCGAAAGGTAAGAATCCAGCGCCCGTCCGGGGTCGCACCAGGACTTCTGAGGCGCCTAAAAATAAGCTCGCACTGCCACAAAAACTTGTTAATGTTTTGGGGGCCAAGCAGATGAATCTCTACGACAAGATCATGTTGAAGTCATCTCAAACAACTTCATGATGACGCTTCCAAAGTCGATGTTTCACTACGAAGAAGATATGATCACGGCAATCAACTTTGAGGACATCAGAGAGATGATGTGTGGAGATTATCTGAACATTAACATTATTCAAGCTTATCTAAAGTAAGTGTTCTTTCCTCATACTGTAAAAACATATAGAATAAGTATCTATGAAGTTGCATTGGCTAACTTTTTATAGTACATGTGATATAATAGAGGTCTGCTTGAGAGATGTGCTGAGAAGGACATGACCTCCATTACTGCGGTGTGCCCGGAGCGTTTATCGTACGACTCAGTCACTAGGGACCCGGGGAGGTTTTGTAATTACATGATTCATTGCTTCAATGTTGTGATCGACAGAATAAATTATTCATTCTAATGCCGTATCACCAAACGTGAGTTCTGATATAAAATTACATACTAATTAGCTAACTTTTTTACCTTCATTTCTCATTTCATTTTGTATTTGACATTGTAGCCACCACTGGGCTTTGTTTATATTCTGCGCTGCCACCGCTACTCTGCTCGTTCTAGATCCACTAGGGCAGTGGACAGAATTCAACACTGAAGACTTAATCAAAGAGTAAGTTTTATTACTATTTAATTGTTTGTAAGTTTTTTGAACCAAAATTAATGTACTTGTTCATTTTGCTAAACGCTTTTGTTAATATATGTAACAGTTGTTACAAAAAAACCCCACAGGGAGAGTTTGGTGATTTGACCGTCGATTACATCAAGGTTTGGTAATTCATGTATTTCATTCGTGCTGCTATTATCTTTGTACAATTGTTTTACATTTGTGAATTTTGGTGATTTAGTGCCCTACCCAAAAGGACTCTAGGATTTGCGGGTACTACGTGATGCGGTATATGTACGAGTTCTGCGGGTACTTCCCAAGTTTTAAGAATGATAAAGACAAGGTAATACGAACGCTGTCTTGTATTTAATTCTTTCGGCAGATTTTTTGTGTCTTTATCTTAATCTCATTATGTTTTCCATTCCTTTTCTTGTTGCAGATTAAAGAGCATTTTGCCAAATTCTCGACTTATCATCCAAATGACTTGTTGCATGTCAGAGAGAGCATGTCAGCCATGTTTATGAGAATGGAGTGGTAGACTAGCTAGCTCTGATGCTGCTATGATGGATTTTGTTTTTCACAGTTTTCTGCACCGTTTTTGTACTGTTTTACGCTTCTGTTTTATGCTATTTCTTGCTGGGAGTCATCCTAACTGTATCTACCATGTATAGGTTACACTGCTACCTTTGTAGCCCTCTGATTCTGCTAGTTGCTGCTGTTGTAACAGATTATATTTTTTGTAATGAATTGCTAGCTGCTGCTGCTGTAACAGATTCTAGCTGCTGTATTGAATATTTCTGTTGCAATTGTGCGCAGAGAATGAATTTGCAATTGTTATCTCTGTTGCAATTGTGTAACAGATTGAATATGCAATTGTGCGCAGATGAATTTTGAATATTTCTGTAACAGATTTTCGATCTGGTGTATATTAGATGTTATCTCTTTTGCAATTGTGCGCAGAGAATGAATTTGTATTGTTGGTATTTGATTCAGGTGGTTCAATTGTGCAGTTTCTGCACATTTGTTGGTCTGATGCCCTCTGTTGCTTATCTGTTACAATTCTGTCTCTGTTGCAATTGTGTAGATTTGTAAAAAAAAAAAAATTACACTTTAGATGACGGTTATCACAATAACTGTAATCTAAAGTCCTTTGGGCGCGCGCGCCAAAAGACTTTACATTACGGTTATTGTGAAAACCGTCATCTAAAGTGTCAACTTTACATTACGGTTATTAGTAAAACCGTAATCTAAAGTCCATTGGCGCGCGCGTGCCAAAGGACTTTAAATTACGGTTTTACTAATAACCGTAATGTAAAGTCAATGACACGCGGGACGGAAAAGGGCCTTTAATTACGGTTTAAAACCGTAATTAAAGATGTCGCCATCTTTATTGACGCCCGCGTAGATTACAGTCCAGAACCGTAATTATACACGGTTTTGGACCGTAATTAAAGGCTCGCGTTCCACCAGTGATTTATATGGTGGGTTGAAAAAGTTGTCACGATGATGCTCTCGTGATCCACATCCAAGTCCCAACAGCCCGCCTCTATACTAGCCTAGTCATGTCATGCTAGAAGTTTGTGCACACGTCATCAACATGAGTCCACCACCACCCTCTTGTGCTCTAGTGGGCATAACCCAAAGCCCAGGGTTAGGCTCAAAACCTCGTGAGGTCATCCATAAGTGTGCATGACAACATCCATGTGCCCCGCACACTACATATCACTGTGAGATGTTGCAAACTTTTCACGACTCCAATTTTGTAAACCATGCGACTCCAAGATACTTGAATGCCAAATATATAACTAGAACTTATTCATTTGACGTTTAGAACTTCTCTGTTATGTGGTTTTTCCCACATGTTCATGCACCTTGCTTTTCTCACTTTACAGTTGCAGTGTCAGCCTCATTTATGAGCTCTCACACACTGATTGTGGTGGGGTCCTACTCTCTGACATTCCTTTCTTTCTGCGCCCATCCATTATATGGTTCATCAGTTTTCATGGCTCCCAATAAATCAAAATCGCATACTTCCTCCACGAGTTTTTGTGAAGTTGCCTACCTATCCGATAATCTCTCTTAAACCAGACCCCATGGTATCCCCATTGCAACAATCGGTGGAAGATCTTACCTCCCAATATGAAGATTTATCGCGGACTAAAGATGAGAAGCAACCAATTTCCATTAATGGTCTAATGGAGCATAATCAGACAATATCATACGGTCGTTGTCTACTAGCGAAGTTGTTAACCAATCGTATTGCAGATATTGGAGTCATGGAGAAACTGCTTGTGAATATCAGGAGTCTCAATGGTTTCCTTAAAATCCATCAAACCGGTAGGCAAATTTTCTTGCTCAAATTTGAACGGATCAACTCGAAGCATGCTGTCCTCCAACGAGGTCCATGGTCCTTTGACGGAGCCCTTCTCATTCTCCAGTTCGTGGTTAAAGCCAAAGCACCGTCGGAGCACGAGTTCTCCCACTTTCCAATCTGGATTCCTGTCCATGATGCTCCTTTGATTCGGTTTGTAGTCTTGCTGGTCATTTTGGCACATTCATGGAATTTGGGGACAATAAATCTCATTTGAGAGGTGATTATGTCAGATTCAAGGCCATGATATCGGTTGATAGGCATGTTCTTTGCTATCCGAAGATTGCATTAGAGGGAGTTGAATCCATCTTGCGAGTCACCTATGAGAGGCTACCTCCGATTTACTTCCGTTGTGGTATATTCACTCACTTACCAAGGATTGCCCTAGCCAGCTGGTTATTCATGCGGGTTTTTATCCCTACGCCCCTTGGCTTCAGGCAACTGAACTACGCATTAGAAGAAGATCTTACATGGAGGAGGGTTTGGACATCTGGAAGGTTGCACGTGGTTTAGTGGGTAACCCCTATAAGCTCTCATCATAATCTAACCCATTAGACCCGGTGGACCACCTGGGTGTTGGGACATCGACATCTACTTACCAGGCATGCAACCGCTCCCCCACTCACGCCAAAGAAGCATATCCTGAAGCGCCCTCGGATTGTTCTCCAAACCCCACTCCTGGTACACCCAAAGAAAAGGATTCTATCACCCCCCATGTAACACCCCTACCGCTAATCACATCATTATCTCCTAATTGTCTCGTACAACATTACCTTCACAGCGAAAACCCAAATCCAACGGTGGGTGAAACAATGCCATTAGCCACCAACGTGATTAACAAGGCTTAAACCAAATACCGTAACGGTATGATGGACCGGAATTCCCGAGTACTATTACAATTACAAATCTCGTTTCATTCTAAACCGAGTCAATACACTTACAATCCAAACTGTACCGAGTTTACTAATGTACAATCCCAATATACGTTCTGTTCATACTAGTTTATACAAACCGCCTATGAGCATAACACCTTGCTCATGTCTAACAAGATCTACTTAGTTCAAAATATAAACAAGTGTACAAATGGTACATCAGCCATTAAAAGGGACTACAAGCCCGTGTACTACTTAGTACACCATTCAAAATTATTCTAACTAACAAAAGTATAACAGCTTGGTCTCATCTCGACCATTCATCATTCTCGAGTACCTGAAAAATAAATCATTGGCCCCAAAAGGGCTCAGCACAACTTGCTGGCATGAAATTCGCATACGCCGCGTGCTAACGGGGTACACCGACTACTTGGTCATATACATGGAGTTCATTTTAATTCAAGCATACATGCTATTATGAACAACATCATAATCATGCAAAGCAACACTCATACATAGAGCACATCACAGGCAATGGAAACCATTCACAAGTCATCCATTCATCAGTCACCGAGGCCTTGAGATTCTCTTCTCAAGTTCTAGCCTCATCTATTGTTAGTTAAATTCTCATCTGGGTTAATTGGATGTTACTCTTATCTCTTGATCATATGACTTACATTAGTAATGATCCTTACTTTACCAATTATCCTTCTCTTGAATAATTATTAAGTCAAGTCAGTTGACCTCCGGGCAGAGACAAGACTATCTCACCACCGGGCATTAGGTTGGCTTACTTCCCCAGGTTGCGCCCATAAAGGGTCTGGACCATGGTGGGAAGGTTAGGCCAGAACTCGGAAAACAACCTCTCTTATTTCCTTGTTATCACGTGTGGCCGAAAAGATACGGGTTCTCACAAACTTCAAATACCATTTTCTCAAGTTAGGAAGGTCTCATAGTTAGGGAGTTAGTGAGAATCTTTCATTCAACAAGTCATGGTATCATAACCATTAAATATGTCTTTCATGAGTTATACAAACTTCATGTGTCAATCACAACTCATTCAAATAAATATTCAATCACAAGATATAAGGAACTACAATAAATCATTTTTGTGCATTTATCTTGATTAGGTGATGGCAAACAAACACATAATCACACAAATCGAGGTAGCCTCGGTAGCATACATGGCATGAGAAAATCATACCGTTCACTGTCGTTCTTTGACCGTCGACTCTCCTCTGGAGTCTAACTATTCAAATCCTATCACATTCGTGGAATCGGGCGGTTAATTCTCTATAATTAACTTAACTCATTTCATCTTTAATGTTTCCCGTTTTACAATTACTAACTCATTATAATTCAACCACTTTCACACAAGTTTCTTACTTCTCATTATCTCTTAAGCTTGTTTACACCTCTTGAAATACCCCGTAATTAGAAATAGTGATTAATTAGGCTAATAAGTAATTTAGAAGCTTAATTAAGTATAAATAAATATTAGGGAACACATCCCGAAGAAAACGGATTAAAAACACAAACGAACATTAAAGCGCGTTTTTCGAGGAAACCGGGAAAACGCGACTTTAAGCGGGTCAAATAGACTCGTAACAATTTTGGTCAACCAAATATTCATTAATAAACATTAGTGAATGTCTAGAACCAATAAAAGCAATAAAACGAGAAAATAGTAAAAACTGTCAAAAACAGGAAGTTGTGGGGTGAGAGTGTAATTAAAATAAACTAGTGTGTCCACTATTGTAAATAAAACTTTAGAACCCCATGTGAGGAGTGTGTGTAGTCGGCTGATTTTAATAGCCCATTCCCCTCTCTTAATTCCCCTCTATGTACAAAAGACAAAAGAAATAAAAAGTAAAAAAGTAAAACTCTCTCTCCTCTCACACTACTCTCTCACGTTCTTTTCTTGCCCAGCACCCTCTCTTCTTCCTCTCTGGTTCCAGCGATGGCGATTTGAGCACCCCTCACACAGAGCCACTTTCCTCTTATTTTTAAAACCCCAAATCATCTCCAAACACTACAAAAAATATACCGTTGAATTCGTCTCGTTAAGGAGATCGTTCTACACCCTTCAAAAACCAAAAACCTCCAACTTTATTTTTGAGGGTATAATCGTTTTAGAGCTTGAGGAGCACCATTTGAAGATCTATCTTCTTCTCCATGTTCTAAGGTAAGAAAAAGACCAAAGCTTCACTCTTTTCCATTGTTCCTTGCAAAAATCCAAAACTCACGTGAGCAACACTATTCCATTGTTCAGCCGATTGTGGCATGCCACTGTGAGAGCTGAAGCCTTGTCATTTTCTACTCAAAAACTCCATTAGAAGCTCAATGTAAGACCTACTAAGTGTTTTAAATGGTTTCTCATAAGTTAGGGTTTTTAAACCTACGATGGAAAATTTACTAGTTTGGAGTGTATGTGTGTGCCTTGTTACATGGTGTAGCTTAGCTTAAATAAATCAAGAAAACAAAGAAGGAAAGAGGAGCTGTAAAGGAGAAAGAGAGAAAGGAAAAAGAAGCAAGAAACCAAGGTAATGAAGAGCCTCTGTATAGTTTTTAATGTTTCTGTATGTATAAGTATAGTGCTGTAGCAATGGTTTAAAGATCACCGTAACAGTAGGAAGAGAATGGGTATATTAATGTGGATAGTATTTGTAGTTTGAAGCTTTTGGAAAACAAGTAAATAAATTGTTAAATGTAAGTAGTAAGTGTGCAGTGAGTATTAGAAGTTGTGTGAGAATAATGTATATGTTGAACAGGTTGTGAACTATGCTGAGTGTGAAAAATTATGTGGTGAGAACACTTAGAAATGTAGGGAACCTCTGTCAAAATTTGGTTAGGAATGTAGTGACTTGTGTGCTGTTAGAAAATAAAGAACAGAGAAGTTTTACAGAGAAGAAAAGAATAGGATGTTTCACTTTGGTTTGTAACAGGAAAAGGAGATGTAGTTGAGTGGAGTTGTAAATGGTGCAATGTGAGTTGTCAAACTAAGTTAGGATAGATTGAGAGTCATTTAGTTAGTGGGAAGAAGAATGGGAAAGTCTGTAGCATTTGTTGGAGAAGGAAAGTTGTAACAGGAGAGAAAACTAACAGTGTGAGTGTGTTAATGTAACAGATTTTTATAGAGTTGGATTAGGCTAGTTTAAAATGCTTAATAAAAGTTAAAACATGCTAGATTATATGTAGGAATATTAGGGAAGAGATTGGTAGAAGTTTGGAGTTGAAACAAGTCCAAAAACATATATAAATTGCAAAACTGTAAATAGTCCGGGTTTGCAAACCAGTACACAAACCCGGACCAGTCAAAAAACTCGACAGACTGTAATACAAATGGAGTGGTCCGGGTTTACAAACCAAGACACTAACCCGGACCACCCCTAAAACACACCCGTAAGTTACCAAAACAAGTGGTTCGGGTTTGCAAAGGAGTACACAAACCCGGACCATACGAAAAACACACCCAAGAGTTATACAACCTTGTGGTCCGGGTTTGTAAAGTAGGACACAAACCCGGACCATACACAAAACATACCCGAAGGTTTTTCCAAGGTGGTGGTCCGGGTTTGTAAACCCGGACAGTAACCCGGACCACCCCAAAATGTGTACAGAAACTATTGTAAAGCTATTCTAAGGATGGGTAATGATGGTATAAGATAATTAAGACATGATTAATGATGTTTAAAGGTCATTAAGGCCATGAACAAGTTTATAAAATAATTTTAAGTAAGTAACTTAAGTAAATGTATTTGAATAACAATGAATTAGTAAGTATAAACCGGGAAACTTTAGGAAAGTAATAAGTAAGGTTAATTATAGTTAATTAACCACTCGATCACATGTATGCTATAGGACTTGGATTGTGAACACCGAAGGAACGTTGGATACAAGTACAGCGGTGAATGGTATGAACTTTTCATGCCCCGTATGCTACCTTGGTTACTCTGATTTGTGTGTTGTGTTCTAATTGATCACCAAATAAGATAAATGCACGAATCAGAGTTATTATGCTTACTTGTGAATATGTAGTGTTGTATCTTGTTGGATATTGTCTTTAAATCATAGTTTGTATAATTCATGAAATGTATGGATGATGATGAATGTGTGTATGCTTGATGTATTATGTTGTGACTGAATATTATTGTGATTGGACTTCTAACTGATTCCTAACAAGCTAACCAATCTAACTTAATAAATTGGTAATTAAATTGGAATGAGTAGAAGTCCGATATAGTTTTGGCCACGCGTGAGTATGCGGAGACACAAGAGGTTTGATCCAATTCCTGGCTCTTAAACTGGTCCACGGCCCAAACCCCTTAAATGGGTAGCATCCTGGATTGGTGAACCAAGTAAAACCCGATGGTGGGACGGTGTAGTCCCTGCCCGGAGGTCATACCGACTTAACATGAGTAAAAGTAAGTAAGTAAGAAAGTAAGAATAAGTAAACAAGTATGGAAAAGTAAGTAAGTAAAGTAAGAGAAATTGTATGTAAGTGTTGGATGATGAGTAAAAGAGTAATAAGCATCCGATTAACCCGGATGCGTAATTTGGCTAACCCTTGTGAAGGTAAGGATTGTGTATGCTATTGTATTGTCGTTTACCTTGTGTATTGTATTGTGTATGATTGTATGATTAATGTAAAGCATGTATGTATGATAAAAATGAACCGCATGTTTATTCGACCTTAAATAGTCGGCGTGCCCTTGTTAGCACTCGGTATATGCGAAGTTTATATGCAGCTTTTGCTAAGCCCCTTGGGGCACCGTTTTTAACATAATGCAGGTCCTCAAGAAGGGTGAAGACTGTGAAGAGATGTAGTTGATTTCTTTTTGTCTGTACTTAATGAATTGTGATGGTGTACTAAGTTGTACACGGCTGTAGGTTTTTGTTAGCCGGTGTACCATGGGGTACACCTTTTTGGATAATGATAGGATGGTGAATTGGTATAGATGAGTAGTTGTTTTAAACTCATTATTTTTGGAAGCTAGTGAAAGGATGTAATCGAATACACTTAAATACTCGGTAATCCATTAATGTAAACGTATGGTATTTTGTACTTAGTAAGCAATGTTTTAGTAGCTCGGTATATTTAGTCATCAGACCGTAACTGTAACACCCCTCTCAATAAACACATAATAATCTCTCACGTAGCATAAATAAAAGACGTCTTACAGCGGAAGAATAACCAACATAAACTCTCACACGGGTGTCACCTGCCATTACTCACCCATGCGAGTAACGAAGCATAAACTAAATCCAACAACGAAAATAAACAGCACTACCAAACCGCTGTGACAACGAGATAAATCCTATACATCATACTAAGTCCAAAACCATAACCGTCAACAAGTGAGCATCTACCCTGATCCCGTACTTCGGCTTCGACGACGAACAGCAACCTGCAACATGCCATAAAGGCTCAGCGATAAACGCTGAGTATGCGGGCTTGGACCCTATTGGTCACTTGTCATTTTAACCATCTTGATATTAGGTTGATTTCATGCTTTACCATTTTATAGTTATAATCAATACTGTAACAACCATACATAAACATATAATCATCCATCCAATCCAACAATCATTATATTTCACAAGAACAGTTGCATAAACGAATGTATCGAATAATTACGGTACAATATATAATCGCCTTAGCGAACGGTTTCCACATTTAATAATGTTTGGCCTTCAAGGCCCCATCCATCCAAACCATGTTTAATTAATTACCAATTGGGCGTCATGTTGGGACAACCCGGTTATCCTTACCAATGGACAGTAGTCCTCCCGTACACACAAAGGTGCTCATTTCGCCAGAGGTCCGGAGGCCCCTGACTATTCACTTAGCCTCGTAAGGCGTCCATATAAAGGCCGTAGCCATGTACCAGTAGTAGGTACCACTGACCCATGATCCAATTAGGGCTCGTTGGGTAATTACCTGGAGCGGAACCCGACCGGGTACCACTCAGTGATCACAAATGCGCAACCAAGTAGTTCGTAAACTACCGGGATTCCTCCACTCATCTCATACCAACTCTCTCATAATGTTTAAGATATACACTTAGTTTTATGGAGATTACATTATACCAATTAGCCGCCCAATGGGTCTTACGCATGCCTATAAGTAATCTAGGTTATATTCATGTTCGAGATCCATGCTCTAGAGACCGACATTGTCGTATCCCGTACCTAAGTGTTTTACTTAGGTTATTCATATACTTAATATTAATACTAAGGGTATTATATCAAGTAACCATTGTGTCATCACATCAACACATATGTATGTTTATATAAGTCGATCTATAGTCGACGCAGTGTTAGTCCCGTAGGATGCTCGCGCATAATTAAATAACGCATTAACACACATCATCATATGCAATTCCACACACATAACATACAAGTTATCAAACAGTTTCCGGGCCCTTTCTTAGGTCAACCCGGATCAAACCCTTCTTCACATACCGTACACCTTAGACCAAGGATGCGCAATGTAGTCCACTAAGCTTCTCGAGCGCGCACGTCTGAAAGGTGATCTAAAAATACGAGGAACGCTAGGTGTCAATCCACATGACAAATTGACTCGGTATTTCCGAATAATGTCAGTAACCCCTGTACTACATCCCCGTATAACTACTGTTATTAGTTAAGTTACCGTTATCCTTTAAACTCCTTACTTAATGTTTGTATTAATACTTTGGTTTAACAGTGGAGTCGGTTTCATAAGAACGTCGTGGTTAACGTTTTCGAACGTAAGAGTTTATATCTTTCCAACTCATAGTAGTTTATAAGCGTTACGCTTTTACATAAGTACATTCGTTCTCGTACATTTAATTCAACTGTTTCATCGCATGCATAGGTACGTATTGTAACCTACAGTTGCATGCACAATATATTTTATAACCTATGGTTGCATGTATAATGCATTATCTGTCGTATATTATTATTTCCCACCATCCATTGTAATACATTGTATTATATAATCCATTACTCTTGTAATATCTACATTTGAAAAACCCATAACTTATAGTTTATAAACTATTTTCACATAATAACCTTTACCATTATATTATATGGGTTCTAACCAAAATATATCCATCCTTATATACATAATTCTGGTATATGTATATATTTACCAATATAGGTAAGTCTCATGAGTTAATAAACTCTTATATCATATGTCCCATTTTATCATCTTATGTGAGACGATTATTCCCATTAGTTGTGTTATATTGTCACAACTTATATTAAGATCATTATCTTAATAATATATAACATCTTATGTTGTATAATTTCAACTCCTAAGGTTTATTCAATATTCACCTTAGTTTATAAATCTCATTTATTTACAGTTTGTCACATTATTTAATGTGAATACCCTTGTTTATTTTAATTCCATTTAAACCATATTAATACCATATAATTGTTCTAACATTTATAACATTGTAGACCATAGTCTAAAATTCATTTTCCAACCATATAATTTTCGGTACAGCACTATGCTTTACTTTAATTCCATTTTGACCACATAACATTATGTAATGTTATACCATATACTAATATCAAATAATATGATATCTTTATCTTATATAAATTATAACATATAGTTTTTATACCAAACTATTATTAATTACCGAAAAGGTATATCCTTTTTAAACCAATCTTATTAACTTACCATATCTGAAATACCCCAAACCTTGATATATTTTTTAAATGTTAAACTATGGTAGATAAAGGCTAAAAAGTGCCTTAGAATCATCAGTGTACAATTTAAGCTATAGAAAAACACAATAAAGCACTAAGACACAGCTTGAGCAAAAACATGCTCTAAGCTTGGAGTGAACTTGGTTAGGACCCAAAGAACCTACCAAGACTAAATAATAGTCAATTATGATTTAATAAGGCTAATTAAGTCCTTATGAAACCTTGGTAGACAATTAAACCAAACAAACACAAATAAATACCTTAAAGTCAATATGGGCAAAAATGTGCTCTAAGCTTGGGATAAATTTGTATAAGACCTAAAGGTCATACCTATACCTTATAAATATGTTAATGAACATATTAAATCAATTACTAAAGAAAACCAAGCTTCAAAACAAGTTAAAACATAAAATGTGCTTTAAGGAGCCTTAAAGCACATTTTTGAAAAATTGTCTTGCAAATGAGTTTTGAATGGCTAAATGTCCATCATTACTCTTTAATTAACATGTGTACTACTTAGTATCACATTTGGAGGTCTAAATCAATGGGAAATCAAAAATTTCACAAGTATGTGCCTTGTTTTTGTGAATAGTAACTAAAATGTGCTAGTTTATGACATAAGTCAATATAAGTTGTCTTGTTGGTCAACAAAGACCATGACTCAGCCTAATTCATTAAGGGAGCCGATTTTCATGGGTGACTCACCACACCTAAACAAATAAATAAGATAAGTAAATGATAAAGCAAAAGTTACTATTTGCTTTTATCTTAAATATCTCCAAAAGCAAGTCTTTCTTCTCATTCTCTTCTTTCCCTCTTCATTTCCCACGGTCTCCAACTCTTCTTCTTCCTTCTCCATCGGTTTTGCTACAGCAAACCATACCATTTCCATCTTTGAATGCTTGTAACTTCTAACTCCATTTACCAAATCAAAAACAAAGACCACCATTCTTCTAGTTGGAGCAAGCTCTACACTCCTATCTTTTCAAATCTTCAAGAACTCCATTTCAGTGCCATGAAGATTCACCATTGTTGGAGCTTGAGCTCACCTTTTCATGCCTTGTCATTCTCCTTTGCTTCAAGGTAAGGAAAGTCAAAGAAAATCAATGTTTCCTCTTGTTTTTGTGTGTGACCGAAAATCACCACTTATGGTGCCTTCATCTTGCCTTGTTCTAGCTTCATTCCAACCATTCAAGGGCTTGGTGGAGTCCTCTCTTGATGCTTATTCAAGTTCTCTTTTGTTTCCAAGGTAAAACAACTATCCTAATGTGTAAAGATAATGTATATATAACCTAGGGTTACAATGAGTTTAAGCATGAAGCTTGAATACTCATTACCTTGCTTGTACATTGATTAGAAGTTTGACAAGCAATCAAAGCCTTGCCGGTTTTCTATCAAAGAAGGAGCAAAGGGTGACAATGAAAAACTTGTGAAGGAAAAGAGGTAAACAAACTATCTAAATGTAGTTTAAATGCCTAGGAAAAATGAGCTTGATTTACTTAATAAAATACCTAAGGAGCCTATGGCAAATGAGCTAGAAAAATGCTCTCAAGGAGTTTATTAAAGGGCATATGTGATGTTGAGTGTATTTTCAGGTCAAAGGAAATATATTATGTGGGAAATTCAGTGTTTACGGTTTATGCAATTTAAGGGCCTAAGAGCCATGTTATTTAAGGGCCTAAGTGCCAAGCAATTTAAGTTTATGCACTATATTGTGATGTAGTGTAAATTTGGTGAAGTTTTGTGTGCGAGAAGGTTCTTGATGGATTTAGGTGTTCTTGAATGTTTTATGGTGAAAAACAATGTGTTTTGGTATGACATTGTGCTAGGAAACCTATGGCAAAATTTGGGTAATGTGTAAGGAGATTTAAGTGTTTAAATGAGTTTTGGTGAACTAGGAAATGTGAGGAATGAATGAATGTTTACTAGGGAAGAAAACATGTATTAAGGTGTTATATAGTGCTACGAGGATTTAGGCACTATCTTGAAGTTCTAGAAATCCAATGGGTGTTTTTGGGATGTAATAAAGTCTTGGAGAAGTTTGTTTTAGGTTTAGGTAATGTTGATGTACAAGGAATTTTAAGAAGGTGTGAACAAGGAAATTTAGTTAGAAAGAAAAGATGCTTGGGAGATGATGTTAAGGTGTAGAGAAAACATCTTGGTATATTGGTCATTATAGGTGTGAAACACCACTTAGAAAACCAAATGAAAAATGTACAAGTATTAAGAGATTTGTAAGGAATTTATGGAATGATAAGGATGGTTTTGGTGTGTGATTTAAGGAGTTTAGTACATGGCTAAAGATGTGTTTGAGGTGCCCAAATGAGGTTAGAACACACTAGGATACATTAGGTGAAGTTTGGAGTCAAATGGGAATTTAGAAACAAAAGTCTGGAGCCGACCGACCTTAGGGACCGGACCTGCAAGGTCGGTCGAGCTCAGTTTACAACTACCGTGGAAGAGTTTTCTGGAATGACCGACCTTGGGGACGGACGTGCAAGGTCTGGTCGGGCTTAATTTTTGGTACGAATTGAGTCCTGGAATCGACCGAACTTGGGACCGAACTTGCCAAGATCGGTCGGGCCTGAGTTTTCAAAGGGGAAAACTCTCGGGAATAGACCGACCTTGTGGACCGAACTTGCAAGGTCGATCGGAGTAAACTTTTTTGACGGTAATATGTTCTGGAATGGACCGACCTTGTGTAAGGTCGGTCGGTAAGGTCGGTAGGACCAAAAACATTGTTTAAGGTTATAGGATGACGGGGGTTATTAAGTAATGACGTTATAAGATTGTTAAGGACATGTTAGGTGAGTTATAATGACAATTTAGTGGGGAAAAGTTGTATTTAAATGAAAAGTAAAACAAGTTAAAATGTGAAGTTATTTAACTAGTTAACGGGGATAAGTTATGAGCATTAGACTTTAAACAATCATGTTACCCCGATGTTAATAAAAGTAAATGTAATGTTAACAGTTGTTCGTGAATTGTTCGAGGAACATAAGTGGACATGATAGAGTGGACCCGTGACAGGTATGGTTCTCTTGCTACCGTGTCCTACCGATTACACCGGCTTGTATGCCAATGTGTTTTCTGTATGTTTGCCACGTTGTAAGATAAAACATGTAATGAGTTTACAGTAATTCATTTATGTGCGTGTCAACTCCGATACCATTTAACCTCGGAAGTGTAAACCTTAGCTAACTAAGTCTAGGATCACATGAGAATTCGGTATTTCGGATTTAACGACCGAACCATGGGACGTTCAACCACGGCTATGCGAATTATATTGTGTGTGTAGTACACTAGTAGTGTATGTAACACTAGTAGAAAAAAGGGCCTATTTCGGCGGTTGTGAACCGCCGAATGAGCACCGCCGAAATAGGTTACCTATCTCTCTCGGCGGTTCTTAGAGCACAACCGCCGAGATAGACCTATGGATTGACCGATGCTGAGTTTGACCATGAGTCTATCTCGGCGGTTGTTCTCTAAGAACCGCCGAGATAGACTCATGGTCAAACTCAGCATCGGCCAATCCCATGGGTCTATCTCGGCGGTTGTGCTCTAAGAACCGCCGAGATAGGGGTATTTTTTTTTTGTTTTTCCATCCTAGCTTATATATATATATATATATTCACCGCATTTGTTTCAATGAGACCTGCAATATAGCTTCATCCATACAGGGAGCTCCAGCACACATTTAAAAAGTTATAAAAGCTCCCAATTAATACCAACGACGCACCACAATTTAAGAGTTAACAAAACCAATGCAATTACACTTATTTACACACTTTCATTACAAATAAAAAACAACATTACAATTCAAATCTACCATTACACCATCCACAAGTGTACAGAGTTACAATTACATACTCCAAAAAGTTCACAAAACATCTTCATGATCATCAATTCATTAAACTTGTGCAGACGAACTCCGACCATTCCTCAAGCATCTCAACAATTTGAGCATCATCATACTGACCACCTTTGAACACTTCTTCGTAAGCCTTGAAAAAAAAATGAACATTAATCTAAAACGTACAAGTCTAACAACATGTAAAGAGCATAACTGAAACTTTCAAAGAATGTTACCTTGTCTAACGAGTGCTCTGGTTAAAGGTTCGACGCTCCTACTATGTCACTCATGAATCTCATGGCATAGTATCCACATTCTGAACCCCCAGGCTGCACCGGACACTATACAAATGCACATATTGACAGTTATAAACAAGTTTAAACATTATAACACAAATTTATCAATTAATAGAGTACCTTGACTAGGTTCCAAGGGATGTCACGCTTCATTGTTTTACTCTGGAGAGATAATGCAGCTCTCATGGAACTATATACAGCAGCAATACATATAGTTTTAAGCATCAGTAGCAAGTTATGAAACAGTTAATGTTAAGTAATAATAATTGTTGTTTACGATAACAAACTAATTACCCCAGTATTGCGGTGGAGATCTTCGGTCTCTTGGCAGCCTTACCAAGTGAGTCAAATTGCAAGATTCGTGGGTGCTTCAACATCACCAGCACAATCAATGACCAATGTCGACTGTCCACAAATTACACATGTGTTGTAATCATTAAGCAACTAACACAAACTATATGTTTTAGATAATACTAAGAGAAATAGTCAAATATCATACCCTGAATGATATGGCAGCATAATAAATGACTTGTTAGAACATTCAAAGAGGGCATTGTCATATACTGCATAAGGCCTTCCATATCACTTGTCATCTGGACTTCACTGCACATAGCAGGACACAGGAATCCGAATCTGTGATCTTCATAGACATTGATCGCCTTATCATGCACCCACCTATGAGGCAATATCATTAGTCGTCATCATTAACTTTTTATTCAAACATCTAATTCATCACCAATCAATGAATTCAAAATACAAAAGGTAGAAGTCACTCACATGGCGGCTGACTTGATAATCGACACATTCAACCAATCCCTCCTGAAGCACTCCTCGAAGTCGGACATATACATCCCAAATCGATGTATATCTTCTCCTTGAACTACAAAGTGAAATATCCGCTCGGGATCTTCCACAGTGAGGGAATCACAATCAGGTGGTAGCAGCAACAAGGATGAATGCAGAATCTGCATATTAGTCGCAGGCCGGCCAATATTCTTTTCTCCACCAAAGCAGGTCTAAGCACGAAATTTGTGGATGCCTTTGATTGCACAGGCGCAACAATTCTTTTTCCTTTGCCCTTATCAGTCTTCGGTCGGCTCATATCCTATGATATTAGTATAATTAAGTATATGGATGCAAGGTGGTACACCAATAGTTTTATAGCAAGGGTTAAGAGTAAATACCTGCCCAGGGAGTCTGACCAATCGTACAGGCCACTGCACTGTCGCAGTTTGTGCGGAACGCAAGGTAGGTCTTTGTTTGACCGGCACCGGTAAACCGACGTCAGCATGCTCTGCAACAAATTCGTCCAGAAGCACTCGTGCATGGTAATGTCGGAGTGGTTCACCGTGCACAATATCACTTGGAAGAGAGGGGAAAAGTTTTCCCCATGCAACCATGACCTCTTTCTACTCCATTTGTAAAAACAGATGGCACTCAGTGGGTTCCTGAGTGTTATGTGGAACTTGTTTAGATAAAATTGAGAATTCTTCTATGATGATATTAGTGATCAAGTGAAAATCTTAATCGTCATGTACTCAATTGAAATGTTAGTCTAACCTTTAGAGATGCATAGGAAACGGATCATCCGAGTGGACACTACTTCTCACTACCGGTGCACTCTGCTGCTGAATGGGTGACTGATCAACTGGTGGTCGAGAAACCTCTTGGCTGTCATGCTGCTGTGGCTGAAGCCTTGACATAGCGTGAGCGATCCTCTCGTCGACGTTCTGAGTAATCCTCTGCTCCATCTCAGCCAACGCTCTCAGGTGCTCCTCGTAGCTATTGACTTTCCCTGTGCACTTCTGGACCCGGGTACGCCAAATGCCTGGCGGATACCAACGTGCCCACCAAACCCAATGGCACGACCTGGATGATCCTTCTTACCAAGAGCGCGTGTAAGAGGATCATCATTCCTATGTGAGGTCCAGGTGCCCTGGGTGAGCTGAGAGCTTAATTCACCCTAATACAAACACAAATACAGTTATTAGTTTAACATAAGTTCATATACAAATGAAATGAACAGTTTGACTAAAAATGAAATGATATCACTTACCATTTGAGCAATAACTGCTCTCGTGGCTTCATCGTATTAAGGATTTTCGGGAGTAGAGTTCTTCGGAATGTGGCTTAACTCCCACACTTTCATTCTTCTGCCACTGGCATCCAATGAGCCATCCGTGGGCAGATATCCCTTTTGCTCCCATTCTGGTACCCTTTGAGCAATACTTTTTTCCACCTAAGTGGTGAGGGTACAGATTCTTCTTAGCATTTGCTTGTTGTTGCGCACGGAGAGCCTGCATAAATTAATGGGATCATGTTAAGTGAAATTGAACACAAAAAACATAAGAAATTAAGATTAATTTATGTATGTATGACAATAAAGTGCACCTGGAACTCCGGTGTGTGACGCCTCTCAACAAATTGTACCCATTGCTCTTCTGTTATGCCCTCGTAAACCTCCCAT
>CM041781.1:220688723-220748150 GCA_023374045.1 Limonium bicolor
CAAAAGTAGTCTAGGTTTAGGGAAGGAAGAGCCACTGTCCTAGTTTTCATTGTCATAAGATGAGTCCCCAGGGATGAGGAAGACTTGCGTGAAAGAGCCAAAACTCTCCCCCTACATGTTTTTCTTTGTCAAAAGATGAGTCTCAAGAATGGACATGTCTAGAAGGTTTCTCAATCAAGCTGATGATGGAACCTGTTTTTCCACAAGGTTATCAATCACTTTTATCTAGCCTTCTAGTGTGATGTGACTAGCGCCCATGGAAAAATGATATCAATTGGAATTGTGATATAAACATCTCATCCCTTTTTCCTTGTTGTTTTGAATTTCAACTGCCTTTTGCTGTTTTTTTCTCTTTTTGGTTTATTATATTTTTGGTTATATTATTAGGACCAGTGTAGTGAGACTTTTTCCTCTTTTTGATAGTTGTCGATGGATTTGATGATCAAGGTTTGAAGGGCTGATGTTGGCAATGGGTATGTTGTAAAGGAAAAAGTTGAGCTTGTTCTAGCGGTTCAATTGTCCTAAATTTTTGGAGATTTCAAAGCCAAAAGGCGATTACCTTCTTGAATATCAAATGGATCGAGAAGTCAAGTTATTGTAGAGCTGTCAAAATTTGACCCAATCTGAAAAACTCATCCGTTTTATCCGAACCCGAAACCAGATCAAAACCCAAAAATATTTAAATATAATAAACCCAAAACCCGATTGGGTAAAACCTGAAATGACCCGAACCCGAAATGACCCGAACCCGAAATGATCCGAACCCGAAATGACCCGAAAAATTTATAACCTGAAACTGACCCGAACCCGAAATGACCCGAAATAATAGTTGAAATACCCCTAATTAAAATAAACATTTATTAAACACATAAAAAATTAAATTAAGGCCTAAACATGCCTTGAAAACAAATTAAACACAACAATGTTTAACAGATTGCAAGAATTGCACCCTTTGACCTTTTAGGGTGAAAATATACCCAAATGAACTCCTTAGGACCTAAAATTTTGTCCTAAGCCTTATAACTCATAAATGAACATAATAAAACTGTTTCCAAGGGAAACCAAGCTCGGGAACTCACTAGAACATAAAAGGTGCACTAAGCTTCCTTAAAGCACATTTTTGTGAGACTGTCTCCAAAATGAGTTTTGTTTAATTTTAGGGTCTTGAATACCCTTAAATATACTAATGTGACATAATTTATCACATTATAATGCCTAATTCAAAGCTTTTCAAAAAAAACAGAAATATGTGCATTGGTTTGTGAATAGTAACTAAATAGTGCAAAAATAACACTTAATCTTATAAGCTAGTCAATGGTCAATATTTTTCCCTTGACCTTGACCCTCCATTACCGTTTTATAGTGGCTGTTCCATTAAGAGTTGACCGGCTACAAATCAAGAAAATGTGACTCATCCAAGTTACTTTTATAAGATAAGGATTAGTACCATTATTAGCCTAATTAATTAATTCATTTTCCTTTCCACCTGCCCCCATTCTTCCGCCTTCTTTAGGGGTTGTTTTAACCTGGGAAACTTTTCAAAAATCAAGGAAAGCCATCTTGACCCTTGACTAAACTCATGAGCCATCCTTCCTTACTTAGCCGATTTCTTTTTCTTTCTCTCATACCTTTCTTCTTCTTCAGCCATAAGGAACCAAACCCTCTCTTTGTTGTCTCCAAACCGTGAGCTGCCCAGCAACTTCCATGGCTGCTATCTCAAGATCTAGGTAAGCTCTCATGGCTAGAGTATGTCCATTCTTCTCCTCTCTTTCTCCTCTCTTCAATGAGCTCACCCATCTTCATTTTCACCCAACACACAAGGCCGAGTTGGTGCTTGAAGTAGTGGAATTTTTTGGCGGGAACTAGGAGAAGGAAGGGAAGCAAACTTAGCTAACTTTTTAAGGTAAAAATATGCACGGAACTAGCCTAACCTTCCTTCTTCATCCCGGTAATTTTTCCAGTTTTTCCTAAGCTCCTACTCTTGTTTTCTTCACGTAATAATCAGTGGAGAACAACCAGCTTTGTGAAGGAGCAAGATCCAAGCAAAACTCCCTTGCTTTACCATGTTTCGGTAAGGAAAAAATCTACATATTTTCATCCTCTTCTACCGGTTATTTATGCTGGTACAAGTAGTGGTGTAACACCTTCTTTTGCTTGGTAAAAACAGGCGTGAATATCCATAGTAAACAGTTCCATAACAAGGTAAAGATCTTGCATTTTCCTAGCCTAAATCAACCTATAATAACCTTGTTTCCCTATGGCTAACATATGTTCCTTTCATGGCATGAAATGCTGGTGAACAATTCGATGGAAACTTCCTACACCAACCGTAGGAAAACAGATCCAAGAATATCTATACCAAAGTGAGTATTCTTACTCTAATGATGTATATATAAAGCTTATATCATTAACACTTCAAAAACTAATTAAGATTTGTGTATTAATTAGGCCGAGAGCCTAAGGAAGTGTTTGGTGAGCTTGGTGGCTTGAAAATCAAAAGCTAGGTGAGAAAATCTTACTTAATGCTATAATATAGTTTTTATAAATTATGTTACAATAATATACCAGCCGTGGGATTTATGAGAATTATAAGACTTAGTTATGAGTTAAATATTTAATACCATTTTTGGTCGGTTAGTTTGGTGTATTAATGACCTATAAGGTCAAGGAAATTAATTAAAGGCTAAAAACATAATTTATAAAAATATAGGGGCAAGGGTAATGAAAGCCGAGAATTAAGTGTGTCATTTGAGACATTTATGTGTAATTTTATTTTATGCTAATTATTTTAATAAGGCCTTGCATTTTTAGGCCATTTAATTTATGTATAGTAAGTCCAAAATGAATTTAGGATGATAATAAAACATTACCGTAAATATTGGGGTTTTTCTATAATTAAAATAATTTTAGGGGCTAACATAGGTTATAGCCGAAGATTGGGTGTTAAAACCTTATTTTATGAATTATATAAAATTTAGTAAGGTTTTGAGTCAAAGATGTAATTTCTGAAAAATTAAGGGGGCAGACCGTAAATATATAAACTCCTGGTCAAACTGAAAGTCAATAGGTCAATATAGACCATGTTAGGAGGTTTGACCAAATTCAATGTCATAAATAATTAATTTATGAGTTTATAACAACATTAAAGGTTAAATATTAATGGTGGCCACGGGTCCGGTTCCACCGGTTCCGGTTCCGCCGGTTCCGGTTCCGGAAAATGTTTATTCGTATTCGGAACCGGTCTGGGCGGTTCCGGTTCCGATTCCGGTTCTAAAATCTGGATTCGCTTCGGATTCGTCAAAAAAACCGGTTCCGACCGGTTCCGGTTCCGGTTCTGATCGGTTCTGACCGGTTCCGAAGCGGTTCCGGAAAGATTCGATCGACTCCAGTTGCTTCGTTTTAGCTCCGATTTGAGATCCGTTTGAGCGCACACATTGCTCTTTTCATCCACTTTACTCCTAGATAGGTTATTTTTCAAGTTTATAATCTTAAATGTAAGAAACAAAGACTTAGGAATTTTTATTGAATTTACAAAAAATAAGGAACAAAGAGAATTTTATTATATGATTCAGTGCCTCATTAAAACCTTATTAGGTAAAAACCCATTGGGAAAACCCTAATAAGGAAAAAGAGTACAATTACTACGAGGTTACATGATTTCAATTTGCAAGTCTTAAAAAAATTACATGGAAATAAAGTAATACTAAATTACTAATACATTCTAAAATATTACAAGATAGAAGTCCTAAGTGGTGTTATCCCCATTCATCTCATACCAATCATCATGTTGGCCTTCATATTGTAATGCACTTGCTTGGGATCTAAGCTCGGCTAAGTCCCAATCATACTTCTGAACACAAACCTTGATTGAGTCTGGTGCAAGGCTTGATCTCTTTTCATCCAATACTCGTTGGCCCGCACTAAACGCCGACTCTGAAGCCATGGTTGATGCTGGAATTCCTAGCACATCTCGGGCTATCTTTGAAAGGATTGGAAACTTGGCTTCATGTGCTTGCCACCACTTAAGAACATCTATATCACCATCATCATCAACAAAAATAAATGTAAAGTTAATATAATCATCATATGTACAAAATCCGGAACCTGATTGAACTGATCTTGGTCTTTTCAAAATACTAGAAATCAAGGAACTGTTTTTGCTACCATGGTGTGATGGTTTAGAAGAGGAACCACTACCACTAGTAGAAGAAAGTTCCCCCGGACGATACTTTGAAGTATATTCATCGTGTAGCTTTTTCAATGCTATATTAACCTTTTGTACATATTCCTTAACATAACCAACGGTAACTTCAACCGGTTCCAGGGCGGTTCGGTTCCGGTTCCGGTCCACCGGTTCCGGTTACGGTTCCGATTCCCGGTTCCGAATCCGACGACGGTTCCAGGCGGTACCAGGTGGTTCTAGGCGGTTCCGGTTCCGGTTCCGGGCCCGGTTCGGGCCCGAATCTCAAAACATGTATTCGTATTCGGAACCGGCTGAGGCGGTTCGGTTCCGGTTCCCACCGGTTCTCGGCCGGTTCCGGTTCCAATCGGTTCCGGGTAAAACCGGACCCGATGGCCACCATTATTAAATATTAAAATTATAAAACTTTTGGGGTATAGGATGTAATTACCAGAAATTAAGGTATAGATTGGTTAATATAATAGTTTATATCCTAAGTGTAAAGTTTGGGAATTTTTAGAGTTATTTAAATGGCTATATTAATAAAAGTGTATAATATATAGTTTTGTGACATATAAGTATATAATATAAATGGGGTCAATATGTAAATAAGGAGAATTGTTTGGGGCGGAAAAGGATTTTTGAGACCGCTGGGGTCTGTTGTAATAAAATAACATAAAACTATAGGTTATATAAATAATAACTATTAAAACCATATAATATAACCTATGTATATAAGTTATGATAATATATGTGGTCATTGTGTAAATAAAGAAAATATTGTTGCTGGAAAAAAAATATACCAAACAGACCATGGTCTGTTCGGTAATATTGGAGGAATAACACATAAAAACTATATGTTATTATTATTGTAATGATAGATGATATAATGTATGTTATGTAAAAATATTATGAGAATTGTGGTAAAAGTATAATTATGGAAAAATTGAAGATTAAAACAAAGAAAAACAGAACCTTAGGGCCTGTTTCTTGAGTTTCGGAAATTTTAAAACTATACAATATACATACATACTATATGATTTAAATGTTATAATATATGATAAATATGGTATGTTATAAAATTGTGGTGGAATTGTAATAATTGGAAAGTTTGAGATTTGAAAAGAAATTAAATATAGTTTATATGCCTTTTCGGCAATAATGAAGAAAGATTATAAAACCATAGGTTATATTTGTGTTTCAAAGTTTTGATGTTATAAAATAAGGTATTTATAACATGGTATAAGTTATGTGGTTACATTATAATTAAAGGAAACTATGTGAATAAAGAAGTAACAAGTATAATATATGTATATCATTTTCGGCAATTATAAATAGTTGCCAAAACTATATGTTATAAAGTTGGATAGCATATAAAATATCATACTATATGGTAACATGATATAAATATAACATCTTATGATATTATGAAGTCAAAGTATGGTTATAAATTTTACATGTTGTAGCTCATGCATGTATGTTCAAAAATGAAATGTAAACTATAGTATACAATGACATAAATACTATGGTTAATATGTGATTTTGGGTATGATAAAATAAATCTTGAATGAAAATAACAAGTGTATAATATAAGGTTTCATATTTCATTAAAATCAATGTGTATATATATACATGTATAACCGACACAAATAATATGCATATATATTATGGTTTACAAACCATATAATAGTAAATAATAAATGTTAACTTATTTGTATAATTGTATCCCATTAAGTCATAAGGTTTAAATGAATACAACTTGTTACATAAATGAGAAGTTGTATGATTAAAGTATATAAAGAATAGTAATATACTCCCTCCGTCCTGAATTGACCGTCTGTTTGCTTTATGGCACGTTTTCCACTTCAATATTAAGCATATAAGAAAAATAATTTTATAAAACTAATTTTGTAACATATAGTTTATCATGTAAGGAATCATATGCAAAAATTAAATTTTCAAAATTAATTTATCTTATATGTTAAAAATTGAAGTCAAACGACATGTCCAATAGTAAACAGGACGGTCAATTCAGGACGGAGGGAGTACCATGCAATATTGATTCACGTTGCATGGATGCATGCAACCATAGATTATAAAAATATAACCATGCTGCGACTATAGGTTATAATACGTGCCTATGCATGCGATGAAACAGTCGAGTTAATTATACGAGCACGAACGCACTTATATAAAAGCGTAACACTTATAAAATATTACGAGTTGGAATAATAAACTTCTTACGTTTGAAAGCGTTAACTACAACGTTCTTGTAAAACCAACTCTTTGTTAAACCAAGTATTAATCCATACTACGAGTAGGGAGTTTTTTTAAGAATAACGACACCTTAACTAGTAATAGTGGAAATCCGGGGATGTATACCGGGGTTATTGACGCTATTCGGAAATACCGAGTCACTTTGTCATGGGGATTGACACTTAGCGTTCTTCGTATTTTTAGATCGCCTTTTAGACGTGCGCGCTCGACAAGCTTAGTGGTCTATACTGCGCAACCTTGGACTAGGTGAACGGTATGTAAAGGGGTTTGATCCGGGTTGTCCCGAGGAATTCCTCGGGCTCGGATTTGTTTGATATGTAACTTGCGTGATATGTGCGTGAATATGTGTATGTGATGATGTGTATTATTGCATTATTTAATTATGCACGAACGTCCTACGGGACTAATACTACGTCGACTATAGATCGACTTATATAAAACTACCTATGCGAATGATGTGATTGTGACCACCGTTGTCTAACTTAATACGCTAAGTATTACAAGTACGTAATTATAGCCTAAGTAAAATACTTAGGAACGAGACACGACATCGTCGGTCTCTAGAGCTTTGACTTGAACATGAATACTACCTAGAATAATTCTAGGCATGCGTAAGACCACAGGGCAGCCAACAAAATAAGAGATGTTCTCCATATTTAAAATTGTAACTGATTAACTGACTAACTAAGTTAACAGTGGAGTGTGAATAAATGTGATGATGTACCTTAATCCAGATAGTCACTGGCTATTGGTCGCGCGTAGTAGAGATCTCTTGGGTTAACCGTATCGGGTTTCACCCTAGTTAATCCTGATCGAGCCTAGATAGATCATCAGGCGGAGTGTGCTACCGTTGGCACCAGGCCCTTGGCCATCTAAATGGACGCCTTTACAAAGGCAAAGTGAATAAGTCCCGGAGTCTTCGGATGATCAGGGCAGTGAGCACCTTGTGTGTACGTGGGACTATTGTCCAAGTGAGTTTATTTTGGGATGTCCTAACTGACACCCGACAGTGCTAACCGAATAAGGAAATATGTGAGGGCCCGGGGGCCGATCGTCGTGATGTGTGATAATAAACGTTGTACGAGATAACGTCTCTGTTGAGTGTGTGAATTGTTGTAAGTTGTGTGCATATTGTGATGACTGTTGTATGCTTATTTGCACTTACAGCTTTCCTTATAACTGTAAACCGGTGATGCATGTAACGAATCCAATAAAAAGACGGTTAATACGACTTAATTGATCACTAGGGTCCAGACCCGGCATACTCAGTGTTTATCGCTGAGCCTTTATGGCATTATGCAGGTTGCTGATCACGGATGAAGTCGGAGTGCGGGGCCGGGTAGCTAGGGCGTTTGGTTATTCGTTTTGGAATTACCGCATGTACCTTTCTAACGTATTGAGACTGTCGTACTTGGTGATGTTGGTGTTACAAGTATTTGGGATATAACTAGACGCTCACTGTAGACCGTTATGTGTTGGAGACTTAGACGGATGTATTGGCGGTATCTCGTTATCACCGCGGGTTGTATTTTTTTTTTATGTTATTGTTCTGGTTACGTTTTCGTATTGCTTCATCACTCGCATGGGCGAGGGATGGCAGGTAACACCCATGTGAGATTTAATTACCGTTCTTTCTTCCGTTGTGAGACGTGTTATTTACTGTTAACGTGAGTGAATATTACGTTGTCTTCGAGAGGGGTGTTACAATAGTAATTAAAAATTAGTCAAACTCGAATAACATGAAATAATAGTGACCATAAATTGTCCAAAACCTGAATGACCCATTGTATTGAAAGTTCTGTAATCTATATGTTGTATATTCTTATAGAAATTAGGTTTTTTTATATTATAATTTTTTCAAAAAATATTAACAATGACCCGAAATAACCAAAACCCGATTATATCTGACACTATTACAACCCGAACCCGAAATGACCCAACCCAAATGACCCGAACCCAAAATGACCCGAAAGTTTAATGACCCGAACGGATATTGACCCAAAAAGATATGACCCAAAACCCGAACGGATAACCCGTTTGACATGCCTAAGTTATTGGTTTGAGGATGACATGATAGCAAGTACTTCCAACAAAATTCTTCTAAAAAAATCCTCAATTGCGGCTTAAGCAGTGATGTGCTCTAACCGGTGTTCCCTTGGTGAATTTTGTAGTCCATGTTTACAACCGTTTTGTGCATTATCAAGATCAATCAAACTGATTGTAGACAGCTTATTTATGGATTATAGACGTCAAGTAGACTGATTGTAAGTTTGCCGGTTTTTAGTATGGCCATTACTGAGTTATTTGTTTTTTTAGATAATTATGGTGTGGCCAATAAAACCGGGACAACAAAACCCCTACAAAAAGACCACACAGAAGCACTCAACACTTACAAATCATACCCATATTTCCTTCAAAAAAGTATACACAGAGACGTTCGATCGTTTAACAAATTGTGGAACTGTAGAAAATTTTGTTGAATCACTACTGAATGGCTTAAAACTTTCTATGCTCAAGACTCCAAAGTAATTGTCCGGACCTGTGGTGAATCAATCCTCCCATTTCCAAAAAGATCTTGTATTGTTAGACAAATTGCTAATTGCCATCGCATTACATGATTCTGTACGTCTTACCCTTAATTAATAGCAAGACAAAACCAAACTGCATCAGTATTCGACAATTAAACTGGAAACAAAAGCAATAAACCAGAACCTTGTGCGTATTTCTCATTTGTTGTAAGGTTGACGAAAACACAATAAGCTGTTAAGTTTCTACCATTTTTCCGCAAGATGAGAAAATGGAACGAGAGGAATTAAATGCCCCCCAAAAAAAAGAGGATCCAATTTACCCAGCCTCTCCTACAACTAAACAAAATAAAACTCTATCCTACCTTTCTTTTCGCTTGTTCTCTTCACCCCATTTCCAGTTCTTTAATCATTCCACATGAGCTCGGCAGGGCTTGCGGAGACCCACAAAACTTATTGCAAGGTTTGCCAAAACCGGTTATATGCAACAATGTTCCGACCCAACCCCACCATTTTCTGCTTTTTACTTCTTGCATCCTCGGCTCAATCAATCAGACATTAAAAAAAAAAGATGAAAAAACCAAAAAAAAAAAAAATGCCCATTTTCAGCTGCGCTCATCGCATAATGATCCACTAAACTGAGGTATTAGAACGCCCAGACTCTGAGGACGCAGCACTAGTGCAAGCTGCTTGAGGCTCAGTTTGCCCAGCATCCTCGTCTGTAAGCTCCGACAAAGTGTTGAGGCAGGCTTTAGTGCGTATACTGCAAAAACACCACGAGCAATTGTTATAGCTTACTCCCAGCAAAACTCTAAATACTCCCAACATGAATTCTTATCAGGGGCTACTCCCTGGATGAAGAAATATTTATATAAGGCAACCATGAAGTATAAACATTTTTTAGAAAGGATAATAGAGTAGTTACCTTCAGCAAGAAAGCATTAATCTCCTCCTCAGTCAGGCCCTCGTCATCTGCTTTTCCTCCCAACCAAGAGAACGCAAAAAAGCAGCCTCTTTTTCATCTGGACACAGAGCAGCATTACTGGTAAGATCATTATCTGGTGTTTTAGACACTGTACAAGTATCACCGTTGCATTTTTCAGCATCATTCTTTTCAAAACTCTCAGGCTCACTAGCCACTTCTTTTAGACCATCTGATTGGCCCACAGCATAAGAAATAACTGGTTTCAGCTCAGCCTCAACTGAAGAGTTCAGAGATTTCTTTCTCATCAAATTAAAGAAATCATTCCGGCTCCGCACTTGAGCTGAGGAAAGCTTTTTATCAACAGCCTTGGTAGGATTGGTAACCTTAGCATTAGAAAGGGTTTTAGATGCAACAGAAGCGCCTGATGATACACCACCTCCTTGGCCATTTACAGTTCTGTTATGAGGACAACTTACTGGACTAGAAGCATCCTTCAATGGAGGAGAGACAACATTTTCACGCCCAGGTTTCAGCACAAGAAGCTTCCCAGTGAGAGTAGTCTTGACCCTTCAGACTTTGAATTTCCACCACGAGAGAATCTGATTGCCATGTTGTGAAGGAGCATGGAGCCCATTTTTGGAGCAACCACAGGTTCTCCAGATTTTACAGCAGTCTTTGGCTTGAGCTTGTCAGAAGGATTAAGAGCCTAAAAAGAAAAGGAAATAATTCCAACTTACAGCAATCACGCAAGGTCTTCTTCTAAGAACAAGTTAAATTACTAGCATGCAAATCAAATGTAAAAAGACCAAACCAGTAGGAATCGGTTGAAATAGGGTCTTCTTCAAAGAACAAGTTAAATTACTAGCATGAATAACAAATTGAAACGGACCAAGCTGGCAGGAATCGGCTGAAAGAGTATCACATTTGTGTTGACCTTATTACATAGAAACATGGGGTTTTCATTCCTATCTACGTTCCTCCTGCTCTTTCCTCAGTAGAACCATCACTAGCGCCAATCATAATATTTCAATACAATCAGGACTAAAGGATGTGCTTCCCAAATCAATCACACATATATATAGAAGAATCTATTGATATTGACGGCACAACATTACTCAGTTTACCACTTCATTTGCGGCACAGATCAAACATCTTTGAGTAGCTTGTGTACCTAAATATTCCAGATAAAATTTACTCCCAAAAGGTAACTTAGATTCAACTGCTATACCTACAGAAACATAATTCAAAGCAGAACTCAAACAGCCTAGAGCTTCAAAATTGTCAACTAGTACGTATAACCTCAAGGTTTGTGCAGCATTTTCAAATGTGAGTATTGCCATACTATGATGGCATTTATGCAATATGTGTTTAAAGACTACACATGGTTTAATAGAGGAAACTAAGGGAAGAAGTACAACCCCAAAATTACAAGATTGTTTCAGTTAGCATGGGATCTTGACATTCAACCCTATTTACAAAAATGAAAACCAACAGACCTAATTGACTAAGGACATTGGCACTGCATATGCTTCTCTGAACCGATGTATTTAAACCAACAAATGCACTCTCACTGTAGTTCCCATGAAATCTATCACAGGATTCTGAAGCAAAACTCCAGTTCATCTAAAACCTCTGTTTAAGGGGAAACCTATGGAACTCCACACTCAGTATCAAATATATATTGGGTTGGTTACTGTCAACAAGGATGAAGCTAAACACATCCAAATGAATCACTAGAGCAAGTTCATTTTGTGACAGAGCTGAAGCAGATTACAGTTTACGCAAATACTGAATAATTAGAAAGACACCAATCACAAATTCAAAACAATGCTACATGATCAACACCACAGAGACCTCAAAAGCATAAGTTGACATAGGGAATTGCATCTTGCATTACAATGGTAGTGATCAAAGTTTATGCAAGGAACAACAGTTCCATCAGGAAGATACAAAGGTACTACACAGAAGGCACCCCTTACCACAGATTTGGGTGTAGAGGATGTCAGGGGAATAAGACGCATAGACTTCAAAACTGCCAACTCCTCACGCTTTTGATATTGAGCAGAAGGCTGCCAGATAAAACAAAAAATTATAAGCAAACACTAATGTCATCATCTGATAGGAAAACCAGAAATAGAGAATGCCACTCAAACCATCTCGTCCAGAATTCTTATTACCTGTTGGGCAGTGTTTGATCTCGACTGAGTAAGAACAAGTGCTTCAGCCATATTAAGACCAGCTGTGGAGCTAGAAGAAGTTGAAGTTGGAGAAACATTAGATGCTGTCGATGCAGTAGTGCTTCCCACAACTCCAGTGGGAACCTCAGCTAGTGCAGAGGTCCGGCCTTCACTAATCAAGGCA
Source organism: Limonium bicolor (assembly GCA_023374045.1). Classification (NCBI taxonomy): domain Eukaryota; kingdom Viridiplantae; phylum Streptophyta; class Magnoliopsida; order Caryophyllales; family Plumbaginaceae; genus Limonium; species Limonium bicolor. The sequence continues at coordinate 220,700,992 of CM041781.1, forward strand.
GAATTACCTATAGGCAGGATCTGTGCACCCTTGATTAACCCAGGGGAGGGAACTCTGCTTATATCAGGGGTCACAGGCCTTTCATCCAATCCAAGAGAAGGAAAATCACGTTCAAAGGTCACCTTTTCCATTCCAGTACCAACCCTTGTACCACTGTCCTGACTGCTTTGAGTGACACTCCTTGAATCTGAAACTCGTTTTTGATACCCATCACCTGGTTTCCTCGCAACTAAGGACTGAGACCGCCTTAATGTGTCCTTATCAGTCCTGCCACTCATTATACAAAGCGGATCTGAATACTCAACATCCCAGTGATCATCAATGTGCAACTTGCCCCTCTCCCTGTCACGATGACCCCTGTTGAAACTGCTGTAAGACCTTGAATACTGACTCTTGTCATGCTTTGAGAATCCATTGTTGCTCAAACTTCTTCGTGAGTTAGACGATGAGCTCCGGTCTAGGAAAGAGGAATGTGGTGCATCACTATTACTACTTAAATTCTTTGATAATATATTTCTCTTTGGTAATGCCAAAAGGGGACCATCTATAGAAAATAAAGAATCATATAATAATTAATGCAATATAAAGAGAACACATCAATCAAAGCACCACAAGAAGAATCAAGCTGCTGATAGAAGATGTAATACCTAACTGTGACGATGCAAACTGGTGGTTGGAACCTCCACCCCCAGTACCACTTCCAGAATTCCTCAGCCATTCTGGAATTAAACTGGGCTCACTTCGTTCCATGAGGAGCGAATAACATGATAATCAAAAAAGAAGGATATAAAAATATATCACTCCTTCACTTAGAGCAAGGCCTCAACAGAAAGTGTTCTATCTTCTTCAAATAAAAGAGGCCTGGATGCCCAATAACCTTCAGAAAATTTTCCTCAAGTAATACTACAGAAACTTCAACTTCCCTGAAGCACTTCAACCCCAAGTTACCTTAATCTCCCAGGTCCAGTTTCGTAGTAGTCTTTATAGTTACCCAGAGATAGTGTTTGTCACACTAGTTCCTAGAGCAGATAGTACGAATCTGGATGATCTGTTGTCAATTGAAACTAGGATTTTCGATAAGCTACCTCCACAAGCTGACGATACTGGGAATGAAGGAAATCGCACGAATCCAGAGAGCAAACACGGGAAAGAACAGAAAGAGCCGAATAGAGGCCCGAGCAAAAGAATTTGACGTGGTAGACGCGGCTGCAAGGTTAAAAGGAAGTGAAGAATAACAAGGCCTTCTACGCCTCCACCTTCAGCCAAAAGATGGATTTGCAGACTGAAAACGGACGAGCATTCAAGACACCACCATCTTTCTAAAACTTAAATATAATAAGCTTTGAAACACGAAACCGTAAGAAAAAACAATCGGCTACAAGAGCCTTGTTGGAAACGAAACGGCCAGTTAAAACCCTAAGGGAAGAAATAGTCGAAGAGATATCTAAATCTTTAACTTCGACTGTCAAACAGCCAACGGTTTTCTTTACAGATAGAAACTCAAGGCGGCAGTATCACGCGGCCACGGCAAAAAAGATTAACATAACCTAGAAAATGGGAGTTTCGCTGGACGAAGGGTTTCGTATCAGATAACCTAAAGTCTCTGATCAATATGATTACGAAGAATGTCAAAAACAACGGACCAGTTTGGCACAGAACAATCAAAACCCTAACCGTTCAAAAATCGTCGAGGATGTCGGTTCTACGGCCTGTTTGTCAATGGCATATAATCTTTCGAGTACTTCTGAAGAAAACTGGATATCGATGATTGATAAAAAGGATTTCTCTCGTGGTAGCAAACAACGGAGCTTTAGAAATTAGGGTTTTATCACAGAAGAGGGATATGGTGGGAAAGACGGAGGATGAGAGTATGCAGTTGGGAAGGAAGAACCAAAGCGCATGAACACAGTCAGTACGGTGAACAAACAGGGTTATATTTTTTTGAATGTATTTCTTTTACTTTTTCGTTCTTATTTTGTGGTTTTATAACTTTTTTCCGTATTTTGAATACAACTTTTCCTTCTTTTAAATATTGTTTCCTACTTTGTTTCGACTTTTCCGGGTTGTTTTTGTTTTACTTATCTGCCGTTAGTTTTTCTGGCCGGGTTTCTCCACGTCCTCAGGATGTATCCACATTGTGTAGTTTGTGGACTATCTGATAGAGCAATGTCCCCATCTCTGTTACAGTCCACAGAAATCTGGTCCGTGCTGGTGCTATATTCCGAATTCACTTGCATCTTTATTTTCGCGTATCTACACATGACCATGACTATTTTACATTCATACAAATTTGGGAAAGTTGACAATATATACTAAAAACTTTCATATAATAATATATCTCACTTTTAAAGACGTTCACAAGATATTCTTAAAAACTTTGAAACTCATAAAATACCTATATTCCGTTAGATGATGTTGAATAATAACTATTTTATCCACTGCATGACATGTTTCAAGTTCACAATATGTCACTTTTTTATTCAGGGACATTTTATGAAATTTTACAAAAAATATTTAAAATACTATGAAAATATAAATAAATTACAAAAAAAATTTTAAAAAGTATTAAATTTATAAAAAATAAATAAAACATATATAAAATGAAATAAAATTAATAATTCTTAAATATTAAACATACTCAAAACTTCAAAAATAATTTTTTTTTTCCTTTCGATTTTTTTTACATTCTTTGACTATTTATCAGCCTTCTTCTTCGTTAAAATATTTACATTTATAGTTAAATAAGGATTAGATATTATATAATAAGCTAATCTAGTATAAGATGAGGTAACTAAATTTATATACAACTACCTAATCTTAGATTGGATTACTTATGTTTTGAAATTGATAGATATATGCTTATTTTATAATATGTAATCATTATCTAACCATAACTGCAAATATTTAAATGAAGAAGAAGATTGATAGATAGTCACTGAAAGTAAAACAAAATGAGTGTATATTTAGTATTTAAGAATTATTTCAATTTTATATATGTTTTGGTTATTTTTATTTTTTATTACTTTTAAAGTATTTTTGTAACTTTTATATTTTTGTAGTATTTTAAATATATTTTTTAAATTTCATAAAAATCCTAAATAAAAAATGTGCATATTGTGAACTTGAAACATGACCTGCAATGTTAGAGGTAAAATAGTCATTATTCAAAGTCAATTCACAGATTAGGGATATTTTGTGAATTTTAAACTTTTTAGGAGTATTATGTTAACAAGTTTTGAAAAAATGGTATATTATAACTACGAAACTTTTTAGGGTTACATTATGAATTTTCCCTAAAAATTATTTATAGTTACAATGTTTAGTTTGAGCCCATTCTTTTGCAAAGCTAAAGCTTATAGCTGATGCTATTTGTCAACTGAAGTTAGAAAAAACGGAGAAAAAGTATGTAGGAGAAAAAGTAAAAAGTTGATATATCAATTATATATATGACGTATAGAGAGAAAAAGTAAGCTGATGAGATAAACTTGTTCCATAAGCCACAAAAGAATGAGGTCATGGAATTTGCTGGTATATGAATATTAAAAAAATATAAAATTATAATAGGTAGTAATTATCAACTAGAAATGGGCAGCCTAAGGATTATGAGAGCGAATTCGGTAGCTCGATAGAAAGAAAAAAAAAGAGATCAGTGCCAAGAACATGGAAATTAAAGGTGACAAAACATCTTGTATCTTAAGCAAAAGGCGTCTACCAACAACCAGTCTCAGGTAAAGCGCTTTCAATTGGTTGCAACCGGTGATGCATTGGTAGCCAACCTTAATAATGTGGTTATGCTCTATAAGAAATTGGACCTCACCTGGATCTCAACATAACTATGGACTAGCTTAAATCATAGGAGATTTTAAGTTTCAAGGGTGGACAGGCCTCTTTCAGAGAGATGGCCTATTTATTCATTCTTTTGGTGGAGTTGATGGCTCATAAGAGGCCATTGTCGAGTGGAGGAAGCGGGTACAGATTGATCAACACAATCCAAGGTAAGGATGTGCAGTCTGATGAAGGATATTTGTTCTAGACCTACGAGCTCAAGATGTTAGGAGTTGTGTTCGATAAGTCTATCGCTTGGTTTGCATTGGGATGTAGGACTAGTAGTATAGTGGCATCCTTTGGGCTTCATACAGCGGCCAACTTTCCAACCAAAAAGCTATCAGTCAAGCACTGCATTCTACATTCTAACCTAGTGCACAAAACAACTCGTCGCAGTCAAAGGAAGACATTGTGTGTGCACGAGATATAGTTCTCATGTAATGCATGTTTGATGTCTTAGCAAAAGATTAACTTGCCTCGCCATATAATACTCTCCACTTTGGAGTCGAGGCAAGTGAATCAAGGGTTGTGCACAAAGGAGTCATGTGCACGATGCTAGAGAAGGTTGGTATAGGTGTCGTTCGGACTTCCACTCATAAAGCTTGATTTACAAGCTTTATGATAAATGTCCCTCTAGTTAACAAATATTAACTTGACATGTGTACTATAGTTAACTATACACCAATTAAAAATTGACACGTGTCCATTACTTTTGAGCAAAAGTAGCATTAAGCTACTGTATGTGACAAATCGCAAGAATCAAACACTCCCATAATCTTGAATGGTGAGGCGGAAAAGGGCAGAGAAAAATGTGATAAAATATATAATAATAATATAATATAATACCCCTCCGTTCAAAAATATCTGTCATTTAAGAAGCTTGCACACTTATTAAGGAAAGCAGAATAATGACGCATGTACCCCTGATTTTTACTTTTCCATCTAGATAATAATTACTTTTATGTTGAATAGTAGGATTCAAAGAGGAAAAAAGTGTGTCAAAAAGCTAGAATGACACATATTTTTTGAACAAGAATCACATCCTAAAACGATAGATATTAATTAACGGAGAGAGTAATATAATAAGGGAGCTTAGTGTGAGGCTGTGAGCACAACACCAGAAGATCGAGGGAGGAGAAGCAAGGCTAGAAATACTAAAAAGAAAAAGCTACACCAGTCAGTTGCTTACTTTATGTCTTCAATGTTGACCGCTAAAAAAGTTTCACTTTCCTTTAGCACAAAGAGAAACTTGGGGGTCTAGTGTTGGTAAGGTTGGTCTAGGAACCCATTTACCCAGAAAATACTAGATGCCCAATTTGTATACTAGGTTGTGAGCCAGTTTTGTCACGCCCTACCACCAAAAATCCGGGCAGTTGATAAAGAGAATTAATGTTAATCGTAAAGGGGTTAAGAATGTTTCCTCCTTAGATGTCCCATTTTCGGAGTGAAAATTTAAGAGACAAACATAAGTTATTCAAAACAAAGTTGCAATCCCTTCCTGTTGGTACAATATAGCTAATATCACATAACCTTATTATTAAGAGAATTGATCATATTTTGGGCCATAAACATGTACCCCGGTGAAGAGCCAATAACCAAGACCTCACACAAACGTTTACACGGCCACCTTGGATGTTGTAGCCTGGGTAAATGTGGGTCGGTCCTCTTCTGAGATGACATCAGGCCGCCACCAAAGCATTGTACCATGGGTAAGTGATGGCCGACCTCTGATGAAGCATCCACCCCAAAACAAGTGAAGTTCAACAATGGCTGGCTAGAACCTGCCGCTTCTCTTCAATAAAGATCATGGCTAGCTATCCACTACCGTGAACCCAGTTATGCCACACAGAAGCCATCATGGCCCGACACACGCCGCGCAGCAACCTATCCCATCAGGCCCCATTGGCAAACTTACCTTCACCACCACAATATTTCTGACACATCATCAAATACCTCGAGATTGTTGTGCCTCTCAAATGAAGCTTCCTATTGGCAGGATAATCCAAATGACCTCAGTCGTACTCCCCACATGGACGTAGCCCGTGTCATCTACCGAGCCAGTGAGCGACATAGTGAGCCGGCTCTCGCCTGCCATTTTGCCTATAAATAGTCATCAATGTTGGTCATTTGAGGCAGGCTCATTTTTACTTGCCACACATTATTTTAAGCTTGTATTCTCTCTACAATTATAGTAAGAACCTCTAAAATACCCCAAAGCTTAATTACATTAATTAATCATGAATTAATTAAATAAAATAGTTAATAAATGGTTATTCATTGAATGGTAAGGCTACAATATTTCGTAAGATTACTGAGGAACAATCTAAGATCATATATAAGCAAAAATGTGCTTTATGATCACTTAGGGCAAAAAATGTGCTTTAGGAAACCTAAAGGATTGTGTAACCTCAACTAGGGTCCAAATTGGATTCATAAACCTTATATTTAAGGTAAGAACAAGATAAAACAATTATCAAAGAAAACCAAGTCATAAAATGTGTTAAAACACAAAAAGGAGCCTTAAGACTCCTTAAAACATATTTTTATGAAATTATCTAGAAATTGACTTTGAGGGGTTATTACGCCTTTTGTAGATCATAGGGAACTAGTTAACCATAATGTACCGTATGGGGAAGCTTAATAAAGAAAAACAAAATAAATCAGAAATGTGCACCAATTGTGAATAATGTCAAACAAGGCCTTATTCTCATTTGGCTTGGTCAATGGTAAAAAAAACCCATCAAATATCTCTAAAGGGGGTGGAAGTATGGTGATGTCTCACCTCACAAAATTCCAAGTCTTCTTCCTTAAGTAAAGATGATTTAAGTGATAAGTCATCACTTTCTTTCTTACATTTCCTTACACCTCACCAAACTCTCCCCCTCTCTCCTCTCCTTGACGTCTACTTTCCTTTTTACCTTTTTTATTCCTACTTTGATTGAGAACTCCAAGAACACAACAATGGCTTCAATGGTGAAGTGAGTTCCTTACTCATTTTCACTAAATTTATTCTCCTTTCCACATCTACTAGCTAAGGAGAGTAAAATTCCAGCTTTTCTTCACTTAAAATCCTAGATCTACACTTGTGTTGGAGCTGGAAAATTTTTTAATTCAAGGGAAAAATTATCCAAGCTAGCCTACACCATCTTAAGGTATAAATGTGCTTTAAGCACTTAAGCTCCTTTTGATCTATTTATAGCCAAAAATTTGGGCTATCTTCTGATCCATTCTCATCCCTCTTTTCATGTACAATGTATGTTCATCTTCCACCTTCAAGAAGGCCAAGAACAACTACGTTTCTTCCTAAGGTAAATTCTTCTAAAATTGTGTTTTAAGAGCTAAAACCTTATTCTGGTCATTAAACTGCCCAAAAGAGCTCATTCCCTACATTATTTGTAGTTGGCCGAGATTGTGGAAGAGTGAGAATCATCATTCTTGAGCTATAAGGTAAAGTTTCAACCTTAGAACTCATTTTAAGCCTTAAAGCCCTAGATTCTTTCTTTGAATTGTTATCGTGTTCAAAGGCCTTAACATTGTGCTTCATTCCCTTCTTATTCATGTGGCCAAAGTGGAGTTTTAAAATCCTTAAGGGTGTGGCCAAAAGTGCATCAAATCCAAGAGGGAATTCTACTTTAAGAGAGTAAGCTACTAATCCAAGTCCTTAGTGCATTAAACCTTCATTAATCATCTTGGTTTGTGCAAAAACTCATCTTAGAACCCTTATGTTATTTAGGGCCGAGATTGGAGCTTTTGAAAAACTAATTTTGGTCATAAAGAGGTAAGTCCCAAAGTTTAAGGTTAATTTAATGCCTTAAAGTTGATTTATGTTGGGAGCTATGTATAGCCGAGAAAATTATGAGGAAAATGGAATATTATGAGCTAATAATGTGTATAAAACTACATTATAACATTTGGAAAAGTTAAGTGGTGGTTAAGTGACTTAAATGTACAGTATTAAGTTAAAAGGGGTTAAATGGAATTTTTGGAAACTTTGGAGTAAGAATTAAATAAATCCAAGAGTGCGTTGTATGACATGGTCTATAATGACTTAAGTAAGTGTACAAACTTGTGTTAGAATATTTAGTTGAGTTAACTAAGGGTTAAGGACTAAAATGACAAGTTTATAAAGTTTATGTGGCAAAATTGTAATTTCTGAAACCTTGGGGTATTCACCATAAATAAGCTGTGAGGAACACTAAATTATAGAAATTTTTGGTATATCATAAGCTTATATTAAATTTGTTATTATAGCCACATCTCTAGGCTGGTATTTATAAGCTTTTGTAATATTAAATGCTATAAAAGCATAGGTTATAGATTTAATGCTATGTGCAAAAATCTAAGGGTTATTTGTAATTTGGGACATTTTGAGGAGTTAGGAAAAATATCTAAGTGATTAGAAAGTGTTTGGTATAGTTAAGTACCAAATTGACTTTAAAATGAATTATAAGTTGAAATAATGAATTAATAACTTAAGACTTGAGAAAGGTTGTTAAATGAAAAGAAAGCAAAATTCGGGTGCTAGGAACGTTATAAGGCCGAATGTATAAGGATGAGTTGGAAAGAAATGGAGAAATATAAGTTTAAGGAATTGTAGGGGCAAATTATAAATTTTAGAAAATTTGGAGCCCAAACCGTAATTTTATAAAGTTCTGGGTACATATGAGAAAATGAAGTCAAATATAGTATGGGTCAAAGTGTTGACCAAGTTGGAGGAATAAATAATGAAATATTAAATTATCTGGGTTGATATTTACAGTACAAAATTACTAATCACCGTAGTGCAAAATTTTTTAAAATCATATTAACTTTGTAACATGTAATAACCTACTGTTATAACTTTGTTTTTTGAAAAAATCATTTCATCAGCGTAAACCATAAAAAACGCTCTCGCGGTAATAAAAGATGTTAAATCCGTTCTTATTGAGTTAGAACATTATAATTATGACTCCAGATAATTAAACGACATTTTACATTACATTTGATTAATTATAAATATTGTATATTCATTACATAAAACGTCGTACTGAAATTGTAGTTGAAAACGCCAGTTACGGGTGAAAGACGCTCCCGCGGTAATAAAAAACGGGGTTAAACCCATTCTTATTGCATTTGAACGCTATAATTGTGTCTCCACATTATTAAATGACATTTTACGTGATGTTTGATTAAATTATAAACATTGTTGTACATTCAATACAAAAAACGTCGTACTGAAAGCACAGTTGAAAACGCCAGTTTCGGGTGAAAAACGCTCTCGCTATATATAGCCGAATCAAGTTAGATTACTTCATTTCTCACATTGCCTCTATCCTCTTCCATTCTCTCTCCCTCCCACTCTCCCCTCTGTCGCCCAGCACCACCGTCGGAGCCACCACTGACCACCAGCCGGACCACCGCAGCACCACCGCCGGGAAAAACTCTGGTGAGTTTCTCAAAAAAATATTCCAAGTTGTCGATTTGGGTGTCCTGAGTATGAATCTGCGGTTAGTTTTTTCAACTTAAACTCCAGTTGAGCTAGATCTACACTGCAAAATTTGAAGAAAAAATTAAAAACTTGAAAAACTTTGTCGGATAAACACCCCGGCTATCGACACGAAATGGGTTGATTCGCCCCGGAAATTGACACGATGAGGCTCGAGTCGCCCCGCCTGGCGACACAACTCTGCCTGGTTCGCCCCACAGCCCAATACGAGTTCGTGTAGCTCGCCCCGCGTGTCGCCCCTTCTTCTACCGCCCAGCGTCTCGCCCCACGTCTCGACATGAGATGCACCTGCTCGCCCCATGTCTCGACACAAGATGCAGCTAGTCGCCCCGGTAGTCGACACGAGTTCGACTAATTTGCCCGGTAGTCGACACAAAGTCGACTAATTTGCCCCAGTAGTCAACACGAAGTCGACTAATTCGCCTCAGTAATCGACATGCTAAAGCTTGGATCACCCAGCTGTCAACACGAAGTTGACTGATTTGCCCCGGGCATCGACCCGAGACAATTGCCAAAATTAAGGATAATTATATTTAGCAAATAAATATTTTTTATAATTACTAGTTGTGTAACGACCCCAAAACCGGCCTAGGAGTTAGGGCCGTTACACGCCGTGAGTCTACTACCTAACGTCGCAAGGCTCTAAGCAAACGAATCCCAAAACCGAAAAAGAAACTTGAATAAATACCAAAGAGTTTACAAGATCCAAAAGCTTAAAAGTCAAATACAAAGCGAGAGGCCCGAAGGCTACACGAAGTACTAAAGCGACCAAAGCGCAGGCAAACAAAGTCTAACGACACATAAATAACGAAGCTCCAGAAGGGGATGAGAAGAGAAGATCCCACGAGCTCAATCTGCAACAAAGTAAAAGGGGTGAGCTAAACAGCCCAGCAAGCAGAAGACTTCCTCAAGGAAGCCCACTCAAGACAGAAGCAGAAGATTACTTATAAACAGAGAGGATAGCGGAGAGTCAATATAAATGGACAGAAAGAAACCACAAACAGAGGCAGAGCAGAACGGAATAACACTTCAAAACACAGTCGGACCTTCAGATCAGAAACAGAAGAATGGGACACTAGAAACAAGCTAACACAACAGAAGGACACACATAAGGTCCTATGGATCCGAGGATCCCACAACAGAAGCCGTAGAGACAGCTAACAGACCCGTCGGTCAAATAACGTCCTAAGGGAGACCCTAAGGAGTATAAACAGAAGGAATTCCTGCGCAGCATGCTACGGGACAGCCCGACCCGACTATCCAAGGCTCATAAGCAAAGTGACTAGGTCCCAAAACCAAAAGCTCACAAAACAGATCTTAAGCGCATGAAAATGCATATAAACAGCATAAGAAGCTTGTACACAGATAGGGGAATTCAACCCCGCAAACGGAACTCAAAACGGAGCTAAAACGAAGAAGTTATGCTCAAAACAGTGGCATGTCCGAACTTGCGTCCGACCTTGCAAGTTCGGACAGAGGCCGAGAAACAGAGGTCGCGGAGATACAAATGTCCGAACTTACGTCCGAACGTCAAAGTTCGGACGTAAGTCGAGAGTTGAAAGCCAAAACCATCTTAGTGTCCGAACTTGCGTCCGACCTTGCAAGTTCGGACACACGTCGAAACTTTTACGAAAAATTCATCCTCACGTCTGGTCCGAACTTTGAAGTTCGGACCGATGTTCGGACACTTCAAAACCTTCAAAAACAAAACGCGCCCGATGCACTGTCCGAACTTACAAGTTCGGACAGATGTTCGGACAGCGCGAAACTGACGAAATCCAGAGCGATCAGACGAGCAGAAATCAGCCAAAACTCACCATAACTCACACAAAACTCACAGAATGGTAAATCAGTACCCTCGGGGGTTTAGCCAACCAAACAACAACACAAAACCGATGAGAGAAAACGCATAAGCAACACACGAAATCAGATACGAAATAGATATTAAAATCAATCCCCGAGGGTGAGCAAACTACCCCGATTCCATCCCCCACTTACATCAATTCGCAGAGGAGATTACACCGGTCTGCAGCAGCGAACGATCCCGACAACGCAGCGATTCCCAAACAGCAAAACAACACTGAATTCGCAAAGAACGAGCACCAACAATCAGAACACGTTCTTCCCAAAACTGAGATAACTAATACCAAAAGCTCACCCGACCAACCTGAATTCGCAGAGAAACGAAACCCGAACTGTAGCAGTAGAGAAACGACGCAGAAATCTAGAAGAAGCAGCAACAATCCACACCAGAATTCACCAAGCATACACAGAGGAGAAGAGAGGAAGGACGCAGAAACTGTCGAGAGAGAGAGCGCTCCTCAAAATAGATCGTGAATTGGAAAAACAAAAAATCAGAGACTTAACTTCCTTAATTAAGCCTTACCAAATAAAGAGAGGGGAAAGACCTCCTTGCCCTCATCCTTTAATTAATTGCCTCCGACGTCCCAATTACTAAACACGGCACCACATAACATAATTAATATCACAAACCAGAATGTTATGTAACGAAATTGAAAAACGAAAATACGGAGTATTACAAGTTGCCAAGTAACAATTAATAACTAGGAAATAAATATTAAAAAAGAATAAGAACTACCTTCATTAGATTTATTATATTTCCTAATTATTATTACTAGCTATGACAAGTAACAATTTTTTTAACAATGTGTTAGTCAATCCTTCAATTATGAATCAAGTCATCATCTTTTATGTTGTTTAAGTGCTCACTTTGATTTGCTTTTCTTTTTGTTTTACTTTTATTTGTGCTTTGTTCAACTTGTGTAGTGATGGATACGTTGAAGAAATCTGTGAAGAATGTGTACAGTAGAAAGAAGAAAGGCCGGAATGTACAGCAGAAAGAAGAAAGACAGGAATGTCATGCGCGCGGTGCCGGAGAAGCCGGGCCTAGTAATGTTGATCCTCCACGGCACTCGTCTTTCCACCCACAACATAGTCATGCTGACCCTCCACGCCACTCATCTTTCCACCCACAGCATCCTATCATGGATGATTTTGACGCCTACGCACACATACCATTGCCGAACATGCTAACGGCTTCATCATCTGGTGGTGGTTGATCATCGATGGATCGGGCCGAGCTTCATAGCTCTAGCTTTGCTATAGAGGGTGAGGGTAGCCACCATATGGAGTATGTGGAGGTACAAACTTCTGCTGGGGGTAGCTATTATCACCCCCGTACCCCTCCGAACGCTCCAACGGTTTACATGGATATCGATCCTCAGGACGTTGTTAGTAGAGACACCGGTCATCATCCTGATGAGGAGGATGATGAGGATGAGGACGATGACGAGGATGAGGATGACCCTGATCATGAGAGCGCGACTGATGAGGAAGATGCTCTCCGTATGGAGCCCGTTGTTCCCACTGACTGGAGGCTTAAAGATGTGTCTGTACCTGGTGGTCCGCTACTGACTAGTGTCATCACTAGTTTCAGGGGGCATGTCGCTGTTGACCTTTGGTCAATGACTAAGGTATTTACTCTCTTATCTTTCACTTTATTAAGTAGATTTAATTACTTTGTGTGTGTTTGAACGTCGTGGTAATTATCTAGGACCGGGGTTGTTTTGGGATTTAAAGCCCGAAACAGTTTGATCACGAACTGGCCATTCAGCGAGATCTCTATTCCTTGCAAAAGGCGAGGAATATGCTTAAGTATTCAGGACTGCATCATCTGCTAGAGATCACATGGCCTTTCAATGACATGTCATTGATCTCTGCCTTTGTGGAGAGGTGGCAGTCGGACACCAACTCTTTCCACATGTCCTTTGGAGAGATGACCATCTCGCTGCATGATGTGTGGCAAAAACTGAGGATCTCCATCGTGGGTCATCCACTTCTAGGGGACCCGTCAAACACTGAGCTTAGGAGAAGATGACTGAGTGTTTAGGGTTTGACAAGGACATTCAGGCGATGACAGATCACCTGTGGCATACTGGTGCTGTTCAGATATGTCCACTAATTCAGTGGAGTTCGACGGGGAGAATCTGCCTATGAAGTAGGCGTGTGGTTGGCTCTACTATGCGATCGGTACCACCATCTTTGCTGGGAAGGGGCATGGACGCGTAAGTCCTCTGCCGTTCTAGTTAGTCGCTCCCATGAGCCGACATGTGAAGCTAAGTACGCATGAGGAGCAGGTGCTCTTGGATGGTTGTATCGCCAGCTGGGGATAGCATCTCGTGCTGATTCTACTGGGATTGCTGGCTGCTTGACCCTTCTTGAGGTAAGTGTTTTAATGTACAACAATGACTCATAATTTTTCATTAATTCACATTAAGAGTTGGCATAATTTATTTTTTATGCATCCATAGTGCTGGATATATGCATACTTCCTCACTCTTAGACCAGCAGTTAGTGCTGATTGGCGTGATGGGGATGATATATGCACTACTGACTCAAGCTGGGATAATTTTGATGAAGGAGTTCAAGATCAACATGCAGAGATGGATGACTACATCTAACATATGTATAATCGACCTCTAGTGGTGAATACAAGTTACTTATTTGAAACAGATCAGACTTTTAGGGGTAAAAAAGAAGCGAAAGCTTAGGTTGATAGTGTTGGCCATCCCAACCTTGTGTACACCATAATTCAAAGTTATCGGGCGGACCAAGATTTCTACATAACATGCGAGAGGTATGGAAAACCACAAAAGAAAGAACAACCTGGTGCCACCATTCGACGCAGATAATCCGGATCAAAGAAATAAGGTCGTCCTTACAAAATTAGGGGGTATTTCACAAGCTACAGGTGTGTGTTGGATGTGATTATTGGATGACATAATCATGACCTTGCTGAGTGGATAGAGGGTCATTTTGTGGGTATGCGCCTAACGGAGCATGAGATGATCATCATCGATCAGAGGAACCGAGTCGGTGTGCCACCTTCTATAATTTATTCAGAGCTCACCACAATTAACCTGGTACGTCGGCAACACGGAAATATATATACAACCGGATCCAAAAGACAAAACTCGAAAAGAAAAATGGTCATTCTATGGTGCAGACTTTGTTGCATGATCTAGTCGAAAACAACTACTACTACGATTACATGACAGAACCAAGTAAGTTAACTTATGTTGTTTCAAATACATATAATTTATATGTAATATTAACTTGATATATAATATGATTTTGGATACTTTCACAATTTAGGGAATCAGACACGACTTGGGTCCATCTTCTTCGCACACCCTACCTTAAGAGAATTGATGCACGCATTTCCATACGCCATAGGTATTGATGCAACCTACAAAACAAACATCACAAAAATGTCTTTGGTTCAGTTCATCAGAGTGACAAGTATAGGCAAGAACTTCAACATTGCCTTTGTCTTTCTTGTAGCAGAATTGACTGACACGTACGTGTGGGCTCTTCAACAACTAAGGGAGCTCCTTGGTCGCACTACATCCTCAACATTTATCACTAATAGATGTCTGGCACTGATGAATGCCTTACAAGAGGTAGTTCCTGAATCTCATCATCTTCTATGTCAGTGGCACATAAGTGGGAACATCCAAAGGAAGGCTAAGAAGTATATGGGTAATAGAGGAAGGGCGGCAGTTGTGGTCCGAATGTGGAATTCGGTGGTGTACTCAAGCACAGAGTAGGAGTACACAACGAAACCCTTCAAGTATTCAAGAATACATACAAAAGCTATCCACGCTTCATTACATATGTGGCAATAGTTTGGGAGAAGCACAAAGAAAGGTTTGTGGAGGCTTAGGTCAAGAATGTGTTGCACTTCGGCAACATAACGACAAACAAGTATGATTGATAGTCTTGTAACTTGTAAGATAATACAACCATTGTTATAGATCTAAAATGTTTACTTAAACATTTGACAGGGTTGAGAGTGATCATTCTGCTCTTAAAGCGAGACTAAAGAGTTCCAAACACACGTTGAATATAATCTTTCCTAAAATCAACGACCACATGAACACTAGCATCAGGGAGTTGAAAAAGGACTTCAAGTCTGTAAGAATGAAATGCATATTAGAGCATATGAGGGTTCCGATAGCTGACCTGATCGGGAAGGTTAGTATATGGTAGGATGAGCTAGTAAAAGAGCTTGGTAGGGGGGACTACGTTCAAATGGATAGCTCAATTTGTGGGGTGTGACAAAGTAACCTATCATGGATTACCATGTATATGTAGACTAAACTACATGTCGGATACTGGTATCCTGTGTTCCTAGGGGGATGTATATCGTTTCAAGTACACCCTGAGCTGGAAGAATCACGAATCAACAGCTGATATGCTAGACTATAAGGAATTAAAGCAAAATAGATGGCATGATATTACTACTGAGGTAGCACAATCAGATGATCTGACCCTGATAGCCCAATGTTGCAGTCACATCTAGAACTTCCTTCATCCAAATCTGGCATGCCAATTAAGAGAACCTTTAGAGAAGCTTGGGATTGGCAGACCTATCGGGACCTCCAGACCAAACCGACAGGAACCTTCATCTTGGGAGCGTAACCGACCACGAGCGAGCCAGCCCACAGAGCACCATCATCTAAAAGATCATTAAACAGAGGATCATTAGATCGAACTAGATTCATGTCTATGAACATGTTTCCATACTACCAGCATTTCCAACCCAACCTATATCAATATATCACTGGATATATTGATGTTCGTGGAAATGGTAATTGTAGATTTAGGGTGATAGCTGATTACCTGTATTCAGACCAGGATAGGTGGAAACAAGTCCGTAAAGGATTGTACCAAGATATGAAGAATAACGAGTCGGTGAACCATGCATACAAGGACATGTTCAACAAAACAATGTACAACTAAATGTTAGGAGAGCTTCATTTCACTAGAGATGGGCCAGCACCTCCTAACAAATGGATGAGCACTAAAATGGGGATCGTGATCGCGACACAGTACACTTCAATAGTAGTGTTCTACTCTACTGTATATGGGCATATGGCAAGTGCCACATACCTTCCAATCAAAAATCATACCAATCATGATAGACCAAGAGGAGAGATCCACATCGGAGTTTGCCCCTATGGTCATTTCATAAGGTTTTGTATGGTTGAGGACTCTCCACCCCCCTGTCTATCTGCAGTGATGTTATTGTAGAAATCCAAACACAATTGGAACTTGGATTCATCATTTACAATCTAGGTTAGATAGATGGTCTATAATGTAACTTAGTTGTTGTAACCATTTTGACTCAAGTTTGGTCATTCAATATGTTATGTAACTTAGTTGTTGTAACTTAGTAGTTGTAATCATTTCAGATGTCAATTCTCATTTGTATCAGAAAAAAAGGGTCTCCCCACAACATACCAACTTTTTCAACTAAGTTGGTGAAAAAAATTGTACTACAATAAGTAAATTGACACTTCACTACAGTACAAATTAATTTTAAATCATATTTAAAGTGTAAACACTTAAAAATGTCTCCCCATACTTTTTTAATAAAAAAATGATTTCCGGTATTGATTATACAAAGAAGTAATTAGCAAAATTCCCTACTAATCAACTACAAACTTCTTTGGTTAAATTACTTTCAGATATCATTTCTAGAAAAAATGCAGGGATACATCATTACATGTTTACAGCGTTAATATGATTTAAAAAAAAAATTGCATTGCAGTGATTAGTGATTTTCTACTATGAATAGCAACAACATAAATGTAAAGATTATAAAATTTGTGGGGTGAGTTTGCAGTTAAGGAAAAGTTTACGTTAAAGCCGAATGGCATATGTGGTATGTTGGTAATTACCGGAAGTTAAGGGGATAATTTGGAGTTTATTGAAATAAGAGTTAAAAAAAAAGATAGTTAAGTTGTGGTTAATTGTAAAAAGTTATAAAGTTAATGGGGTCAAAGTTTATAATCCAAAAATATTGGGAAGTGGCTCAGAAATTAAGAATGTATAAGTAATGTTTGGAGGTTGGAAGAAATTAGAAGTGGAACTTTGGTATAAATAGGTAAGGAATGAAAACTATAGGTTATATAAGTATAAGGATTTAATTTGTAAATATTAAATGATATTTGGGGTTAGAATGTAATAAACAAAAGTGTTGGAAGGATAGTCATGCTATGTGTGACCAATTGAGGAATATCAAGGATTAGTAAGACTATTATGTCATTAAGATGAGTGAAAGCATATAATATACATAATATAAGTATATGTATATATATAAGGATTATATTATGTATATATATAAGGATTATATTATATATATTGAGAGGATAATATAACTTATGGTGGTATGGGTATTATAAAAACCTACCATTATATATATGAGCACATATGTATATAAGACATGAACAAGGGAGATTAATGCTATATAATGATAAGAATTATAATAGCATACAATAATAGAGAAAATTATTGTATAAGTGACTATATATGTATAAATACACATATCTATATATGTAAGTTGGTGGAATGGGCAAAAGAAACCTATAAAGGATTATTATTCTTGAACACTAAGATTACATGGTTTAAGGTACATAAAATAATACCTTAAGTGCAACATGATCATGGAATAGAAGAGTTAACAAAGATTAAAAGATAATCTTGTAACTCACATGGAATAACGAAGATGAAATACTAAAATGTTTCACAAATACGATTAAACATTATATGGGAGTGATAAATAATTAACGCTCTCGGTTAATCAGATTATAGGATTGTGATAGCCGGGACGTCAGCTGAGACTAGGCAAGTGTCGTCTTCGTATACGGTATGATTTCTTGTAGCTTGTTTGCTACCGAGTTACATCGGCTTTGTAAAGTGTTGTTTATGTTATGTTATTTTACTCTATGTTACATGTGAAGTGATGTGCTACTAACAAGAACTTGGTTGATTAATACTCACATAAGAACACTTAACGTTGTTTGGAAGTAACAAGAGGATTAAGTAAGTGGAATCACCTAACGGTTGATATTATATGAGAATTATCTCACTAACTTCCCTTCAATATATAGTCGACATCCGGATTAGCAATGTTTGAACTTACACTCTAAAAGTAGGACGATTGTTCCAATGTGACTTTTAACGAGTTCGGGTTACTAAGGGGAGAGTGAGAAGTCCAGGAGGTTCTGGTCATGCATGCTGAGTTTAGGAGGTTGTTTCTGTATCATATCGACTTCCATATAAATATATGTCATTCTTGATGGTGGTTTGGAAGAAGTTTTATACTCGCCCACCAGGTTTAAATGTACTCGATTCAATATACGTCTTTCAAGATGGTGGCTAAGGGAGCCTTATGCTCACCTACGGGTTAAAAGTACCCGGTTATATATACATACGAGAGCCTTAATCTTGTTTAGTAGAGTTTATACATACTCGATTCAATATACGTCATAACGACGGTGGTTTATTAAAGAGTTCACTACATGTTAACTATGAGAAGTGGCAATCCCATCATGCGGATTATCCATAGTTAAGTAAGTTACGGTCTAACCTGAGGTTCCAAATTAATCTTAAGACCTAGGAACGAACAATATGACTCATTATATTGATGTCTTATTTTTTGTTGGGTTGGATTATTATGTTTCATTGGATGTTTGTGATACATGTTGTATGTTGTGTGTTTACAACACTTATATACATTCTTGTAATAAATTAACTGCATGTTACCGACCAACTAGCCGTGTGTGGCCTGGTAGCTTGCAGGCTGCACGTTTTCATACTCAGCGGTTGTACTAAGCCCGTTTGGGCCTAACATTTTTCAGGTACCTGACGAAGATGAGACCCGACCGAGAGTATGTGGGGTAGACTTTGGACGAGTATACCTTTGATTTTGTTTATACCTCAATTAGAACTTATACTTGATGTATATATCGATTAAGAACTAGTGAACTTGTATCTGACTCGGTTTTGTAGTAAACTCAGTATGTGTTTATTTGGAAATTAAGTTGGTTTAAGTTTCAGTCTATCTGACCGTTACAGTGGAATTTGAAGGGCCTAGTTAGTCACATGGGTGACTAACGGCGGTAACACCGGATTGGTTTATTTTCTGCTGCGATTACATTTAAGTTTGACGTTGTTAATTACCGTTAATTGTACTTAGGGTGTTACAACCTTTGTAGCACCCGCGGAGGGAGTAGATCATTCAAGATCAAACCATGTAAATCATTGTATCACCTTTTTCATTTTTTATTTCACCACATAAATCACATCATCACATTCAAGAGATTATCAGACTCATTGCAAGATTATACTTTAACATTTGGCGTCGTCTATGGGAACTTTCTCACCATCACTACAAAGCTTTGCTACCTACCACTAAGAAGAAATCACCATTGGCCGCACTACCACCACCCCAAGGCGCAAACACTAACAAGAACAACACATGGCACATAAAGACCACACCATCCCAAGACCAGGAGATACTCTCAGATAGCATTTCCCATGGCCTACAAACAGTTTCCATGGAGAGCTTCCTAGCCTTGCAACGATAGATGGTTGAGCTGAGTAAGTGATTATTCCGCCAACGGTGGACACGGGCAAAGAGAAATGAAGGGCCACGGTCCCTTCTTTGTGGAAGCAAGCTAAACCCCCTCCCTACTAACTTCGCCAAGGATGACCCCGTATACGATGAATTGAGGGGGCCTTGAACACCCGGCACACTTCAAATATGCCATGGCTACAGCTCACATCTACGACCACGCTCGATGCCGCCTCTTCTCATCCTCCTTATAAGGCCGTGTGTTTACATGGTTCACACATCGGACCTATAAATCTATCTAGAGTTTCGAAGAACTCGACCTACTTTTCTTGTCGCACTTCGTAACCGAGCGAATGAATCAAGAAAACGTCATCAAATATGATAGGCATGAGACAACACCCAAACGAAGATGTCAAGAGTACACAAAATGGTTTTGTAAGGCCGTCATGAAGGTAGACGAGCATGAAGACTCTGTCATTGTCTTGGATTGCCGTTGTGGCTTGGCAAAGACCAAGTTCATAAGGGAGTGACCACCACAACCCCAAAGTCATATGACAAACTCATCACCCGGGCTGAGAACTACATTAATGAGGAAAGGCAGTGCGTCTATTCCGAGAGATAGTTAGCCCACAGCTACTTCGACAACGATAGACCCAGTAAACAAACCGGGAAAAGCAAGGGGTATAGCGGGAACTGGGCTTTCAGATACTGCACAGGTGGAAGTAGCTACAACCCAAACCATAGTTTTCGGTCTTAGAACTGAACAAACCGTCACAACAAGCCGAAAAAAACCACAATAGAAGAAGCGATCTAACACACAGAACTCAGGCAATTCAAAGAACGATGGCTAAAGTCTTCACAATCCTTGCCGAAGAAGGACTCATAGATAACACCCGGCTTACCCGCTGCCCCAATAACAAAAAACCAAAAACTTATTGTGATTTTACGGTCATCTCAAGTCACAACACCGAAGGCTACAATGGGTTCCGCATAGAGCTCGACCAAGCATCCCACTGGGGTGATGTGAGCCGGTATATCTACCGTTTAGACGTCTCAAACGGAAGGGATGAGAAAAGAAAGAAGCCTCGTGTGGGCCTTGATTTTTAAACCACTATCCTATGTTGATTCGGGCTGATTAGGATCTGATCGGGTTCTAGGTCCACTTATAACCTAAGTTCAATAATTAAGTCAAATAACATTAATTATTAAACCCTAGGTTAGCTCACTGGAACCTATTAAGAGTCGCCACCTAATTTTAACGTAGGGTAAATTAGGAAAGGTAGAGTTTGGGTTCGGGGGCTTGGTATTCTACTTATTCAGGGTTCAAATTACTTTCATTACCCTTCCTAGGTCGTTTTTCCTCTACTTAGATTATTTACGGCTTTTTACGAGGTTGTTTTACCCAAGTGCACATGTTTCTGATTTTTTGTTATTTTTACATTTTTTGACAAAAAATTAAAGTGGAAATTAAACCTATTTAAACTAGGGTTTCAAAAGTCGAATTCGGCGAAATTTTATTATGTCCGGGGCTACGGACATAATGTCCGAACCCACAGACTCTAGTTAATCTGGTTAAACAGAAAAAGTTGGATTTGTAGAAACAGAAAAAATTGAAGAGTCCGGGGCCACAGACATGGCGTCCGTGGGCCCAGACATAATTTGAGAAAACCTAAAACATTTGAAAATTAAATTCCCACCGCCGATCGAGGCTGTCTGTGGCCACGGACAGGCCGTCCGGGATCCGGACAGGCTGTCGTTCGAGGGCATGGACTAGCCACGGACGGTGACGTTTGAGTGTTTTCCGGTGGTGTTTTTAGCTCATATTTTATGGGTAAATAGTCTAAAAGATTCTTAACACGTTAGTGATTGAAAGTTTTCAATTTGATTACGAATTAAAGTCAAAACTTTTTCAACAAGTAACAAGGCAGATACGAAAACATATAATAATTCAGAAACCGAAAAGGGTCAGTTCGAACCCAAATTTTGATAGGAGGCTAATAAAGTTATGGGGAGTTAGAAAAGTAAAATTCCCACCTGTTTTACCTTTGGGATTAATGAAACTCTTCACATCGAGAATCTTTTGGTGTTCTGTTGAGGTCAGTCCTGAATTGAGTTCGACCGAGCTTCTGGCCCTTGCGAATTGGTGGTGTTCTTCATGTTTTGGTGGTGGTTTGATGGTGATTTGATGATTACTGAAGCGTTGGGAGTTGAAAAATGTGTTTATGGGGTGATTTCAGTGAATTTCGGTGAGAATTCGATGTTTGGGTGCTGAAAACATGGGAATCTTGTGGCGGCTGTGATATGATGATCTAGGGTTTTTGGAATTTGTCCTTTATCAAGAGATAAGGTTCCTTATATAGGTATCCTTATTGATAAAGTAACTCGGTAAAAACTGAAGTTTACCGAGGTTTTAGTTAGGTGACTTCTCAAGAGTATTTGGCTATGAAATTTTAACCACATGTAGAGGATGATATTTCTGATTTTTCAAAAGAGAAATTAGAATTTTTAGATATCGGAATATTTTTAAATTTAATTTCTCATCAGATTTGTTCAGAAATTACTAGAAAATTAATGAAAATTCAAAAATTCACAATTCCAAAGCCATTATGCTCTAAATGTCATCCTTACCATGTG
Organism: Limonium bicolor; assembly: GCA_023374045.1. Lineage (NCBI taxonomy): Eukaryota > Viridiplantae > Streptophyta > Magnoliopsida > Caryophyllales > Plumbaginaceae > Limonium > Limonium bicolor. The sequence goes on from CM041781.1 coordinate 220,723,380, forward strand.
TCAAAGTTTCAAGGCATTTTGAATTGATTTGAGTCATTTTCAAGGGAGAGAGGAAGCTTACGGGAGGGCTTAGGAGCCCTAAAATTACGAAAATGCCCCTCGGGATGACTAAGCTATCACTAACACCCGGAGCGAGCCGATCGAACCAGGATTCCTCATCATTTGACCAGAATACCCTTTACAACACTTATGCTTTAGAGACTCCACTCCGGGGGGGGGGGGGGGGGGGTGAAATTTGGGTATAACACCTCGATCAAATAACAACTGTTGCTCCAACGACCGTCGCCAAAGATTGCAAAGAAACTCGTTTGTTTTCATGATAACCGGCAAGGGCTACAAAACAGTTGAGACCCAAAAAAATGAATTCACTGAGCCACAAACTCTGACTCAATCAACCTGGTCAAGAAAAACATGTCCATCATAAGCTTCACATACAAAGATCTAGAGGGCATAAACTTCCCGCACAATGACGTGCTCGTCATCTCTGCTTAAATTCACAATCAAACCATACACCGTTATCTCGTGGACAATGACGGTGAGTTAACCTCATCATTGTGGATGCTTAAAAAGTTAGGTGACTGCGAGATGGAATAAACAACTTCAGCATTAATTATCTAACCACATTCTCAGGAGTAGAATCCCATTCAAGGGGCATGGTCAAAACTAAGAATAACACTCGAAGACAGTGAACTTAGTCGTACGGAGGATGTCATATTCCTCTTAATGGATGACCTCCCTGGCTACAATGCTTTCTTAGGTCGTCACGACATTCACGCCCTCCGCTCCATCCCGAGCACGATTTGCCTGAAGCTTTTCCAACTCGTGCGGGGAGGTGGCCGTGCTAAAAGGTCACCAGAGGACAATTGGATTCACAACGTGGAAGCGTTTAAATAAAGATCGTAGCCCCAATAACTAGCCCAATTAGCATTTTACCGCCTCCTCTAGGGGTGAGCATTCAGTTAGGATATTTTAGAATGATCTAAAAATCAAATTAACTGATTTTTTAACCATATTTTTGGTCTTGATTTTGTCTAATTCGGTTAACCGAATTATCCAAATTTTAAAAAAGAGAATATTCTCTTTTCTAATTCTGGTCTTTAGTGACAAGTAGTCAAACATAAACCCTAAATTCGGTTAGTTGAAATCCAAACTAGCTAAAATTTGGATTTTAGTTTGGAGTTCAGTTTTTCACTCAATTGTTTTTTGTAATTTTGGATAGTGTGGATAACGGTTAATCCGGTTTTGGTCTTAATTTGGATAATTCAGTTTTAAACTGAAACAAACAAAGTCCAATTTTTTTACATTTTGGATTTTGGTTAACTGAATTATCCAGATGCTCACTCCTAGCCTCCTCCCCACCAGAAGTCAGGTAATGGTGAAAATTCTCACCAGGTATATTCCTTCTTCGATTCTCTGAAAAAATTCATAAATATTGGCAATGCATTTTGTGATACGACACGAACATCCCTGATTAATTTTCTTCTCTTAAAAAGAAAAACCTTTGTCTGGCACCGACAGATGCACGAATCGGGCCGTATTGCAGCACTACCTCACGTTGACCCGGGCCGGCTACATATGCGGCATAAGAAACACCTACACGGGCTGAAGCAAGATGCCACAGTCAAGAAGGAAGTGACTAAACTTTAGAAGGTCGACTTCATCAGGCCCATCACATATAGTTAATGGCTATCTAACGTAGCCCTAGTTAGAAAAGCCAATAATAAGTGGCGTATGTGTATTGATGTCAAAATATACAAATAAAAGTTGTCCACGAGACTTTTATCCTTTGCCTTCCATAGACAAGTTGGTCACTTCCACAACTAAAAGCTCACTCTTTTGTTTCCTAGACACGTTCTCAGCTTGCAACCAAGTTGAAATGAATTTAGCTGATGAACTAAAAACGACTTGTAACAGTTAGTGGAACATTCTATTATAAAGTAATGCCTTTAAGGCTACAAAACACCTGGGAAACCTTCCAACGGCTTGTTGATAAAATTTTCCAGCTCATAACTAGGATGCAATGTCAAAGCCTATGTTGATGACATTGTCATCTGTAGCGACTCGGTCGAACAAAACATCGAAGACTTGAAAGAAACACTAAGTTTCACTGGGTTGAAGAATGCGTCTGGGTATTTGAGGAAATCAAGAAAGTAATTATTGGCCTACCCCGGCTTGGCATCCCGATCCCAGGAAAAGACCTCGTACTCTACCTCTCAGACTCTAACTAGGCACTGACCTCCACCCTCTTCATATACGATAACAAATTCGAGATCTTGGTACACTTCACCGACAAAACCTTGATCGACGCTGAAACACAATACAAGCACAAGGAAAGGTGGTTCTTGCACTAGTCATTATCACCGCAAAATACGGCCATAGTTTTAATCACATCGAATCATTGTCTGCACCAATTGCCCGCTCAAACAAGTAATCCACAAGCCAAAACAATCAGGCCGGTTAGTTAAATAGCTTGTTGAGTCTGGATTTGACATTGTCTTCTAGCCTTGCCCCTCTATCAAGGACCAAGCCCTCCCATACTTCATAATAGAGACAAACTTCATGTCTGCCCCGCCTTCTTCAGAGCCGCCTGACTCCATCTCTACACATGTTATACATCAACAACTCCAACCAGAATGTCAAATGTAGTGTTGGCATCCTAATCAAATCTCCCGACATAAATACTGTGAGGTATGTCATCCGGATCGGATTCACGACCTACAACAATGTTGTGAAATACAAAGCGCTCATAAGTGGCTTATAATTTTACCTCACCCTTAATGCTAATCATAATCGGTATTCAGCATTCCAAGCTGGTCACTGAGCAATTATCCAACGACTCAAGGCATAAGATGAGGAGATTTAGAAGTACTTAGCCAGGGCCACGACCTCAAAGATTCTTTTCATTCATTCCAAATAAATCATGTCCCACAAGGAGACGACTTAGAGGCAGACGCTCTCTCCAAGGTGGTCAGTTCATGTGGAGGAGAAACCAACCAAGTCTTAGTCAAAATCAAGAAACACTTCTAGTATAGCCGCCTCGTATATCCTCATCGTTAACGGGCCAAGCAGACGTGATAGCTAGATGACCTCGATCATGGACTACATTGTAAATGACAAACTTCCAAAAGGTAAAGCCGATGCAAGAAAGATTAAGAACCAGGTGAACAATTTCTTTGTGCAAAAAGGTGAAACTTTATTAGAGGATTTTCTTCGAGCCGGCTATTCGATTTGTCCTCCCCGAAGTAGGCACTTGACTGGTCGAAGATATCCATTCAGAGATACATGGGAATCACTTTGGATACCAAGATCACCCACACCGATTCATTTTTAGCCGACCTTAGTCTGAGATTGTGAGCACCATGTACAAATATGTGTTGCCTACCAAGTCCATGCTAAAAGAATCAATGCCCCGCCCATGGAGCTACAACTCGTACACAACCTATGCCCATTAGCACGATGGGGAATTGACATAGTTGGCCCCCTACCAACCGCCTCCCTTGGAGGATTCCGGTTTGTAGTTGCCGCAATCGACTGTTTCACCAAGTGGTTTGAGTCGTCCTGCTCCCCACCATAACAACAACATGCATCAAAGACTTCGTGTGAAAAAACATATTATGTTGGTTTGGAATTCCCTAGATCATTGTCACCAATAATTATCTATAATTAAATTGTAAGTCATTTATTGAATTCTGCGAAACTTACATGATCAACCTCAGATTCACCTCTATCACGCACCCACAAGCCAACGGGCAAGTTGAGAATGTGAATGGTCAACTCATGCAGGATCTCAAGGGCATATGAGCTGAACTTCTACCTCAAGTACTTTGGTCACCACCAAGCAAAAACCAACCGGTAAAACCCCTTTCAAGCTAGTCTATTGAACCAAGGCCGTCCTCCTGGCATAGCTCATGGCTGATAGCACATCAAGAAAGTGATTCAACGAACAAAGGAATGACACACAGAGCCGGGCAAAACTGGATTTCTTCGATGAAACCCAGGAAATTGCTCTCATATGGCTACAATATGACAAACAACAAGTTGCCCGGTACTACAAACACTTGACAACCCCTCTAAACTACAACAGAAATGGGACAGCCCATAGGTCATCTCAGAGAAAAACAGCCCTACATTACTAAATACGTGACCATGATGGCCATGTCATCTCAAACTCATGGCACACCAAGCATCTACAAAATTTATATCCTTAGGTAAAATTTCTATGTAAACGCGCGTTATCGGGCTCAAATACCCTTAATATAATCAACTCATTTTATCTTTCCTACAAGATCCCCCATATGAAACCGAGCAATATTAGGGTTTCATCACTAAGCAAGCCTAGTGCTCATACTAAAATAGCTATCAAAGTCCCTGGATCAGACCTACTACGTCATTTGGATGGCCAGGGATTCACTTTTCCTGAAGGAAAAATACCCTTGATGGGAGACCAAACATCCGCTTCGAAGAGTATTTCCTCATAAAGAAGAAGTATAAAGAACTTCGGGCAAAGAAAAAGAAACGGCCTTCTTTATTCATATGAAATATTACAACAATTCATCAGAGTAGTAAATACACAAAGACACCAGCTAAAGGCACTCGCATTAAAAAGAAACCCATTTTCTTTATTTATGGTAAACATTCACATAGCACTTGGCCAAAGTGATAAGTATCTAACAACCCAGTGTAATTTACCAATAAAAGAGACCTATACATCTTTATCCCCCGTTAGATTGAAAATTGGGATTTCAATGGTAGTAAAGTGATGAGTGGATTTTCACGGTGAGTGGGTTGTTTGATTTGTAATTCCATTGGGACTTGGAGTCTATCGAGCTAACTACTAGTTTAGTCTTGTACATAATCATATACAAATGTTAAGTGCAGCAAATTTTTGATTTTTGTTGTTTTGTGAGATATATGGAAAAAAAGAAAGCAATAAAACTAAGGTAAAAAGCTAAGAAAGGTGTACCCCGAGATGGATCTTTGCACCTTTCACCTTTAACCATCAATTGCCGCTTCATGAACTTAAAGCTAAACAACAGGAACACTTAACTAATTAATAGCCAAATCATGGTCATACTAATCCTAACCAGTTGGGTTGGAACCCAACGAATTATTCAAGTACCTGATCAATTGATAGCATTAAGCTCAAGTTCCCCTAAGTTACAATGAAATCTATCTCAGAATCACATGTCGATAATTATAAGTTTCCTTGGTCTAGGTTTCTGTTATACTTAAAAATTTAACCCCCCGGAGTAGAGTCTCTAAGGCATATGTGTTGCAAAGGGTATTCTGGTCAAGTCATATGTAATCGGTTCGTTCGGCACATTCCGGAGCGTTAGTGACAACTTAGTCATCCCGAGGGGTGTTTTCGTAATTTTCAGGGCTCCTAACCACCCCGTAAGCTTTCTCTCTCCTCCAAATATGACCCAAATCAACTCGGAATGCTTTGGAATTTTAACACATGATAAAGGATGACATTTAGAGCATAATGTCTTTAAAACTTTGAATTTGTGAATTTCCTATAATTTCCTAGTAAATTCTGAATGAATCTAACGAGAAATTGCTTTTAAAAATATCCAATTATCCTAAATTATAATTTATCTTTAGAAAAATCAGAAATATCTTCCTCTACATGTGGTTAAAATTTCTTAGCCAGATTCATCCTAGAAGTCACTTCACTGAAACCCTAGTGAACTTCGGTTTTTACCGAACTTATTCTATCTTTAGTGTTGCCTATATAAGGGACCTTACCCCTTCATCAAATCAGAACACTAAGAACCCTAACCAGTCAGAAAACACAACCATCTCAACTCCCTCATGTTTTGCAACTCCCGAGAACTGAAATCTCATCGAAATTCACCAAAATTACCACATAAACACGTTTTTTTTTCAAATCCCACCACATCAAAAATCTTCATACCGCCACCAAATCAAAATCAAAACGTGAAGAACACCATCAATTCATAAGCGTCAGAAACCGGGTTTGAACTCAACTTAGAACCGATTCCGACAAAGCACTAAAAGATTCCCGATGTGAATAACCGTGTCAATTCTGAAGTAAAACAAGTTGAAATCCTATTTTCTAAATCCCTTCAACTTCATTAGTATTCTGTCAAACTTTGAGCGTAAACTGACCTTTTCCGGCTTTTGTATTGCTTTTCATTTGAGCTTCTACCCAATAACTTGTTTATTAAGTTTCGTAATTAATTTGAAGTCAAATTGAAAACTTTCGATCAATAACGTTCTTAGAATCTTTTAGACTATTTACCCATAAAATTTGAGCCGAAAACACCATCGGGAACCACCAGAGCGTCGCCGTCCGTGGCTTGTCCGCGCCTACGAACCGCCTGTCTGGGGTCCCGGACGGCCTGTGTCCGTGGCCACGGACAACCTTGGACGGCGGCGGGAATTGATTTTTCAAATGTTTTTAGGTTTCCAAATAATGTCCGGGCCAATGGATGCCACGTCCGTGGCCCTGGACTTTTCAAAATTTTGTTTTCCTTGTAATTCAACTTTCCTGTATAACTAAGTTAACTAGGGTCCGTGGGTTCGGATATTAGGTACGTAGCCATGACAGAATAAAATTTCACCAAATTCAACTTCTGAAACCCTAGTTTAGGTAGCTTTAATTTCCACTTTAATTTTCAGTCATAGAACCTCAAAAATACCAAAAAATCAGAAATATGCGCACTTAAGTTAAAACGACTTGTAAAAAGCCATAAATAATCTAAGTAGAGGAAAAACGACCTAGAGGGATAATGAAAGTAATTTGAACCCTGAAAAGTTGAATACCAAGCCCCCGAACCCAAACTCTCCTTCCTAATTTATCGAAGGTCAAAATTATGTGGCGACCCTAAATAGGTTCCAGTGAGCTAACTTAGGTTTTAATAATTATAGTTATATGACTTAGTTATTAAACTTAGGTTATAAGTGGACCTAAAATCTGATCAGATCCTAATCAACCCAAATCAACATAGGATAGTGGTTCAAAAATCGAGGCTCATAGAATGACGACTCTGTTGGGGACAAACTCTTAATTTTAACTTGTTTAATCTTAAGAAAGAGGGCTTAACTCAAAAATTGTTTATTTATGGCTTTTAGTACGTTGTTTGTTTACTTTCGTGCATAATTTAAATTTCTACAATCTTGCATCATATGAGAGTGAGGGTCCGCACAAACCGATTTCACCCCGGGACCCGCATCAGATGACCCCTGCCCGAGACTCACACCTTCTCAGGTGATGTGAATAAGTGAGGGAAAAGAGGAGGATTTCGTCTAACCACATCCCCTTAATACCTGGCCTTTAGCCCCAAGCATTTTCCTGGCAGTGCCCTTACCGAGCCCAATGTTTGGTTAGTCAAAGACCCGACCGTAGACGCATACCTCACAGTGACATGAAAAAAGTGGGGAAACCCAAAGAGAATAGCGTGCAAGCCCTATTCCTTTGCGGTGACCTGGGCCCAAGCCCCAAGCCAAGCACCTCTCTAGATCGATCCATACCCATTGGTCCGAATTGTCTTGTGAGGACATGTTGAACTTATGTGTGAACCTTGTTTTCTTGTATGATCGGCCATCACCAGACTAGAAATTGATAGGAGTATTCCTTAAACCCGGTTCAACCCAACATGAATTTCAACATAATTGTTTGCGGGCGTAAAAGCCTAGCTTAGTCAAAGTCAATAAGTGATTTGTGGCCCAAACATCTAGGTCTAGGTAATCTCTTTGGCCCAAAATTTGATCATTCGTCTTGGCCCATTTAGGATTAAACCCATAAAAAGAAATCCACCGGAACTTGAAGTAACTCACAAGTCCTAAATCAATCATTTGAAATAAGGTCTTACTCTTGAAATCCTTTTTCAGCTCAGTAGCCATCTCTTCTAACCTAAAGAAAGTTGGCCATTTGTGGTTTAGAGATCATTCCAGGTCATGTGCTTTACTTCTAGCCCATTAAACATTTGGCCCAGGTGCCAAACTCTAAGAAGAAACTTCCGGTCAAGGTGCCTACATTCTTAAGACCAGTTCGGCCCAGGTGCCGGTCCACAGCTCATTAATCCTTCCAGGGCTCATGGGCCTCTCTTCCAATTCACTCAGGCCCTGGGGCCTACCCACCGTCTTCGAAGCATTTCAGCCCATGTGCTTTTCTTGCAGCCCAAACACATTCTAACTTAGAAGCCCACTTTATTCAAAACTCGAGTACTCCTCCTTCCCGACCCAGAATCTCAGTCCAGTCCCCTTTTGTTTTCTGATGAACGACAGGTGAACTACCATCACAAGCATGGAGGGAAGAGGAAAGCCAGTTGGGGTAGAAGATAGAATGGCAGAGTTAGAGGTTAAGCAAAAAGCCATGGCATAAGCCTTTGAAGGCTTGAAAAACAAGATCAACTCTCAGGATGCAGACTTTCATGTCCTTAGGAAAGCCACTAGTGCAAGAGAGAATTACCATGCTGAACTAGAAGCCATGATGGTTGCCATGGAGCGGAGACATAGTGTCGTCATGGACGCCATGGAATATAACTATGTCACCATTATCGAGGAGTTGAAAGCAAAGGCTTTTTCCTTTGAGGCTGAACGTTAAGCTCGAGATGAATTAGTGGAGAGGCTTATTAATTCTCTTTATGAATGCATTGAAGTTGGGTTAGGGCCCAAGGTTTGCAAGGGAATGTCAAGGAAATTGCTGTAGAACTTCATTAGAGTGATTAGCCAACCTAAAGAAGCCAGCAAGCTAGCCAGTTCCAACTTTTCCCTGGGGGCAAGCCCCGAAATCGATATCCTTGCGAGGGCAGAGCCGCTTGTTATACCCAAAATTTTGACCCCCTGGGTTAGGGTCTACGGGGTGCTGGTGTTGTGAGAGGCATTTTAATCAAGTAGTGAGGGATTCCGGCTCGATCGGCGCGTTCCATGGCATGGGGAGCAGCTTCATCATTTTCAGGGGCGTTTTGGTAATCTTTAAAGGCTCTTGAGACCTCCTATAAGCTTTCTCTCTCCTCCAAAGGATGTCCAAATCAGCTTGAAATGCTTTGATATTTTAACCCATGATAGAGGATGACATTCTAAGCATAATGGCGTTAGAATTTTGATTTTTCGAGTTTCCAATAATTTTCTAGCAATTTCTGACTGAATCTGACGAGAAATTCAATTTTAAAATATTCCAACATTTAAAAAATCCGATTCCACTTCAGAAAATTCATAATTTCCGTCCTTGACACGTGGTTAAAATTTCACAGCAAAATTCCTTTGGGAAGTCACTTAACTAAAATATCAAAAAATCTTACTTTTACTAGATTTTCTTTATCTTTAAGAAAGTCTATATAAGGGGATAGGTTTTTGGATAAAATCAGAACCTCATATGCTCAAGAACCCTAGAGAATCAGAAACACAGCATCCTCACTCTCTCTCACGTTTTCCAACACCCGGCCACCCAAATCATACCGAAAATCCCCCGAAATCACCATCTAAACACGTTTTCCAATCCCCAAAGCACCAATAATCATCAAAACCCCACAAAACACCACCAAAACATGAAGAACAGCAAGAACAACCAACAACCGAAGCTTGGTTCGAAAGCCTTTCGGGTCTGCCATCAACGAGCACTCGACGAATCCCGTGTGAAGAATCGTTGTGAATCCGAAGGTAAAACAGGTAGACACTCCACTTCCCTAATTCTCTACGGTATTATCTGTCTTGCCTCAAAATTTGGGCTTAAACTAACCCTTCTACGCTTCTGTATTGCTATTTGTTTAAGCTTCTGTCCAATAACTTGTTTTACTAAGTTTCGTGTTTAATTCGAATTCAAATTGAAAACTTTCAATCACTAACGTCTTATACATCTTTCAGGCTACACACCCATAATAATTTGAGCGAAAAACACCTTCGGGAACGGCCTCAACGCCGCCGTCCGAGGGCGGTCCGCACCCACGGACGTCATGTCCGGGGTCCCGGACTCCCTGTCCGTAAGCCCGGACGCCCACGGACGGCGGCGGGATTTTTAAAAATTCAAAATTTAGGTTTTCTAATAATGTCCGGGCCCACGGACAGCCTGTCCGTGGCCCCAGACTTCACAATTTTCTGTTTTCCTTTAATTTCGACTCTTCTGTATAATTAGGTGAACTGGGGTCCGTGGTCTCGGACATGGGGTCCGTGGCTACGGACGTAAGCAAAATTCGACCTAATTCTGCCTCCGAAACCCTAGTTTAGATAGCTTTTAATTTCACTTTAATTTTCTATCAAAAATGCTAAAAAACACAAAAAAACAGAAGCTCGCGCACTTAGGTTAAAACGACTCGTAATAAGCCGTAATTAAACTAAGTAGAGGAAAAACGACTTCTAGGGGTAATGAAGTAATTTGAACCCTAATTAAGTCGAATATCAAGCCCCCGAACCCGAACTCTCCTTTCCTAATTTGATTTAGGTAAAAATTAGGTGGCGACTCATAATAGGTTCTAGTGAGCTAGCTTAGGTTTTAATAATTATTGTTTTATGACATAGTTATTAATCTTAGGTTATAAGTGGACCTAAAACCCGACTAGATCCCAATCAATTTAATCAACATAGGATAGGTTTAAAATCGAGGCTCACAGACTGGCGACTCTGTTGGGGATTAAAATTCTTAATTTTAACTTGTTTAATTTTAAGAAAGAGGGCTTAACTCGAAAATGTTTATTATGGCTTTATTACTCTGTTTGTTTACTTTCGTGCGCACTTTAATTTTCTGCACCTTCGCATCATATGAGAGCGAGGGTCCACACAAACCAATTTCACCCCGGGACCCGTTTGAGGGTCCCCTGTCAGGGACTCACACCTTTTAGGTGATGTGAATAAGCGGGGGAAAAGAGGAGGATGTCGTCTAACCACATCCCCTTAATACCTGGGCCTTAGCCCCAAGCGTTTTCCCGGCAGTGCCCTTACCTAGCCCATTGTTTGGTCAGTCAAGACCCGACCGTAGATGCACACCTTCAGGTGATGTGAAAAGAGTGGGGAAGCCCAAAGAGAATAGCGTGCAAGCCCTATTCCTTTGTGGTGACATGGGCCCATGCCCCAAGCACCTCTCCGGATCGATCCATACCTGGTTTGATTTAAACATCTAGTGAGGACATGTTGAATCTGTTGTGCCCTTGTTTGCTTGTGTGATCGGCCCACTACCCAGCCTAGAAACTGATAGGAATTTCTCCTACATCAACCTAGCCCAACCCGAATTGTCAGTTGTATTTGTTTGCAGCCTAAAGGCTCTGTTTGGTTCAACATGTGAGTTATGTGGGCTTCGGCCCAAAAGTTTAGACTTAGGAGGTTTCTTTTTCAGCCCAATTTGGTTTATCCATTTAGTTCTAGGCCCATAAAAGTCCACCTAAAAGTAATCCATGAGATATGTAAACCAACCAAGCCTTCTACTGAAATTCTTCCGACCCAGGGCCTATTCTAGTATAGGAAAACTCTTCACTTGGGCTTTAGCCCAAAATCCTAGATCTAGGTATCATCTTTCAGGTTCAATCAATACTACTCATTCAGGTTTCAGTCCAAATTCCAACCTAGAGTTTTGTTCAGCAATCATTCTGGCCCAAATACCACACTCATAACTCATTCTATTTGGGGCCCGTAGACCAATTCATAGTTTTGGCCCATAAGCTTCGCTCTCAATCTAGAAGTTTGGCCCATAGCACAAAACATTTGAATCCAAGATAGGTTACATAACTCATTCATTCCAGTTTCTAGCGTCAAGGCCCGACAGGAACATCAAACGAATCTCAGACTTCAAGGCTTTCCCTCTCGTCCCAGTGGCCCATTCACGATTTGTGTGGCCTTCTTCAGCCCGTTTGCTTCACTTCTAGATTAAGGGTATTCAGGCCCGCAAATCTATTCTATCCTAGGAGTCACTCTAGCTCATGCACTTCACTCGCAGCTTGGAAAAGATTCAGACCCGGGTTCCTCCTACATGACCCATAGGCATTCCTAGTTCAAACATTTTAAGAGGCCTATTCGAAGTTCAGAAGGAAGACAATCACGGTCATCTCAATGGCGTCCCGACGGTCCAGAGCTCGAGTCTTCAGTATGTTGGCATCAGACACCCAACATCACTATTTTAGAAGTTTTCTCAATTTGGTAGTTTTCTTTTCCTAGTCGTTCTCCCAACTTTTATGGTAGCTAGCTTACTTTATCATTTTAGGTAGTTTTCTTAAGATTACAATTTTTGATGTTGTCTTTCCATTCATGAATTAGAGCATAGTTCCATTTTCATTATTTTTTGTGCATTTATTCACAAAACCAGAACACCAAAAAATAAATAAGTCTTCACGTCATTTCACCCACATCCACTATCTTCATCACATACATCCCATGTGTCTCACCACACTCCCCTCTCCACATGAAACTCATTCTTGTGCAAGGAATATCTCACCACCTTATGGCTTCCACCACTCATCACCTCTCAATGGAAAATTTCACCGTACACTGAAAGCATCCACTGCCATGTTTTACTTTCATCACTACATCACTCCACCAAAACAACAAGACTTCATCGCCATGTACCACCACACATATAACCACCTCCAACAAATAACCTGGGTATTCAAAAGGCTTGTCAAAAGACCCCAAACAATACTGGGGGCAATATGAGTTAAGGGTCGATAACGTTTCTTTTTCATTAGTTTAAAAGCGCGCGAAACAAGTCTCTGAGTGAACATTTCGCGAGGGTGCCTTGAGTGGTAAAACCATGAGTGAAAGAGCATGTCATTTTTACATGGCTCCAGAGAGATTACATTCAAAGGTAAGGTAAATGGCATGACTCCAACCGAAGGAGATAATTTGTAAATTTACGCTTAAACCTATGAAAAGTAACAAGGAACGGATACACAACTATTAGGGATGACGAAGCACCTAGGTACAGCACCACACAGCCAAAAAGCTTGTGAACCCTGACATTAACCCTAGGCACCCCCGCTGAGCTTTTCGTGTACATCCTCTTTTACAACACTACAACTCCACAAACGAGCCAGCCATGATGAATAACCGACCCGGTGACCAAAGGAAGCAAGGAGCCCGACTTCCGACAACAACTTCAACTTCACAAATCCAAGAAGCAAAACCGCTACCAGCATGACGAAGTGATCCTCAAATGGTCCAAAGTGACACAGGATCCAAACGTGCTAACATCAAAAACAGCTCTCAAAGTTCAAAACCGGGAAACACAAGAACCCCGAAGGAAAGGAGATTCAAGGAAGGCAAACCAAAAAAGCCTGAACAAAGAAACCCAGAATCGGAAAAAAGAAAGAAGATGCAAGGAACAATCAAAAGTTCCAAGTCCAAGTTCATAAGCGAAGTCATCACGAAGTAGCCAAATGACTTCAAGGCAAAGAAGATAAGTCCGAGAGACGGTGCAAGTTGCAGCTTTGGTCATCCTTAAAGCTCCACATATCCTAAACCTTCCTCCATTATCCTGTTGCCATTCATCACACCCCATCCCCAGGCCACGTTATAAGCTCAAAAGACTTCCGACTTAGTAGTTGTGTATCCAATCGTGTGAAAGTAGCAGGTTGAACGCGTAAATCTAACAAATGTCAAATTCAATGTTGAGAAGTTGTGCTCGTAAGTGAGAAATGAGTGCAAACACCAAACACGTCGAGTGTAGGAAGCACCACATCAAACATAAGCCTTGACCCTGTGAGGACGAGACTTGTTCGCACAAGAAATACTGGGGCCAATCGATCGCTCCGATCAATCGCCATGAACTCTAACTCAGGTTGCCTTAAGAAAGAATACTGGGGGCAATTGTTGGTTCCAGTAATTGCAACAACAACACCGATTAAGGCCCAAAGTCAAAACCCAAAACCCAAAGGTTCAAACCATTCTCACATCCCACAGGCCCGTCCTAAGCCCTATCTCCACATCCAAACATTCATAGGCCCGTCCTAAGCCCTTCCTCCACATCAAATTCCCACAGGCCCGTCTTAAGCCCTACCTTCACACCCAAACATCCGTAGGCCCATCTTGAGCCCTACTATCTCAAGATTTGACATAAACCCTAATCCTTCTACATCCATTTAGACCCATCATACATATTACTCACTTTCACTTCGAACCATCCTTAGGCTCGTCATAAGACCTAGATTCTTCCTTTAGGCTCGTCATAAGACCTAGATTCTTCCTTTAGGCTCGTCATAAGACCTAGTTGCACACCCTTAGGCACGTCATAAGACCTAGATTCTTCCTTTAGGCTCGTCATAAGACCTAGTTGCATTCCCTTAGGCTCGTCATAAGACCTAGAACCATCCTTTAGGCTCGTCATAAGACCTAGTTGCATTCCCTTAGGCTCGTCATAAGACCTAGAACCATCCTTTAGGCTCGTCATAAGACCTAGTTGCATTCCCTTAGGCTCGTAGTAAGACCTAGTTGCATCCCTTTAGGCTCGTCATAAGACCTAGAACCATCCTTTAGGCTCGTCATAAGACCTAGTTGCATTCCCTTAGGCTCGTAGTAAGACCTAGTCGCATCCTTTTAGGCTCGTCATAAGACCTAGAACCATCCTTTAGGCTCGTCATAAGACCTAGTTGCATTCCCTTAGGCTCGTAGTAAGACCTAGCGTTACCCTTTAGCTTACCCACTCTTATCAAACACACCGCTTCATCTCATTCATATAGGCTCGTCATAAGACCTAGTTGCTTTTCCAGGCGCGTCATAAGACCTGGCGGCAGAAAAGTTGGCGAGGTGATGGCAATAAATCCTCCTTTTGCGATGTCAACTTATTTTCGGGATCAACGAATGGTGGGCGAAGGCAATAAGTCCCCAGGGTTTTTACCAGGAGTTATCCCTGCACACCGGCTTGGGGGGGCGATGGCAATAAGTCCACATTGGGTCCAGCCAGGAGCATTAGTACAGGTTTCGTCCCCAGAAGCATCCGAGCATCATCAGCATCAGCATCAGCATCATCAGCATCAGCATCATTAGCATCGTTGGCATTTCAGCATTCTCGCATTTGCTAACACCCAGTTCTCACATCATAGGTAGTCAACGCCTTAGAATCGCTTGGCATCGCATCATTTCATGTATTAATAGTAGTCGACGCCTTAGAACCGCTTGACATTATTTCGTTTTCGTCACCTAGGTAGTCAGCGCCTTAGAATAGCTTGACATTTTCACTTATAGGTAGTCAGCACCTTAAATAGCTCGACAGCGTTTTGTTGCTTAGGTAGTCAGCACCTTAGAATAGCTTGACAGCGTTTTGTTGCTTAGGTAGTCAGCGCCTCCGAATAGCTGGACGCAGTCAACGCGGTTTCGCACAACATGGAGAATTTCGTGAAGTCCAAAATTTTGGGGGCATCACTCAAGCATCAACCAGACTTTTCACATCCACTACAAAGTCTAGTTGACGGGGGGCAATCTGTATACCCAAAATTTTGACCCCCCTAGTGTAGGGTCTACGGGTTGCTAGTGTTGTGAGAGGCATTTTAATCAAGTAGTGAGGGATTCCGGCTCGATCGACGTGTTCCATGGCATGGGGAGCAGGCTTCGTCATTTTCAGGGCGTTTTGGTAATCTTTAAAGGCTCCTGAGACCTCCTATAAGCTTTCTCTCTCCTCCAAAGGATATGCCCAAATCAGCTTGAAATGCTTTAATATTTTAACCATGATAGAGGATGACATTCTAAGCATAATGGCGTTGGAATTTTGATTTTTCGAGTTTCCAATAATTTTCTAGCAATTTCTGACTGAATCTGACAAGAAATTCAATTTAAAAATATTCCAACATTTAAAAAATTCGGTTCCATCTCAGAAAATTCATAATATCCATCCTTGACATGTGGTTAAAATTTCACAGCAAAATTCCTTGGGAAGTCTTTTAATTAAAATACCAAAAAATCTTACTTTACTAGGTTATAAGAAAGTCTATATTGGATTTTAAAATGAGAACCTCATATGCTCAAGAACCCTAGAGAGTCAGAAAACACAGCCTCCTATCTCTCTCTCACGTTTTCCAACACCCGGCCACCCAAATCATACCGAAAATCCCCCGAAATCACCATCTAAACACGTTTTCCAATCCCCAAAGCACCAATAATCATCAAAACCCCACAAAAACACCACCAAAACGTGAAGAACAGCAAGAACAACCAACAACTAGAAGCTTGGTTCGAAAGCCTTTCGGGTCTGCCATCAACGGAGCACTCGACGAATCCCGGTGTGAAGAATCGTTGTGAATCCGAAGGTAAAACAGGTAGACACTCCACTTCCCTAATTCTACGGTATTATCTGTCGTGCCTCAAAAATTTGGGCTTAAACTAACCCCCTTCTACGCTTCTGTATTGCTATTTGTTTAAGCTTCTGTCCAATAACTTGTTTACTAAGTTTCGTGTTTAATTCGAATTCAAATTGAAAACTTTCAATCACTAACGTCTTGTACATCTTTCAGGCTACACACCCATAAAATTGAGCGAAAAAACACCTTCGGGAACGGCCTCAACGCCGCCGTCTGAGGGCGGTCCGCACCCACGGACGTCATGTCCGGGGTCCCGGACTCCCTGTCCGTAAGCCCGGACGCCCACGGACGTGGCGGGATTTTAAAAATTCAAAATTTTGGTTTTCTAATAATGTCCGGGCCCACGGACAGCCTATCCGTGGCCCCGGACTTCGCAATTTTCTGTTTTCCTTTAATTTCGACTCTTCTGTATAATTAGGTGAACTGGGGTCCGTGGTCTCGGACATGGGGTCCGTGGCTACGGACGTAAGCAAAATTCGACCTAATTCTGCCTCCGAAACCCTAGTTAGATAGCTTTAATTTCACTTTAATTTTCTGTCAAAAAATGCTAAAAACAACAAAAAAAATAGAAGCTCGCGCACTTAGGTTAAAACGACTCGTAATAAGCCGTAATTAAACTAGTAGAGGAGAAAAAAAAACGACTTCTAGGGGTAATGAAAGTAATTTGAACCCTAATTAAGTCGAATATCAAGCCCCCGAACCCGAACTCTCCTTTCCTAATTTGATCTAGGTAAAAATTAGGTGGCGACTCATAATAGGTTCAGTGAGCTAGCTTAGGTTTTAATAATTATTGTTTTATGACATAGTTATTAATCTTAGGTTATAAGTGGACCTAAAACCCGACTAGATCCCAATCAATTTAATCAACATAGGATAGGGTTTAAAATCGAGGCTCACACCGCTGCATCACGAATATGGACTAAGGTTGAATAACCCAAGGCCCAGGGTGTGAGCATCAAATTTGTAAGGAAGAGGCAGCCAGGACAAAAGCAGTAGCTCCAGCATGTGCCATATGATAACCCAGGAATCCAAGGCAAATCACCAACACTCTATCCCGGACCAGAAAATATAAGACCTTGGAATGGCTCGCCAACATCGGGCAACCTTAAAGCCAAGTGTTCAAGGAGCTTTAAGAATGGAATTTGCCTGCAACCTCTATGCTTTGTCCTGGGGTCACACGGATCAGAAAGCAAGTGAATCAGTTTTGTCAGTACCATCAACTACCAGGCCACGACACCGACAACAGCAGAAAATTGAAGCACATAATCCAAGATCTCATCAATCAAGGGCTTTGATTCTTAAAACGTGGCAGAATAAGTAGAGCACCCCTGCCCAAGTACCATTAGAAATTGCTATTTATTTTCTCCAATAAGTAGATTTCTTTTCTTGATTAGTCGTCTTTCAACTTTTGTAGTAGTTAATTTCATTTATCATTTTCGGTAGTTTTCCTGAGTTGTAATTTCCAACATTATCTTTTCATTCATTGAATAAAACATAGTTCCATTTTTACAATTTCTATGCAAAGAATTATTCATAATTAAAAGAACCAAAAAGAAACAAAAAGCCAACACAATGAGCACTCACGTCTTTCAAGGATCACGAAGTAATCATTTTCCAACTATGAAACAGAATGACTTGTCTCTTGTTTCTTAAAGTTTGAACATGCCTTACCAAACACCGCAACTCATCACAAAACATCCAAAAAAGGGAGGTTCAAAGTGCGCACATGTTAAATTGTTGTCATAAACCCCAAGTAAAAACTGGGGGCAATCTGAGTTTAGGTTTGTCATCCTTAGTTTTTTGTTTTAAACGTGCGAACAAGTCCCGAGTGGAAATTCGTAAGAGTGCCTTGATCGGTAAAACCATGAGCGAACGAGCGTGTCATTTTTAGGCGACTCCGGTGAGGCCACATTCAAAGGTAAGGTAAACGGAATAACTCCCACCGAAGGAGATAATTTGTAAATTTACTCTTAGACCTGCGAAAAGAAAATAACTAAGAACGGATACACAACTAGCAAAGAAGACGAAGCACCTAGGTACAACACCACATAGCCAAAAGCTTGTGAACTCTGACATTAACCTAGGCACCCCCGCTGAGCCTTTCATACATCCCTTTTTTGATATTATAAGCTCCACAAATAAGCCAACCGATGATGAATGTCCAACCCGATGACCAAAGGAAGCGAGAAGCCCGACTTAGATAGCTTTTCATCCGTCCAAAGAAGCAATGCCGCTACCAGCATGACGAAGCAATCCACAAATGGTCTTAGAGTGACACAGGATTCAAAAAGCTCACATCAAAACAACTCTCAAAGCTCAAAATCGGGAAGACACAAGAACCCAAAGGCGAAGTCAAGAAAGGATAAAAAAGGGCAAACCCAAAATGCCTCGAAGAAATCCGAATGACAAAAAGAAGAGAAATGGTGTAAAGGACGACTTCAAAAGTCCAAGTCCAGAAGCTCGAAAACAATAACAACGCAAAGCAGCCAGATGACTCCAAGACAAGGAAGGCAAATCCAAGGGAAGACACAAGTTGTAGCTTTGGTCACCCCCTAAGCTTCACATACCTCAAATATCCCTCCATGATCCCGTTGTCTTTCATAAGACCCCATGGCCACGTTATAAGCTTTAGAGACTTATGACTTGATAGTTGTGCATCTAATCACGTGAAAGAAACATATCGAATGCGTAAATCCATCAAATATCGAATTCAATGGTCTAGAAGTTTTGACCGTAAGAAAGAAACGAGTGCTAATACCAAACATGCTGAGTGTAGATTAGGAAGCACCACTTTAAACTCAACCCTTGACCCCGTGAGGATGATACTCGTTCGCATGTTTAATCAAAGAAAAATACTGGGAGCAATCGATCGGAATGATCGATTGCCATGAACTCTAGCTCAAATTGCCTAGAGGAAAATACTGGGGGCAATTGTTGTTCTAACAATTTCCATGACAACACCAACCGAATCTTGGAGCTTAAGCACCGCAATCACACAAACCCTTCATGAGCCCTCACCTCCACATGAAATTCCAAGGCCCATCATAAGCCTTGGCCACCACTCCAAAATCCCTACAACAAATACTAGTAAACTGCATTTGTAACCCAAGGCTAGGACTCACACTTACTAGTTTTAACTTGAAGTTTATGATAAAATTGAAATTAATACAATCGATAAAAAAGGAGGAGAGAGAATAAAAAAATGTACATGCCCAAGATTTTGTAATTTAAGTTCATGATATGTTTGTTTGGTTGCTTATTTTCAGCACTTTACGATTATTCGCTGCCATATGCTACATGTTATAGACTTTTAACTTGGTAATTGTTGGGCCCAGCCCAATATAGAGTTCCATACATACAAAACCTTAGAGAGTCCATAGACCACCCCACTTAGAGAAACCTTAGAATAAAGTGTTCTCCATACATGACGGGTCCTAGACACGCCCTTGTGAGAAACACTTTTCTGTTACCATAAAAATTTCCAAACAATCCCTTGTCAAAATAAAATTTATAATCAATAAAAATCCAATTCAAAGTCCAAAAGATCAAATTCTTCTTCAATTCAGCCTAAAATTCAATTGTAAATTCAGCCCAAAATTTAAATCAACCTAATTCCAAATCAAGGCCCAAACTCGAAGCACAAACGTGGCCCATCTCTAAGGCCAAAACCTAGCACATTAGCTTAAATTTGACACACATCTCAATTCCAAACCAAAATCAATTCAATCGAAATCCAATTCTCAATTCAATCTCAATCAACAATCCAAAATCAATTCAATTACAATCCATTTCTAATTCAACTCCAATTTAATCAAAAGCCAAAATAAATTCAACTTCAATCCAAAATCAGTTTCAATTTCAATTCCAAATTGGATTCAATTTCAATCAAAAATCAATTTCAATAAATTTCAAATTCGATTCAAATTTCAATCCACAATCAATTCAACTATAATTCAGTTTCAATCCAAATTCATTCAATCCTAATTCAATAAAAAAATTCATTCAATCTCAATTCTAATTCAATCAAATTCTAATTCAGTTTCACTTCCAGTTCAATTTAAATCCAACTCCAATTAAATTCCAATCCAATCCAATTATAATCAAATTGCAATCCAACCTGATTCCAACTTCATCTCAATCCCAATTCAATTCAAAAATCCATTGTAAATTCCAATTTGATTTTCATTCAATTCTAGTTCAATTCAAAAATTCATTCAATTCTAACTCAATTCAAAAATTCATCCAATTCTAGCTTAATTCAAAAACTCATTCACTTTGAAAACCCATTTCAAATTCTAATTCAATTCAAAAATTCATTTCAATCCCAATTCGATTTGAAAATTCAATTCAATTCCATTCCAATTCAATTAAATAAATTTGCTTCAATCCCAAATAATCCCAAACATCATAAATCTTGATTTCTTTCAAATTTCAAACTCCTTAAAATCTCAAACATCCTAGACTCTAATTATCTTTTGGACTCAAATAATCTCTAAACTTCTAATTTCCCTACACTCTGAATGTCTAACAGACCCGAGCGTCTCACAGACTTTGTCATCCCAATGATTTGAGTGTCTCACAATCCCGAGCGTCACACAGACTTCGACATCTCAAGGTTTCAAACGTCTCACAGACCCGAGCGTCTCGTAGACTACAATATTTCACACTCCAAACATCTCAGGAGGATTCAAGCATCTCCTAAAAACTTTCCAATCTCAAATACCTTCAAACTCCACAAACTTCCATGCTCCACAAAAATCTCAAACTCCCTAAAACACTAAAACATCAAAAATTCCCCAAACCCATAAACCCTTAACTACGTAAGGTCTGATCTCAACGAGGAGTTGAGTACGTAGGCAGCCCACCTAGGGTGCGACCCCATTCCAATTAAAAAAATCCCTTTTTCAACTCTAACGTGGTATTCATGTCTTGCAAACATTCAAATCCCCTCTGACTTCCACAAACCCTTGAATTCTTTAACTCTCAAAATCAGACTCCCAATCTTATTCATTTCCTCAACATCAGAATTTTCCTAATCTTTCATTCTTTACATCCAAATTCATCAATTCCTCTTTCGGCGCTAGCTTGGCAGAAAAGCTCGCCTCATCCACTCTCTAATTTCTTCCTGTCCTAATCCTATCCCTGGCTCTTAAATGAATCTCTCTAACAAAGGTTTTGAAAGAAGGCAGTCTTGGCAATTGGAGACCGAGGTTTCCTCGGGCACCAATCCGAAGTTGTGGTCGTTGCCACTTTCAAGGGGTATAACCCAGTACGAACCCACACAAAATCTCTGTAATGACCAGATAAGTCCTATCCATAGGCAACAATTTTAGAGTCAACTAACGGTTCTTAGAACCCTTTCCCTTTCCTTCCTAGTAATCATAGGTCAAACTAGGTGGTGACTCTAGTCAATCCCGCCCTTAGGGCATAAGTCCGTGTGGAGCCCATTGAGAGTGGGTGTAGTGCTCACTAGCATTCCCCATATGCTTTCTGGGAAAAATGGACGATAAAGTAGGTATTTGAGGGCTACCATGAATAACGGGTTTTCATCCTCCACAGAATGGCAATTTCTAGGATCTCGGTTTTTTAGTCAGACCATTTAGATAGGCCCCCCTCATACTGAAAAAATCACCCTTCACACTATGTACATAACGAGTTTCTCTATTCTAGTTCTTAAGAAATCTAGGCACCTGAACTTTATATCATAAACAATAAGAGAGATACAATTGAGAACGAGTAAAGATTCTTTGTTAAAAATAAAACAGTTACGGCATACCAAATATGGTAAATGCAACAAGAAATCACAACAACTCTAACTCTGAATATAATTCTTTTTCCTTTCCGCCTCACGAAGAAACTTCATTTTACTCTCAAACTCATGAGGGACTTTAAGGTCCCACCAATCCATTATTGCATTAAGAACAACAACGGAGGGACATTGAAAGAAAATATGATCTCTAGTTTTATAGCTATTACACGCCCAACAAGTTTGAACGAAAGAAATGCCCATGGAATGAAGTCTATCTTTGGTCGCCAACCTGTTTTTAACCTGTAACACCCCTACCGCTAATCCCATAATTATCTCCTAAGCATCACGGTCTCTAATCTGATCGCAGTGGAATAATCAAACTAAGTAGCGGGTGATACACGCCGTTAGCCGCCTATACGACTAACTAGGCCTCAATCAAACAAACAATACGGTCTGATAGCAAGAAATACCGAGTTACCATTAACAACTTCATACAACTCCAACAATCATTACATAGCTCCAACAGTAATTACATCCTTGTTCTCCACAACACATTCCAAAAGTGATTATCGAGGCTAAGAGTTAATTCACGATTACAACCTTTCAAGTCTACAAAATACCAACGGTTTACATCTAGCCATATCTCAAATGTTTACAATTCCCAAATCCAAAAGGGTGTACCACATGGTACATCGGCTACAAGTTTCTAACCGTGTACCACTCGATACACCAATCAAAATAACTAGCCTATCAAAAGAAGCATCCCGGTCATTTCTGACCCGTCAACCGTCTCGCGTTCCTGCAATAAAACAGTGCCCCAAGGGGCTCAGCAAAAGCTGCATATGACTTTCGCATACCCCGCGTGCTAACGGGGGTACGCCAGCTAATTGGTCGCCAACATGCGGTTCATTTTATAATAACAACATGCTAATATAATTGAAAGCATAAGCATGCATGTCAACATACAATCAAGGCATATCAATCAAGGCATAATCTCACAATCAACAATCAAGGTTCAATCTCAATCAAACTACACAATGGTTACCATCCGGGTTATCGGATGTCATTATCTCATTACTCAAGGTCATCAATTCAAACAAGTCAAGGTCTTACTCAATCAAATTTCCTTCTCTTATCAATTCTCAAATCAAGTCGGTATGACCTCCGGGCAGGGACGAGGCTATCCCACCACCGGGCTTAAGGTGGCCCACTTAACCAGGTTGCTACCCATTTAAGGGGTTTGGACTGTGGAAAAGATTATAGCCAGGAATCGGTTAACAATCTCTCTTGCAACCTCATCCTCACGCATGGCCGAAACTATATCGGACTTCTCAAATTCACCCAATTTTCTCAATTCACAATTCTCAATGTTAGAGTGTTAGATGGTTAGGGAGTTAGTGAGAAGCCCACAAGCAAACAATCAAGCTTCCACAATTAATCAACCAAACACTTTAACAACCAACACAACTTCCAAGTCCAATCACCAACCAATAGGGCACAATAATTACAATATATTGGAAAGAGCAATAAATCGATTACATGTTTTGAAATACCCTGAAGTTAATTAGGGTGATTAAATTACTCTAATACGATATTTAGGGCCTATTAGTTCCTAATGAATTTTGGTAAAAAGAATAAATCCAAAAGAAACAAGAAAAATGCTTAAAAAGCGAAAAAACGCTAAATTGAGCATTAAGTGACCCTAGGAGGAATACAACCTTGAAAAGGGTATTGGATGGATTTTGAAGGCCTAATAAGGCCTAAATAATATATGGGAACAATTCCAGAAGAAAATGGATCCAAATAATGTGTTAAAACGCCGATAAAGCTTTAGCGCACGTTTTTCGAGAAAACCCGAAAATGTGACTTTAAGTGGTCAAACAAACCCGTAAAAATTATAGTGCATTAAATAACTATAATTAAACATTATTGGGAGCTTAATAACCATTAAAATTAAAGAAACGAGAAAATTCTGGAAAACGGGCCCGGTTAGTGAATAGTACTAAAACCGGGTAAATTAACGAGCGTTTTCTCTAAAAGATGAAAAACGCTCCAGCTTGCATATATATATTTGGGCCGGTTTTTAATAGGTAATCAGGCCTCTCACACTCTTGATTAGTTAGCTAATTAATTAAGTCAAAAGAGCAAAAAGTAAAAAGGGTACAAGTACACCTTTTTTTTTTCTCTCTCTCTCCTCCTTTATTTTCTTTTCCCTCCCTCTTTCTTCCTCCCAGCCGATTTATCCTCCCCCTTTCTTCTTCTTCCTTGCGCCAGCCTCCTCCTTCCATGGCTGCTCAAGCTTTCTTTGCTTGCCCAAGCCTTATTAAGGCTCAAAACACAAAAATAATCACATATTCTTCATCCCCTCAACTAGCTCTATCATTCTTCTTTTTAAAATTCCAAAAGGGTGAACTTCATCTACATGGGTTTTTCCCATTTTAAGAGAAAATGACATCAAAGGGAAGCTTGGAGTCTCCTTTTCAAACAAGGTAAACAGTATCAAGAGAAAAACTCTTTTTCCCCATTTTCTTGCCCTGGCCGATTTTGGCTTCTTCTAATACCTTGTTTTTCCTTCCATGATTGAGCATTGTCTCAACCTTTCCATGGTGGGGGAAGCCCCTTTTTGATTCAAGGGTTAAAACCCCTCAAAAACACCCCAAAGGTAAAACCCTAACTTTGTGCTCTAAGCCCTTTTATTGAATTAGAATTTCATAAGGGTTTAGAAGATTAATTGAATCCATTTTTGTGTTCTTTGAATGTTGGGATGGAGTTTGGCAACTCCAT
>CM041781.1:220748650-220783321 GCA_023374045.1 Limonium bicolor
CTCCATTTCGGTGCCAAGAGGATTCACCATTGAAGGAGCTTGAGCTCACCTTTTCACATATTATTGTTCTCCTCTGCTTCAAGGTAAGGAAACTCAAGAAAATCCATGTTTCCTCCATGTTTTATGTGATGTCCGAAAATTCACCTCACAATGGTGTTTTCACCTTGCTTATTTTAGCTTCATTTGAATCTTCCAAGGGCTAAGAGGAGTCCTCTCTTGATACTTGTTCAAGTCCTCTTCCAATTCCAAGGTAAAACAATTACCTTAATGTGTTAAAACAATATGTGTAACTAGGGTTTACAATGAGATGAAGCATAATGCTTGAATACTCATTCTACTATTTGTACATTGTTTAGAAGTTGACAAACAACCAAACACCCCACCGGTTTACAAGGAAACAAGAAAGGAATTTGTGAGGAAAAGAGGTAAACAAGCTATCTCAATGTAGTTTAAATGCCTTAGGAAAATGAGCTTGATTTGCTTAATAAAATACCTAAGGAGCCAATGGCAAATGAGCTAGTAAAAATGCTCTCAAGGAGACTAGTAAAAAACATATGTATTGGTGTATGTATTTGCAGGTCAAAGGCATTAATTATGTGGGAAATTCAGTGTTTAAGGTTTATGCAATTTAAGGGCCTAAGAGCCATGTTATTTAAGGGCCTAAGTGCCAAGCAATTTAAGTTATGCACTATATTGTGATGTAGTGCTAAATGTGAAGTTTGTGTATAAAATGTGTTTGATGGATTTTAGGTGTTTTGAATGAAATAAGGTAAAAACCTAAGTGTTTGGATGTGAGTATATACAAGAGAATCTATGGCCAAATTTGGGAAAAGTGTTGTGAGAAGTTCTAAGTGTTCTAAATAAGTCTTGTTGAACTAGGAAGTGTTAAAGGTGAATAAATGTTTACGTGAGAAGAAAACATATGTTAAGGTGATTTATAGTGATGCAAGGATTTAGTGTTATCTTGGAAGTTCTAGGAATTCAATGTGTTTTGAGAATGTATTTAAGTCTTGGAGGAGTTTGTTTAAGGATTAGGTAATGTTGATATCCAAGGAATAAGTGTTGAATAGTAAGATGTGAAAAAGGAGATTTAGTTAGTAAGAAAAGAATTTGAGAGATGATGTTAAGGTGTAGAGGAAACACCTTGGTGTAGTGGTCATTATTGGTGAACTACCACTTATAAATCTTAAGGAGAAAACATCCCAAGTGCTAGGAATTTTGTAAGAAATTTGTGAATGATAAGATGGTTTTGGTGAGTGATTTAAAGAGTTTAGCACATGGCTAAAGGTGTGTTTGATGTGCCAAATGATGTTAGAACACATTAGGAGGCTTGAGGAAAAATTGGAGAAGTTTGACAATGTATGGGAAGTTTCTGCACCCGACCTACCCAGGGGACCGACCCCAGTCTGGGTCGGTCGGGCTGAAACTGTGAACTTAGGTGATCTCTGCAGCCGACCTACCCAGGGGGTGGGTCGGTCGGTGGGTCGGTCGGACTTTAAAAAAAAAAAAAAAAATTAATTTTAAGAATGTTAAGTGGTATTAGTGGTATGCCATTAAGAGAGTATTGATGGTTAGAAAGATAAATATATATGGACTTGAGAGATTAAGTTAAGTAAGATGATTTAAATGTTAAGGTTATAAAATGATATGTAATGATGAGGATTGATTAGTAATGATGTTATAAGGTTGTTAAAGACATGTTAGGTGAGTTATAATGGCAATTTGGTGAGGGGAAAGTTGTATCAAAATGTGAGAGTAAAACAAGTTAAAAATGTAAAGTTATGTAACTAAGTTAACGGGGAAAGTTAAGCATTAGACATTAAATAATCATGCTACCCCGATGTTAATAAAAGTACATGTAATGTTATCAGTTGTTCGAGAATTGCTCGACGAACATAAGTGGGCGTGATCAAGTGGACTCCGGTGACAGGTATGGTTTTTCTTGCAACCTGTGTCCTACCGGATTACACCGGCCTGTGTGCCAATGTGTTTTTCTGTATGTTTGCCACGTTGTAAGATTAAACATGTAATGAGTTTACAGTAATTCATCTATGTGGCGTGTACAACTCCGATACCATTTAACCTCGGAAGTGTTAACCTTAGTTAACTGAGTCTAGGATCACATGAGAGTTCGGTATTCGGAGTAAACGACCCGTACCATGGGACGTACTAACCACGGCTATGCGTGTGTTAATTATGTGATATGTGTAAGTGAATGTAGGGATCTCCCTTGTGTGTTTAACCCAGTTGTAATACTGTATGGTGTGTAGTCATGATAGACTCCATAGTGGGGTTCTAACTAATATCTAAAGTAAGTATGTACTAACAGTGGTGAGGAATCCGGTTTGGCCGGTCGCGCGTTGTTTGGGAGAGGGTATCCTTCCTAGCCTTACCCTTCTCTTTGATATGGTTGTTTCCCTCACGGGTTATGATCTCCCATTAGCTTATTCCAAAGCTTAGCTATTCTGACTTATGATCGGTTTAGGGGGAACATGTGTTTGTGTGGTGTGTTCGGGCCTCCAACCCGAACCGCCTTAACTTAAGTTACTCGTCGGACTATTAGGACGGTAATGAGTGTTGTTGCTATTGTATAACGAGCTTATCATGAGACTGGCAACATTCTCTAGGCTCACCAGTGTATAAACAATGTTTGGGTCGGTTCCTAAGAGAACCATTCCCGCTATGTTATGTAATTTGTTTGTGATGCAATATCTATTGTGATGTTATGATGTACACGTTGAAACGTGCAAGTGTTGTTATGTGTTGTTATGTAGTGTATGTTATATGTTGTAAAATGTGGAGTATGTGGATCATGGATATGAATCCCAGTTTGTGATAAGAGGCGTTTAAGGATAACCCGATTTAAGGGTAAGTGTTGTCTATTAAGGAAGTAGCTCCATTAGAGGAGGAACACTCTAGGGATAATGAATACCAAGAGTGACTTATTAAGTAAGGATATATTATCCGTTTGTTGAGCCCATTGAGGTGAAATGTTATGTGATGTGTGTTTACTGTTACATGCATGATTTAAATATAATCAACCGCATGCTAAGACGACAATTAGTTGTGCGTGGCCCGGTAGCATGTGGGTTGCGGGATTACCATACCAGCAAAGGTGTTGAGCCCCTTGGGGGCCACCCTTTCTCTTCTTTTCCTATTTCAGGTACAGAGAGCTGGAAGCCGTCCGAGAGTAAGACGGGGTAGACATTGTACATGGGTAATTGTTTATGTTGTATATATACAGTAGGTGTAGTAAGACCGAAATTGTTATCGGCATCAGTTATAAATACTCGGTATAGTTGGAAGGTGTATGTTGTTGTTGTGTTAATGGAAAGGTATAGTAATGTGTAGTCGCTCGGGAATTTAGCCCATCAGACCGGTACAATGTGTATGTATTAGCCTTGTTAGCCACGTGGGTGGCTAACGGCGTGTAACACCAACGAGTTAAGTAATGTGACGAGGTTGTTATTCCGCTGCAGTTTATTGTAAGTGTGTTAATGTTGGATGGGGTGTTACAACTAGGGTCCGTGGCCTCGGACATTAGGTCTTTGGGCACGGATGGAACTAAAATTTGACCTAAATCTGCCTTTGATACCCTAGTTTAGGTATTTTCAATTTTCACTCTAATTTTTAGTCAAAAAATATCAAAAATCCCAAAAAATTAGAATCTTGCGCACTTAGGTTTAATCGACTCGTAATAAGCCGTTTATAAACTAAGTAGAGGAAAAACAAACTAGAGGGGTAATGGAAGTAATTTGAACCCTGAATAAGTCGAATACCAAGCCCCCGAGCCTGAACTCTACATTTCCTAATTTACCCAAGGTTAAAATTAGGTGACAACTCTAAATAGGTTCCAGTGAGCTAACTTAAGTTTTAATAATTATAGCTATATGACTTAGTAATTATACTTAGGTTATAAGTGGACCTAGAACCCAATCAGATCCTAATAAACTCGAATCAACATAGGATAGTGGTTCAATAATCAAGGCTCACAGAATGGCGACTCTGCTGGGGACAAACTCTTAATCTTAACTTGTTTAATCTTAAGAAAGAGGGCTTAACTTGAAAATTATTTATTTATGGCTTTTATTACGTTGTTTGTTTACTTTCATGTGTAATTTAAATTTTTGTACTTGTGCATCAAATGAGAGCGAGGGTCCTCAAAAGCCAATTTCACCCCGGGACCAGCCTTAGGCGACCCCTGTCAGGGACTCACACCTTTTAAGGTGATGTGAATAAGTGGGGGAAAAGAGAAGGATGTCGTCTAACCACATCCCACTAATACCTTGGCTTTAGCCCCAAGCATTTTTCTGGCAGTGCCTTACTTAGCCCATTGTTTGGTCATTCAAATACCCGACCGTAGACGCACACCTCACGGTGATGTGAAAAAAAGTGGGGAAGCCCAAAGAAAATAGCGCGCAAACCCTATTCCTTTGTGGTGACTTGGGCCCATGCCCCAAGCACCTCTTCGGATCGATCCATACCCGTTGGTCCAAATCGTCTAGTGAGAATATAATGAACTAGTGTGAAACCTTGTTTTCTTGTGTGGTCGGCCTACTACCAAGCCTAGAAATTGATAGGGACTTTTCCTATGCCAAATTCAGCCCAACCCGAATTTGCGGCTTTATTGTTTGCAGCCCAAAGGCCCTGTTTGGTTTAATATTTGAGTCATTTGGGCTTTGGCCCAAAAGCTAGATTTAGGTGATTTCTCTTTCGGTCCAATTTGAATTATCCATTTAGTTCTAAGCCCATGAAAAAGAAATCCACCTGAACTTGAAATAACTTACAAGTCATGAAAATCAAACATTTGAAATCCTTTTTCGGTTCAGCAGCCATCTTTTCTGGCCTAAAGAAAGTTAGGCCCATTTGTGGTTTAGAGATCATTCCAACCTATGTGCTTTACTTTCAACTCAAATGCATTCTGGCCCAGATGGCGTCATTCTTATAATACTTTTGCCCACATTCTTCGTCTTTAACTCAGAACACTACTCGACCCAAGTATTACTACATTTCACAACAAGTGTACATTAACGGTTAACACCCCGTAAACTGGTAAGCATGGATGCCCAGTTAGCCGCTGCGGAGCAAAGGTGCAAGGTCTTGCAGTCCATTATCGAGGAATTATGGAGTAAGGCTAATCTCCAAAACACAAATCAGCAAACTCTAGAAAAATTTGCGGATGAAAATGTTAACCACAACTACATTGAAATTGACTCTGTTAGAGCCCAAGGTTCTAAAGCATGTGTGGGGAAAGACTTTCAGGGTAACCAACTAGCTATAGAGTTTAAAAGGGCCTTGAAAGGGATCGAGCGCATCGAAAAAGCCAACAAAACTGCCGGCTTCGATTACTTCTCCATGGCATCATATCCCGAAGTCGACCTCCCCCCAATGCTAAAGCTACCCACACTTGCCTTGTACAAGGGTTCCTCAGATCCGAAAATTCAATTGGCTATGTTTGATCGGGAAATGTCCATCCTTGGGCTTAACAACATGCAGAAAGCCAAAGTTTTTGCTCGATATCTAGACGAGATTCCTCAACGTTGGTATCTCACTCAGAGGATGAATACCAAGAACTACGAGGAGGTTTGTGAGGCTTTCCTACATCATTTGAGTATACTAGGAACCTCGAAGTCACTAGAGTTGATCTCACGGGCACTCGACAGAAAGACAGTGAGTCCATATCCGACTTCATCACGCATTGGAGGAGGAAGGTTGCCGCTATGCCTACCAGAATGGACGAGCAGGAGCAAATCCGCATGATAGTGGAAAACATGCGAATACAGTACAATGATGAGTTGAAGTGCATGTACTTTCCAAATTTTAAGATGCTAATAAGACAGGTTAGAATCCTAGACGAGAGGATCCACAAGGAAGATTTTGGATTCAAAGCAACACCATATACCCAGGGTAGCTCCAGGCAGCACGAAGTAAACATTGTCCTGAAACCGAAAGAGGAGGGTTAGAACCACAGAGTGACGCTGCCACCTCGCCAAGACTTCCGGTGCAATGAATTTTCATATATCGGCCGACCCTTGAGCCAAGCACTCAAAGACCTTCAGGAACTAGGCATGCTACAACCTCTCACTCCTCGACATAGAGACCCTCAAAAGGGAAGAAATCTGAACCAATTCTATCAGTATCACCAGCTTCCTGGGTCACAACATCGACAATTGCAAGATTTTGAGGCATCACATTCAAGATCTTTTTAATCAAGGTTTTCGATTCCCCGAGTAGGAATCCCATGCCCGAGCATCATTAGAATTGTTTTTTTTAGTGTTTTCTTCTTAAAGTAAATTTCTTTTCTTGGTTAGTCGTATTTCAACCTTTGTAGTAGTTAATTTTCTTTATCATTTTCGGTAGTTTTTCTAAGTTTGTAATTTTCAACATTATCTTTTCATTCATTGAATAAAACATAGTTCCATTTTTACAATTTTTGTGCAAAGCATTCTTTATTAATTCAAATAAAAAAACATAAAAAACGATGAACATTCACGTCGTTCGGGTAAAAGGATCACAAAATAATCATTTTTTGACAATGGAACATATCGACTTGTCTCTTGTTTCTGAAAGGTTGAACATGTCTTGCCAAACACCACCTCTTATCCCAAAACAACCCACGAAGCGGTTCGAAGTCCACATATACTAAATTATTGTCATAAACCCCAAGTCAATACTGGGGGCAATCTGAGTATAGGTTTGTTATCATTAATCTTTCGTTTAAACGTGTGAACAAGTCTCCGAGCAAAAATTTGCAAGAGTGTCTTGAGTGAATAAAAAAAGAAAACCATGAGTGAACGAGCATGTCTTTTTCACACGACTCCGGTGAGACCACATTCAAAGGTAAGATAATCGGCAAAACTCCGACCGAAGGAGATACTTTGTAAATTTACGCTTAGACTTGCAAAAAGTAACAAATAACGGATACATAACTACCAAGAATGATGAAGCACCTAGGTACAACACCACACTGCCAAAAGCTTGTGAACCCTGACATTAAACCCTAGGCATCGCCGCTGAGCCTTTCTTATATCACTTTTCGATATTATAAGCTCTACAAAACAAGCTAGCCCGTTATGAATTTCTAACCCGGTGACCAAAAGAAGCGAGGAGCCCGACTCTCAGATAACGTTTTCATCAGTCCAAAGAAGTAATGCCACTACCAGCATGTGATACCAAAATTGTAATGCGCAACCTCTAGAATGGAAATTTTCTCGCAACCGGACATCACAGACAAACATTTTACCTGTCACACAAGCACGCAAGCACACAGACAAGCATTCATAGAATACAAGTGTTATACCCAAAATTTTGACCCCCCTGGTTAGGGTCTACGAGGCTTAAGTGTTGTGAGGGGCATTTCTATCAAGTAATGAGAGATTCCGGCTCGATCGACACATTCCAGAGCACGGGAGTAGTTTCGTCGTTGTCAGGGGCGTTTTTGTAAATTTTAGGCTCCTTAGACCTCCTATAGGCTTTCTCTCTCCTCCAAAAGATGCCCAAATCAGCCTGAAATGCTTTGCGATTTTAACCCATGATAGAGGATGACATTTTAAGCATAATGGCGTGGGAATTTTGATTTTTCGAATTCCCAATAATTTTCTAGCAATTTCTGACTGAATCTGACGAGAAATTCAATTTAAAAATAGTCCAACATTTAAAAAACCCGATTCCACTTCAGAAAAAATCATAATTTCCATCCTTTACATGTGGTTAAAATTTCACAACAAAATTCCTTTGGGATGTCATTTAATTAAAATGTCAAAAAATCTTACTTTTACTAGATTTTCTATATCTTTAAAAAAGTCTATATAAAGGGATAGGTTTTTTGATAAAGGGAGGATCTCATAAGCTCAAGAACCCTAGGAAGTCAGAAGGCACAACCTTCTCTCTCTCTCTCTCACGTTTTCCAACACCTGGCCACCCGAATCATACCGAAAATCCCCCAAAATCACCATCTAAACTCGTTTTCCAATCCCCAAAGCACCAATAATCATCAAAACCCCACATAAACACCACCAAAACGTGAAGAACAAAAAGAACAACCAACAACCAGAAGCTCGGGTCGAACTCAGTCCGGAACCTGCACCATTGGAGCCACCGAAAGACACCCGACATGAAGAAACACCTCAAATCTGAAGTTAAAACAGGTTGGGACCTCATTATATTGATTCTCCACGACTTCACTAGTCTTCTATCTAATTTTGTGCGTAAACTAACCTTTTATAGCTTCTGAATTGCTAATTGTTTTGGCTTCTGCCCAATTACTTGTTTGTTAAGTTTCGCATTGAATTTGACTTCAAACTGAAATCTTTCCATTACTAATTGTATAACTTCCAGGCTACACGTACATAATTTTTTAGCCGAAAACACCGTTGGGAACCACCAGAAAACCCCTGTCCGTGGGTGGTCCAGGACCTCGGACCTATGGTCCAGGACCACGGATGGGTTGTCTGTGGCCACGGACGGCGGCGGGATTTTAAAATTTTAAAAATTTAGGTTTTGCTAAACTATGTCCGGGCCTACGGACACCCTGTCCGTGGCCCCGGACTTTTCAAATTTTTGTTTTCTGTTTAATTCGACTTTTATTTTCACATAGGTTAACTAGGGTCCGTGGTTACGGACATTAGGTCCGTGGCTACGGACGGAAACACAACTTGACCTAATTCTGCCTCCAAAACCCTAGTTTAGGTAATTGCAATTTTCACTTTTATTTTCTGCCAAAAAATGCAAAAAAACACAAAAGAAAAAGAAGCTCGCGCACTTAGGTTAAAACGACTCGTAATAAGCCATAATTGAACTAAGTAGAGGAAAAACGACTTCTAGGGGTAATGAAAGTAATTGAACCCTAAATAAGTCGTATACCAAGCCCCCGAACCTGAACTCTCCTCTCCTAATTTCATCTAGGTTAAAATTAGGTGGCGACTCATAATAGGTTCCAGTGAGCTGGCTTAGGTTTTAATAATTATTGTTATATGACATAGTTATTAATCTTAGGTTATAAGTGGACTTAAAACCCGGTTAGATCCTAATCAGCTTTAATCAACATAGGATATGGTTTAAAATCGAGGCTCACAGACTGGCGACTCTGCAGGGGACCAACTCTTAATTTTAACTTGTTTAATTTTAAGAAAGAGGGTTTAACTCGGAAATGTTTATTTATGGCTTTATTACTTTGTTTTTTTATTTTTGTGCACACTTTAATTTTCTGCACCTTTTGCATCATATGAGAGCGAGGGTCCACGTAAACCGATTTCACCCCGGGACCCGTATGAGGGTCCCCTGTTAGGGACTCACACCTTTTAGGTGATGTGAATAAGTGGGGGAAAAGAGGAGGGTGTCGTCTAACCACACCCCCTTAATATCTGGGCTTTAGCCCCAAGCATTTTCCTGGCAGTATCCTTACCTAGCCCATTGTTTGGTCAGTCAAAGACCCGACCGTAGACGCACACCTTCAGGTGATGTGAAAAAAGTGGGGAAGCCCAAAGAGAATAGCGTGCAAGCCCTATTCCTTTGTGGTGACCTGGGCCCATGCCCCAAGCATCTCTCCGGATCGATCCATACCCGGTTTCATTTAAAAGTCTAGTGAGGACATGTTGAACTTGTGTGGGCCTTGTTTGCTTGTATGATCAGCCCACTACCCTGCCTAGAGATTGATAGGAACTTCTCCTACACCAACCTAGCCTAACCCGAATTGGGAGCTCTATTTGTTTGTAGCCCAGAGGCCCTGTTTGGTTTAACATGTGAGTCGTTCGGGCTTCGGCCCAAAAGCCTAGACTTAGGTGATTTCTCTTCTAGCCCAACTTGAATTATCCAATTAGTTCTAGGCCCATAAAAAAGAAATCCACCTGAACTTGAAATAACTCACAAGTCCTGGAAATAAAATCTTTTTCGGCTTAGCAACCATCTTCTCTGGCCTGAAGAAAGTTAGGCCCATTTGTGATTTAGGGACCATTCCACCTCATGTGCTTTACTTCAGGCCCAAACACATTCCGGCCCAAGGGCTCATTCTAGTCTAGGTAGACTTCTTATCATGACCCTAACCCAAAACCCTAGATCTAGGTGTCATCTTTTAGGCCCAACCAAAATCACTAGGCCCAAATTCTAGTTCACATATAGAGCAATCATTCTGGCCCAAGTACCACACTCATAACTCATTCCATTTGAGCCCACAGACCAATTCATAGTTTTGGCCCATGAGCTTCGCTCTCAATCCAGAATTTCGGCCCATAAAACATTTGAATCCAAGATAGTTTGCATAACTCATTCATTCCATTTTCTGGCTTCAAGGCCCAACAAGAGCATCAAACGAATCTTAGACTTCAAGGCTTATCCCTAGGCCTAGTGGCCCATTCACGGTCCATGTGATTTCCTTTAGCTTGTTCGCTCAATTTCTGGATTAAGGGGATTCGGGCCTACATGTTCGTTCTAGTCTAGGAATCATTCTAATCTATGCACTTCACTCTCAGCTTGGCGAAGACTCAGGTCCAGTTACTTCCTACATAACCCATAGTCATTCCTAGTTCAAACATTTTACAGGGCCTACTCGAAGTTTGGAAGGAAGACAATCATGGTCAATGGTGTCCCGACGGTCAACAGCTCGAGTCTTCAGCACGTTGGCATCAGACAGTTCAACATCACTATTTTAGAAGTTTTCTCGATTTAGTAGTTTTCTTTTCTCAGTCATTCTTCTACCTTTTATGGTAGCTAGCTTCCTTTATAATTTTAGGTAGTTTTCCTAACATTACAATTTTTGATGTTATCTTTCCATTCGTTAAATATAGCATAGTTCCGTTTGTGAATTTCTTGTGCATTCATTTAACAAAACAAAACAAAAAAAATGTTTTTCAAGAAAAAGAATCATGAAATAATTATTTTCTGACAACAGAATAGAACGACTCGTCTTTTGTTTCAAAAAAGGGTGAACATGTCCATCCACACACCACAGTCTATCTCAAAACATCCACAAAGCATTCCAAAATCCACATCTTTTTAAGTGTTGTCATAAACCCCAAATCAATACTGGGGGTAATCTGAGCTCAGGATCGTCGTCTTTAATCTTTTGTTTAAGCGTGTGAACTAGTCTCTGAGTGAAATTCGCGAGAGTGTCTTGAGTGGAAAAACCATGAGCGAATGAGCGTGTCATTTTTACACGACTCCGGTGAGACCACATTCAAAGGTGAGGTAAATGGCATAACTCTGACCAAAGGAGAAAATTTGTAAATTTACTCTCAGATCTGTGAAAAGTAACAAAGAACAGATACACAACTATCAGGAATGACGAAGCACCTAGGTACAGCACCACATAGCCAAAAGCTTGTGAACCCTGACATCAAACCCTTGGCACCCCCGCTGAGCCTTTCATATATCCCTTTTCGGTATTATGAACTTCAAAAAAATAACCCAGCCAATGATGAATGTTCAACCTGGCGACCAAAGGAAGCGAGGAGTCAGACTCTCAGATAACATTCTCATCAGTCCAAAGAGGCAACGCCGCTATCAGCATGACGAAGTGATCCGCAAATGGTCCCAGAATGACACAGGATCTAAAGAGCTCACATCAAAACAACTCTCAAAGCCCAAAACTGGGAAACACAAGAACCCCGAAGGCAAAGTCAAGAAAGGATAAAACAAAAAAAGGCAGACCTGAAATGCCTCAAGGAAATCCGAATGACAAAAAAGAGGAGAAATAGTGTAAAGGACGACTTCAAAAGTCTTAGTCCATAAGCTCCAAAACAACATCAACACGAAGCAGCTAGACGATTTCAAGACAAGGAAGATGATTCCGAGAGAAGACATAAGGTGCAGCTTTAGTCACCCCTTTGGCTCCACAAACCTAAAATATCCCGCCATAGTCTTGTTGTCTTTCATCACACCCCATGGCCACGTTATAAGCTTTAAAGACTTCCGACTTGATAGTTCTGCGTCCAATCACGTGAAAGTAACAGATCAAATGCATAAATCTATCAAATATCGAATTCAATGGTCTAGAAGTTATGACCATGAGCGAGAAATGAGTGCAAACACCAAACACGTCAAGCGTAGGTTAGGAAGCACCACATCAAAACATAAGCCTTGGCCCTGTGAGGACGAGACTCATTCACACGTTTAAAGAAAATACTGGGGGCAATCGATCAGAACGATCGATTGCCATGAACTCTAGCTTAGATTGTCCTAAGGAAAAATACCGAGGGCAATTGTTGGTTTTAGCAATTGCTATGACAACACCAATTGGAACCTAAGGCATAAACACCATTAATACCATCACCACCACACAGGCCCACATAAGCCTTCACTTCCACATAAATTCCATGGCCTGTCATAAGCCCTGATCACCACTTAAAAGATCTCCACATCAAACACCCCACCCCACCGACGACATGTTCATCTCCTAGGAGGCAAATTACAAGTCCGAAATCTCTAGTCCGGAAATGATAATTTCACTTTCCTTTTCAGTGGACAGAATTTTCTTTAAACATTGCCACGTTTGGCATCTTTTTCAGCAATTTCTTCGGTTTCATAAAACTCATCATATTCCTGGTAATTTCTTACTTTGAATAAATCTGCATCATCACCATGTTTGGCACAGTTCCAGCAATTTCTTGCTTTGAGCAATTTTTAAGCCACGTTTGGCACATTTTCCAGCAATTTCTTGCTTTGAACAATTTTCAATTCTCATCATTGCCATATTTGACACATTCTCCAGCAATTTCCTGTTTTAGACAATCTTCAATTCTTATAATTGCCATGTTTGGCACATTTTTCAACAGTTTCTTGCTTTAAACAAGTATCTTACATGCACTGTGATTGCATTTTACAAACTTTTACATACACCTCATCATCGCCACGTTTGGCCCTTTTACAATTGATTTTCACCACGTGCATTTGCACGAGACCATTATCTTTCCGACTCATTTTTAGTTCGAGACCCAGAATCAGTGTGAGAACCATCCTTAGGCTCGTCATAAGACCTAGAACCATCGTTAGGCTCGCCATAAGACCTAGAACCATCCTTAGGCTCGTCATAAGACCTAGTTGCATTCCTTTAGGCTCGTCATAAGACATAGAACCACCCTTTAGGCTCGTTATAAGACCTAGAACCATCCCTTAGGCTCATCATAAGACCTAGCTGCATTCCTTTAGGCTCGTCATAATACCTAGAACCATCCTTTAGGCTCGTCATAAGACCTAGTTACATTCCTTTAGGCTCGTAATAAGACCCTTTAGCTTACCCAATCTCATCAAACACATTACATTCATCTCATTCATATAGGCTCGTCATAAGACCTAGTTGCATTATCCAGGCACGTCACAAGACCTGGCGACAGGCGAGGTGATGGCAATAAATCCTCCTGTGTTATGTCAGCTTACTTGGGATCCAACGAATGGTGGGCGAAGGCAATAAGTCCCCAGGGTTTTTACCTGGAGTTATCCCTGCACACCGGCTTGGGGGGCGATGGCAATAAGTCCACATTGGGTCCAGCCAGGAGCATTGGCACGGGTTTCGGTCCCCAGAAGCATCCGAGCATCATCAACATCATCGGCATCATCAACATCGTCATCAACATCGTCATCAACATCATCATCAACATCATCAGCATCATGAGTATTGCTAGCATATCAGCATTCCTACACCTACACATTATTTAGCTTTCATCATTTTCAGGTAGTCAATGCCTTAGAATAGTTTGGCATCATTTTCATTATCTTTAGGTAGTCAACGCCTTAGAATAGCTTGACATCATTTCATTTTTAGGTAGTCAACGCCTTAGAATTGCTTGACATTTACTTCATCATTTCATTTTTAGGTAGTCAACGCCTTAGAATAGCTTGACATCATTTCATTTTTAGGTAGTCAACGCCTTAGAATCGCTTGACATTTACTTCATCATTTCATTTTTAGGTAGTCAATGCCTTAGAATTGCTTGACATCTTTTCATTTTCATTATCACTCATAGGTAGTCAGCGCCTTAGAATAGCTCGACACAATCTACATGTAGGGTCTTTTAAGATCCAAAATTTTGGGGTATCACTCAGGCATCAACTAGTCTTTTCATCTTCATTACAAAGCCTAGTTGACGGGGGTCAATCTGTTATACCCAAAATTTTGACCCCCCCTGGTTAGGGTCTACGAGGCTTTAGTGTTGTGAGGGGCATTTCGATCAAGTAATGAGAGATTCCTGCTCGATCGACACATTCCAGAGCATGGGGAGCAGTTTTGTCGTTGTCAGGGGCGTTTTCGTAATTTTAAGGCTCTTGAGACCTCCTATAGGCTTTCTCTCTCCTCCAAAAGATGCCCAAATCAGCTTGAAATTCTTTGCAATTTTAACCCATGATAGAGGATGACATTTTAAGCATAATGGCGTTGGAATTTTGATTTTTTGAATTCCCAATAATTTTCTAGCAATTTCTACTGAATCTGACGAGAAATTCAATTTAAAAATAGTCCAACATTTAAAAAACCCGATTCCACTTTAGAAAAATCTTAATTGCCATCCTTGACTCGTGGTTAAAATTTCACAGCAAAATTCCTTTGGGAAGTCATTTAATTAAAATGTCAAAAAATCTTACTTTTACTAGATTTTCTTTATCTTTAAGAAAGTCTATATAAAGGGATAGGTTTTTTTATAAAGGGAGGATCTCATAAGCTCAAGAACCCTAGGAAGTCAGAAGGCACAGCCTTCTCTCTCTCTCTCTCTCATGTTTTCCAACACCCGGCCACCCAAATCTTACCGAAAATCCCCCTAAATCACCATCTAAACTCGTTTTCCAATCCCCAAAGCACCAATAATCATCAAAACCCCACATAAACACCACCAAAACGTGAAGAACAAAAAGAACAACCAACAACCAGAAGCTCGGGTCGAACTCAGTCCGGAACCGGCACCATTGGAGCCACCGTAAGACACCCGACGTGAAGAAACACCTCAAATCCGAAGGTAAAATAGGTTGGGACCTCATTATTTTGATTCTCCACGACTTCACTAGTCTTCTATCTAATTTTGTGCGTAAACTAATCTGTATTGCTTCTGAATTGCTAATTGTTTTGGCTTCTGCCCAATTACTTGTTTGTTAAGTTTCGCATTGAATTTGACTTCAAACTGAGATCTTTCCATTACTAACATATTGTATACCTTTCAGGCTACACGTACATAATTTTTTAGCCGAAAACACCGTCGCGAACCACCAGAAAACCCTTGTCCGTGGCGGGTCCGGGACCACGGACGGGTTGTCTGTGGCCACGGACACCCACAGACGGCGGCGGGATTTTAAAATTTTAAAAATTTAGGTTTTGCTAAATTATGTCTGTAACACCCCAACCGTTAATCTCGTCATTACCTCTTAAACCGTTACTAATTACTCCTACTCACGCAGCGGAACTCTAATTACAACGAGGGGTGAAACAACGCCGTTAGCCACCCATGTGGCTAACCAGGCCTTTCTTACATACCGTAACGGTCTGATGAACTGGAACAACCGAGTACTTCATACAAATACAATACTCAATTCATATCTCTACTATACCGAGTGTACAATATACGGATGCCGATAACATACTCGGACTTACACCTCATTCAAACGCATAAGTAATTACAATCTAACTACCCATGCTCACAGCAGTCCCCGTCCTACTCTCTCGAACGGTGGTCAGCTTCAAGTACCTGCACCTAAAACGTTCCCCCTAGGGGGTCAGCTTACGCTGAATATGAAATTCGCATATACCGCGTGCTAACCGCGGTACGCCGACTACTTTGGTCGGATATACATGGAGTTCATTTTAATCAAACCATGCATCATGGCAATACAATATATATGTTATCACACAAGAATCTACACCCAATCACGGAACACGATTCCTAACTAACATAACAATGTTGTTAGTGGTAACTGGTACTCTTAGGCATTGAGGGTTATTCCTCACTATGCCTTGTTTACTTATTCAATACCTCACCCGCTCTCTCAGGTTACTTATTCATATACACCCCATTCTCTTGGGCTACTCGTACTATACTCACCCATACTCTCGGGTTACTTATTCTCATTATCTCACCCATACTCTTGGGTTATTTACACTCATTATCTCACCCACACTCTTGGGTTATTTATACTCATTATCTCACCCACACTCTTGGGTTATTTATACTCATTATCTCACCCACACTCTTTGTAATACCCCAAATTTCTTAAGCTGTGATTAAGGTCTTATTTAATTGTAAACCTTGGGAAACCATAATTTCTAAAGATGGAGAAGGTTATAATTAGTTGGAGGTGCTTGGTGAACATTAGAAACCTTAGTTCCCGGAGTATCACCCGGTAAACCTTAGTTTCGCAGGATTTCTGAAATTCCTGAAAATTACTGAATTCCTCAGGAACTGAGAGTGGGTATCAACCTTAGGAAGTGTGTTAGATACTTTTGAGAGTGTTTTGAGGAAAGAAACAATCATATCTTTCTTCTCTTAATATAAGACAATCTAGTTACATTTTTCAGTATTTAGTGATTCTGGGCAAACGGGGCTTAAGGAGAGCTCAAAAGTGACTCGAGGAAATTCCTTAAACCTGACAACCCACACTAGTATTAACATACCTACACATATAGTCTTAATTCCCATAAAAAGCTCAAGCCAAACATGGCCTAAGATGGGGCCGAAAATATCAAGGAAGGAGGAGAAAAATATCTCGGTTACTATTCACACCTCCTTACTATTCACACCTCCTTACTATTTGCCAATGATTGCAAAATCAACTTGCCCCCTCCTTATCCATTCAATGGCGGTTTGGCATGAGTGGTTAGGATTGGTTTTTGTCACCTAACACAAATCTATGGCTATGGACAATTCTAGAAGTCATAATTACAAATAGTAAGATAAGGATGAAAATCAAGTATAAAAGGGGGGGTGGAGGTCGGCCATGGTAGGTGAGCAAGGTGGCCATTCCTCTTCATCTACCTTGCTTCTCCTAAGCTAGAAAACACCATTGGAGCATAGGCAACAACACTCCTCCATTGGAAACACAAATCTAAGGTAGTAATTAAGCTAAAATCAAGGAAAAAGGCAAGTTTAAGGAGTGGAGCCAAAATCCAAGGAGGGCGACTTGGTTGTTGGAGATTTTGAGCTCAAGAACTTATAATCAAGGTAGAAAAGCTCCAAAATGGCTAGGAGAGGACAGGTAACATCTATGCACATCACTTTCACCCTTTAAGCTTATTTTCCTTCTTAAGTCATTCTGTTTTGTTATCTACGAATCCTATCTCTTATTTTCTTAAAATTTCTACAGTAAACTAGGGATGAATAGTTAACATCCTAGAAAATCAAGTCGAAATAAGGTTGGGAAGTAGGGAAACACTAAAGAACTTTGAAAATGAAGAAAAATGAGCTTTAAGCTTTAGGAATTGTTTGGATGGGTTTCCGACATGGGTTTGAGCTAAATTTTGAGGGTAGTCTTGAATAGTGAATATATGGTTATGGTTGAAAAATCAAGTCGAATGGAGAAATTTAAGTCGGTTAGACAAGGTAAGAAGCTAAAAATGAGAAAAGTGCTTTAAGCCTTTCTGAATGTTTGAATGGGTTTCCGAATTGATCTTGAGCTGAAATTTTGGAGATACTTGTGTTGTTGATATTGGATCATGGTTAAAATTTTAGGCCGAGACTCGTTTGGGAAGTTGCTTAAGTTGGTGAATAGTGATTTTGGCTAAAAATAAGAATTTAAGCTTTCTAAGGTGGTTTCTTGGAAATTATTTGATTCTCT
Organism: Limonium bicolor; assembly: GCA_023374045.1. NCBI lineage: Eukaryota > Viridiplantae > Streptophyta > Magnoliopsida > Caryophyllales > Plumbaginaceae > Limonium > Limonium bicolor. Next base: position 220,766,393 of record CM041781.1, read on the forward strand.
GATTTATTGGAGCTTGAATGGTATTTTTATGATGTTATTAAGGTTATTTTACAAGTGGTGAGCTTGATGTGTGAATTACTACTTGTGTAAAGCTTGGTTATGATATCTTACTCATGGTTTGCAAATGTGTTTAAGGATAACCTCTTGTGGTGGTGGTGGAAATATTGTGTGATGTTGATATCATGGTTATCCTAAGGCTATGCCTCTTGTGAGAGCCTTTAAGGCCAAGCCGACGTTCCGGCAACAATATAAGCTCCTACTAATGAAGTGGAGCTGCCACTATGATCTACTCCTATTGGGCAGAAGTTCTCAGTAGGGGGGTGTGCACACTTAAGGACATAGGGTGGGTGGTGGTGGTGGTGGACTTCATTTGGAAATATCTTGTGTGGTGGACTTCATTTGGAAATATCTTGTGTGGTGGACTTCATTTGGAAATATCTTGTATTTGATATTAATTATCTCTTGATAATTCATGGTACAGGTAAATGGTGTGTGATCTATTCTGATTTGTTATATTTGTTAATATTTGCTGGGAACAAAGGTTTTAAAGAGAAAATAAGTTTTTACGGGGTGTGGTAGTGTTACTCAGTTTTTACTGATTTTATTTGGTTGTGTTTTCCTGTGTATATGTATTCTGTGAATTCAGGGTAACTGGGATGGACACCTTCTCTGCACTGAGGACGAGTCCACCGATACTTTCTATATTTTCATGTTTGTCACCTATCGTAGAAGTTTACAGCCTGGGGTCACCGAGATAATTTATGAGAGTGGAACAAGAAGATACAAGGTTTTAGGCACCCGGAAAATGGCACCAGTCAGTCCATCACTCATGATGTTTCCACAGTGTACGAGTATATGCAAGTGGTCCCTAGTTAGATGCTAGCGATGTAATAGCCTTTTGATACCCCTTTACTTTTGGTGTAAAATAGGAGTAGGAGCTAACATAGTAGTTGGCTGGAAGGGGTCTTTTGGTACTAAGGTGTAAAGTGACGGGTTGGTTGTGTCACTCTTTTGATAGTAACAGCGATGTAAGATAGCTAGCGTAGGGGTGGTGGTGGTAATAGCCTTACACTTACTAGTGGTTAGTAAGTGTGGCGGTAACCCCCGGTGATAGTATTAGGGGACCTTTGTAAAAAGACTGACGCATGTATAATATAAGCAGTTACTTTAGTTATAACATGTCTCTCTAGAATCAAAAAAAAAAAAAAGACTAAGTAAATGGTGGTGGTAAACCGGGGCGTTACAGAGTGGTATCAGAGCTATAGGTTAGCTGGAGGGGAAAATTTGAGTTTGACTAGGAAGCAAGGTGACCCAGGCTTAGGTTTAGGAGTCTAGGCAGAACCATGTGGTTCTGAAAATATGTTTGCTGTGATATTTGTGTGTTGTGTGCTTGATTGATTATAGTTAACTATTTATATTGCAACTAACATATCTCTGTGTAGAATAACGGAGAGGGGAGTGGACGGAGTAATGGAGAGGGGAGAGGACAGATGGATGAACTGAGGGAGTTGACACTGAGTATGGGAAGAATCCTGGAGCAGCACGAGGCTAGAGCTGAAATACCCAAGGATTTCTCCCGGAGGATAGCTATGAAACCCAGTACTTATCAGGAGAAGAGGATCCAGTAATTCTGGAAGAGTGGATCAGAGAGTTTGACAAAATATTTGATATTATTGATTGCCCTGAAGAAAAGAAGGTAAGTGGGGCTGTATTTTATTTTAAAGGTGAGGCTGATCTGTGGTGGACTGCGGAGGAGGAGAGACTTAAAGGAAATCCGGGTTTTGGGTGGAATATGTTGAAAGATGCGATGAGGAAAAGATTTTATCCGGAGCATGTAAGGTTGCAAAATATCAGGAATTTACGGATTGAGGCAGCGAATGGATGATGTTAAAACTTATCATGCTAAGTTTGTGGAGCTTGCTAGATTTGCTCCGCATGTGGTACCCGATGAGACTGCTAAGGTTCAACGTTTCTTGGAAGGGTAAAATTGGGATTTACAAGAAGCTCTGAGTGTAATACCTATAACTACTTTACAAGAGGCGTACGATAAAGCTGCTAATCTTTATAGAGTACAACAGAGAAGGAAGGAAGGAAGTACAAACGGGGCAGAAAAGGAGAATGGAGACTCGTAAGGCCGAGAGCTTTGATAAGAGGGCTAAAGTAGAAGTTAGACCAAGTGGGGGATCCAGACCCAATTATCCGGGACGACGATTCAATGATAAAGGAACTAGATACTTTTATTGCAAGATTTGTGGAAGGAATCACCCAGGTGAAGATTGTGAAGGAAGGTTGGTAAGGTGTTTTAACTGTGGGAAGTTAGGCCACAGGGCCTATGAGTGTAGGGTAAGAAGGATGGAAGGAGGAACTGATCAGGTAGCAAGACCTGTTACAACTGGAAATTTCAACAACCAGAACAATCGTGGCAACCAAGGAGGAGTACAGCTGAATAATCAAAATGAACAGAGGAATAATTATAATGGTCCAAGAGGTAACATGAGTGGACAAGGGAATAGTCAGGGGAAGCAAATACAATACGGAAGTGGTAGTACCCCAGGAGGAGGCTACAAGAATCAGGGGTATATCAACGTAATCAGCAAGACGGAGGCTGAATCTCAACAAGAAGGGGACGTCATTACAGGTACTTTTTCCGTTCTTGGAACTAGTGCTAAAGTATTATTTGATTCCGGTGCAACCTGTTCTTTTATATCCTCTGAGTTCTTGAAGAAGGTAGGAGTAGTCCCCGATATAGAAGTTGAAATTTCTGTTTCTACACCTACGGGAAGAGTGGTAGGATGCACTAGGAAAATGGAAGGAGTGAAAATAACCATAGAGGGTAGAGAATTTGAGATGGATCTGGTAGAGTTTGATTTGAAGGATTTTGATATAATCTTGGGGATGGATTGGTTAAGTAAGTACAAGGGGCGCATAGATTGTGAAAAACAAAAGATTAGCGTATGTGGGAAGAAAGGAAAGAGAGTGTCGTACACATGCGAAGGAGCTAAGCAAAGGGTAAAAGTCCTACCTGCCTTAAAATTTTTAAAGGAGTTGCGAAAAGGAGAGCCAGTTTTTTGTGTTATGTTCAAGAGGAAAATTGGCGCAAGAACAGGAGCCATCCGCACTTGAGGATCTTCCAGTAGTCAGGGAATTTCCAGATGTTTTTCCAGAAGAAATTCCTGGACTTCCACCCGACCGTGAGATTGAGTTTACTATTGATTTAGTACCAGGAACAGCTCCAATTTCTAAGCACCCTTATAGGATGGCCCCGAATGAGATGAATGAGTTAAGAAACAATTGGAGGAACTTTTAGAAAAAGGTTATATTCGACCGAGTGCTTCTCCGTGGGGAGCCCCAGTTTTGTTTGTAAGAAAGAAGGATGGAACTTTGCGTCTTTGCATTGATTACAGGGAGTTAAATAACGTTACAATCAAGAATAAATATCCCTTGCCTAGGATTGACGATTTGTTCGACCAGCTACAAGGAGCTAAAGTATTTTCTAAGATCGACTTAAGGTCAGGCTATCATCAGTTAAAGATAGCAGAGAAGGACATACCAAAGACAGCCTTTCGAACGAGGTATGGACATTATGAATTTGTGGTGATGCCATTCGGGCTAACAAATGCGCCAGCGGTATTTATGGACTTAATGAATCGGGTTTTCAGCCAATTCCTGGATAAGTTTGTAGTGGTATTTATTGATGACATATTGGTGTACTCAAGGATGAGGAGCAACATGCTGATCATCTGCGGCAAGTTCTACAAGTTTTAAGGGGAAGAAGCTGTATGCCAAATTATCTAAGTGTGATTTTTGGCTCAAGGAAGTATCATTTTTAGGTCATGTGGTAACCGGTGATGGAATTTCGGTTGACCCGGCTAAAATTCAGGCTGTTAAGGATTGGCCCAGGCCAACGAATGTACGAGAAGTTAGAAGTTTTCTTGGGCTAGCTGGATACTATAGGAAGTTTGTTCAAGACTTCGCTAAAATTGCGAGACCGCTCACAAATCTGATGAAAAAGGAAGTGCGTTATAAGTGGGATGAGGATTGTGAAAAAGCTTTCCAGATTTTGAAGGAGAAGTTAACCACAGCACCAGTTCTTGTTTGCCCTGTGGTACAGACGGTTTTGAAGTATATAGTGACGCGTCTAAATATGGTTTAGGGTGTGTGTTGATGCAGAATGGCAAGGTCATTGCCTATGCCTCACGACAATTGAAGAACTATGAGACCAGGTATCCTACTCATGATTTGGAACTTGCAGCTGTAGTTTTTGCCTTGAAAATTTGGAGGCACTACTTGTATGGAACTTCTTGTAAGATTTATACGGATCACAAGAGCTTGAAATATATCTTCACTCAAAAAGAGCTTAATATGAGGCAAAGGAGATGGTTGGAACTTATTAAGGATTATGACCTGGAGATTTTATACCATGAAGGCAAAGCCAACGTGGTGGCAGACGCTTAAGTCGAAAGAGGAGTCACGAGGGAGAAGCTAATTGGATACTACATGATGAATTGGTACAGATTTCAAAAGGTTGAACCTTGAGGTGGTAACAACGGGGAGGTGGATAGAGAAATTTTGTTAGTATGAACGTATTCCTTGACATTTATAAGGAAATTTTGCATCATCAACAAGAGGATGAGAAGTACGGAAAATAAAGGAGAAGGTGGAAAAGGGAGAAGCCCCAGATTTTAAGATTCATGATGATGGTAGTCTGAGATTTCGTGGAAGATGGTGTATACCAGATTCATGTGGCGATATTAAAAGGAAGTTGATGCAGGAAGCCCATAATTCTGCATATTCCATACATCCGGGGGAAACAAGTTGTATAAAGATTTGAAGAAAAGTTTTGGTGGCCAGGCATGAAAAAGGAGGTAGCTGAACATGTGTCGAAGTGTCTAACATGTCAAAAAGTTAAATTTGAGCATAAGAAAGCAGGAGGAATGTTGCAATCATTGGATATACCCATGTGGAAATGGGATTCGATATCTATGGATTTCATAGTGGGATTACCACCGACCAGAGGTGGGATGGATCAGATTTGGGTGATTGTGGATCGGTTGACCAAGACTACTAGACTAATTCCAATGAAAAGTACTTGGTCTATGGAACAGCTGGTGGAAGCATATATTAGAAATGTGGTTAAGTATCACGGAGTCCCTATGGAAATTATTTCGGATAGAGATTCTAGGTTTGTCTCAAGATTTTGGCAGCAATTTCAAAAAGCCATGGGAACAAAATTGAGCCTTAGTACAGCTTACCACCCACAGACTGATGGGCAGACGGAGAGAACTATTCAAACCTTGGAGGATATGTTGCGGGCTTGTGCGATGGATTATCAAGGGTCATGGAGTGACAAGTTGCACTTGATTGAATTTTCTTATAACAACAGTTACCACTCAAGTATCCATATGGCCCCGTATGAAGCCTTATATGGTAGAAAGTGTCGTACTCCGTTGTGTTGGAATGATGCGCAGGAGGTGGTTTGGGTTGGGCCTGAGTTAACAGAGGAGATGGCTCAACAGGTTAGAACATTCGGCAGAGATTGAAAGCCGCACAAGATAGGCAAAAGTCTTACGCTGATTTGCATAGAAGGCCAGTTGAGTTCAATGTGGGGGACAAGGTATTTCTGAAGGTTTCACCCACTAAGAGCGTGGTACGATTTGGCAAGAAAGGAAAACTTGCTCCTAAGTACATCGGTCCGTATGAAATATTGGAAAAGGTTGGAAATTTGGCTTACCGATTAGCTTTGCCGATGAACTTGGATAGGGTCCACAACGTGTTTCACGTATCACAATTGAAACGTACTTCCATTCCAGACGAATCACATGTGTTGCAACCGAACGAGGTAGAAGTTGCACCTAATTTGACTTATGAGGAACACCCAATTAAAATTTTGGATCGTAAGACAAGGGAGACCCGAGGGAAGTCTGTGGATTTGGTTAAAGTTTTATGGACTCATCATGGAGTTCAAGAAGCTACATGGGAACTAGAGAGCAAGATGAGAACTCAACACCCAGAACTCTTTGATTAAGGTCAGCAATTAAAGTTTCAGGAGAAACTTTCTTTTTAGGGGGGGAGAGTCGTATGGTAAGTGGTGAATGACTACTAGTGTTTGTGAATGCTTGTGATTGTGAATGTTTGTTGGTGCCAGAAATGGTTGGTAATACTTGGATGTTATTTTAGGAGTTGTCCTCTTAATGATTTCATATATATGTGGTATCGTTGAATTTGTGAATGGTTTATATTGTGTGATTGGTGTGTCTGAGGTTTTGTGTGATGTTGCTGAATCATTTGTGGTTGATGAGGAGAACTGAGGATTATTGTGTGGAGTATTGCTTTAATTTCTTGGAGTATGTGACTGTATTGTTTGGTGTGATGAATTTAGCTTCGAGGACGAAGCTTTGTTTAACGGGGGGAGGATGTAATACCCCAAATTTCTTAAGCTGTGATTAAGGTCTTATTTAATTGTAAACCTTGGAAACCCTAATTTCTAAAGATGGAGAAGGTTATAATTAGTTGGAGGTGCTTGGTGAACATTAGAAACTTTAGTTCCCGGAGTATCACCCGGTAAACCTTAGTTTCGCAGGATTTCTGAAATTCCTGAAAATTACTGAATTCCTCAGGAACTGAGAGTGGGTATCAACCTTAGGAAGTGTGTTAGATACTTTTGAGAGTGTTTTGAGGAAAGAAACAATCATATCTTTCTTCTTTAATATAAGACAATCTAGTTACATTTTTCAGTATTTAGTGATTCTGGGCAAACGGGGCTTAAGGAGAGCTCAAAAGTGACTCGAGGAAATTCCTTAAACCTGACAACCCACACTAGTATTAACATACCTACACATATAGTCTTAATTCCCATAAAAAGCTCAAGCCAAACATGGCCTAAGATGGGGCCGAAAATATCAAGGAAGGAGGAGAAAAATATCTCGGTTACTATTCACACCTCCTTACTATTCACACCTCCTTACTATTTGCCAATGATTGCAAAATCAACTTGCCCCCTCCTTATCCATTCAATGGCGGTTTGGCATGAGTGGTTAGGATTGGTTTTTGTCACCTAACACAAATCTATGGCTATGGACAATTCTAGAAGTCATAATTACAAATAGTAAGATAAGGATGAAAAATCAAGTATAAAAGGGGGGTGGAGGTCGGCCATGGTAGGTGAGCAAGGTGGCCATTCCTCTTCATCGACCTTGCTTCTCCTAAGCTAGAAAACACCATTGGAGCATAGGCAACAACACTCCTCCATTGGAAACACAAATCTAAGGAAGTAATTAAGCTAAAAATTAAGGAAAAAGGCAAGTTTAAAGATTGGGAGCCAAAATCCAAGGTGGGTGACTTGGTTGTTGGAGATTTTGAGCTCAAGAAACTTATAATCAAGGTAGAAAAGCTCCAAAATGGCTAGGAGAGGACAGGTAACATCTATGCACATCACTTTCACCCTTTAAGCTTATTTTCCTTCTTAAGTCATTCTGTTTTGTTATCTACGAATCCTATCTCTTATTTTCTTAAAATTTCTACAGTAAACTAGGGATGAATATTTAGTGAAAATCCTAGAAAATCATGTCGAAATAAGGTTGGGAAGTAGGGAAACACTAAAGAACTTTGAAAATGAAGAAAAATGAGCTTTAAGCTTTAGAAATTGTTTGGATGGGTTTCCGACATGGGTTTGAGCTACAATTTTGAGAGTAGTCTTGAATAGTTAATATATAGTTATGGTTGAAAAATCAAGTCGAATGGAGATATTTAAGTCGGTTAGACAAGGTAAGGAAGCTAAAAATGAGAAAGTGTGCTTTAAGCCCTTCTGAATGTTTGAATGGGTTTCCGAATTGATCTTGAGCTGAAATTTTGAGGAGATACTTGTGTTGTTGATATTGGATCATGGTTAAAATTTTAGGCCGAGACTCCTTTGGGAAGTTGTTTAAGTTGGTGAATAGTGATTTTGGCTAAAAATAAGAATTTAAGCTTTCTAAGGTGGTTTCTTGGAAATTATTTGATTCTCTGATTTATTGGAGCTTGAATGGTATTTTTATGATGTTATTAAGGTTATTTTACAAGTGGCGAGCTTGATGTGTGAATTACTACTTGTGTAAAGCTTGGTTATGATATCTTACTCATGGTTTGCAAATGTGTTTAAGGATAACCTCTTGTGGTGGTGGTGGAAATTATTGTGTGATGTTGATATCATGGTTATCCTAAGGCTATGCCTCTTGTGAGAGCCTTTAAGGCCAAGCCGACGTTCCGGCAACAATATAAGCTCCTACTAATGAAGTGGAGCTGCCACTATGATCTACTCCTATTGGGCAGAAGTTCTCAGTAGGGGGGTGTGCACACTTAAGGACATAGGGTGGGTGGTGGTGGTGGTGGACTTCATTTGGAAATATCTTGTGTGGTGGACTTCATTTGGAAATATCTTGTGTGGTGGACTTCATTTGGAAATATCTTGTATTTGATATTAATTATCTCTTGATAATTCATGGTACAGGTAAATGGTGTGTGATCTATTCTGATTTGTTATATTTGTTAATATTTGCTGGGAACAAAGGTTTTAAAGAGAAAATAAGTTTTTACGGGGTGGTAGTGTTACTCAGTTTTTACTGATTTTATTTGGTTGTGTTTTCCTGTGTATATGTATTCTGTGAATTCAGGGTAACTGGGATGGACACCTTCTCTGCACTGAGGACGAGTCCACCGATACTTTCTATATTTTCATGTTTGTCACCTATCGTAGAAGTTTACAGCCTGGGGTCACCGAGATAATTTATGAGGAGTGGAACAAGAAGATACAAGGTTTTAGGCACCCGGAAAATGGCACCAGTCAGTCCATCACTCATGATGTTTCCACAGTGTACGAGTATATACAAGTGGTCCCTAGTTAGATGCTAGCGATGTAAAAGCCTTTTGATACCCCTTTACTTTTGGTGTAAAATAGGAGTAGGAGCTAACATAGTAGTTGGCTGGAAGGGGTCTTTTGGTACTAAGGTGTAAAGTGACGGGTTGGTTGTGTCACTCTTTTGATAGTAACAGCGATGTAAGATAGCTAGCGTAGGGGTGGTGGTGGTAATAGCCTTACACTTACTAGTGGTTAGTAAGTGTGGCGGTAACCCCCGGTGATAGTATTAGGGGACCTTTGTAAAAAGAAGACTGACGCATGTATAATATAAGCAGTTACTTTAGTTATAACATGTCTCTCTAGAATCAAAAAAAAAGAGAGAAAAAAAAAAAAAAAAAAAAGAAAAACTAAGTAAATGGTGGTGGTAAACCGGGGCGTTACACTCTTGGGTTATTTATACTCAAGCTCTTGTAGATTCCCGAGACACTACAGGTCTCCTACGTCACGCTTGTTACCCTTAATACATACTTAGGCCAAAACTCATGGCTCTCTAGCATAGTCTTACTTCCCCGGTTTCGACCCTACTCTGGGTCTAGCATGGTGGGAAGGTTCAACTAGCTCACGGAACTCTCTCTTAGTTCCTATCTCTTTTACTCAGGTCCGACTACTCTCGGACTACTCTCGTTCCCATACACTCCTCTCTCGGAGTTATAATATCATGTATATTAGTCTAGAAGCATCATTCTCGATGTTTCTAATGACTTTGGGAACTTTACTTAAATTCGGGTAATCTTAGGTTTAAGGGTTACCCTCACAATCATATGCTTGTACATTCGGATATTTTCTTATACCGGGTAAAATCCTCATATAGGAGGTCGACCATGTCTCAAGGGAGTTACATAGTCCCTTAGGTCTCTTTTACCTTTCTTATAAGTTCACATTATTGGACTAACTTCAATCCTCTCGATGGGGTTCATTTATCTCTCCACTCATATTTATTCTGTGGATTGTTTCAATAAGGTTTTCTAACCGTTATCGGGTATTTACTCAACCCGTACATCTCCTCACGTTCTAGGGAGTTCATATGTATGCGTTATCGTTATACTTTAATCGATAGCTTGTGTGTGTTTGCATGTTACCATTGTTCGTGAGACTACCCGATCTACGGGTTTCTAGTCAATCACTACTCTCTATGAGTCGGTCTATGCACTATGTTAGACCACACCGGCATACAAGTATGTTAGTTCATACAACATACAATAAAGCATACTTAATCAAACACGGGATTATTTTCATGCTTTAATCTTGATTAAGCCGGCAAACAAACACACAAATCAGAGTAACTCGGTTAGCATACGGGGCATGAGAAAATCATACCTTTCACCGGGGTTAGCTTTACCGTGTGACCTCCCGTTCCTCGGTTCACACTTGTTCCACTGATAACATTTAAGTGTTTTTATTAACATCAAAGCGTTACGGTATGTAAAACTAATACTCCCGTACTTAACCCCATTATCCCGTTTAACTTAGTTTTACTCATGTGTTCTTAAACTCACAACTTCCTCATTCACTTCTCAAACTTGTTTACACTCTTAATGACCTTTAAACATCATTAATCAAGTCATATTTACCTTATATTATCATTACCATTCAATTCCCCATCATTAGAATGCAAGAAAACACATTCTGTTACATTTTTGGCCTGGTCCGGGTTTGTGTCCGGGGTTACAAACCCGGACCAAACACTGGAATCACTTTCTGTCGTATTTTTCATGTGTTCCGGGTTTATGTCCGGGTTTACAAACCCGGACCACCCCCTGGGATGACTTTCTGCCATGTTTTTGCTATGTTCCGGGTTTGCATTCCGATTGCAAACCCGGACAACCCCTGGAACTGTCAAAATTTGCAGTTTTTCACCACTTTTAAACCCCTAAATCACCTCTAATCTTTCCTTAATCTTTCCACATGTAATCCAACATATTTTAGCACCTTAATCATGCTCTTAACTTCCTTAAATCATGGATCAAACCTATAACTCAATTCTTGCTCAAAGTCACTTACATATCATAACTAGTTCTCTTGTTCTTCTAACTTGTAACAGATTTTGGTATTGTCTCTTACCATTCAATACTCCACACAATGATGCCATTCCTAGCACTCCAATGACATTATTTCCACTACTAACACACTCTTCTTCTTAGTTTGGTTTTCTAACCATTAACCAACCACTTAAATCTCTTAACTCACCTAGTTTCTTCCTTAACATAAAACACTCAAGACTATCCATTCCTAGGTGAATTTTGACAGCACTTACTTGCTTTCCTAAGCATTACCACCACACTAAAACAGCTCACAACACTTCTCACACCTGTTTGGTTTAGGCATTAATAATCACACCAAATTCCCATGGTTCACACATATGCCTAGCTTAGTTTCCTAGGCTTGTTTGCACACTTAAACCACATTAAACATTCTCACTCAACTAACAATATTGTAGCATCATTACTACTCTAATTCAAGGTCATTACTTATGTTCAAAAATGTGTTTTACATAGACAAAACCAACTCAAGGTAAGTTCAATACCTTGTTAGTTTTCTGTTTTCTCTTCCCTTCTTCTTCCTTCTCTTGTTCTTTCTTTCTCTTCTTGTTTCCACACCCACCAATGGGTTTAGATTGCTAACTACAATCACATTCCCATGCCATACACAATAAGCTAGTTAATTCACACATCCCTCACTAACCCTAGAATTTTCAAGAGCTAGTTTTCAAAGCTTAGCTTAGGCATTACCTTAGAACACCCAAAAGGATAGCTTGGCAATCAAAAGGGTGAAGTTCCAGCACTCCACAAAGGCAAGTGAAACCGGCTGAAGCAAGGATGGAGAAGGAACTCACGTTGGAATTTTCCAAAAATCAAAGGAAGCTAGACAATGGAGATTTTGAGCTTGCTTCTTACCTTAAGGAACCAAGGAGTGGTTTTAGAACCAAACGGCACCTTCAACCTTAAATTTCCAGATTTTTCCATGGAGGTCAAGTGTGAGCTTTTTGGATTTTGAAGGGAGGGAAATGTTCCCCAAGTTGAGAGGAATCCAATGGTGAAATTATTTTGCAATTTGGTGTTGATTTGAACCTTGTAGAAGAAGAAGAAGAAGAGAGCTGATGGTGGCTCTTGCAAATCGCCATGGAGCTTCAGAGAGGAAGAAGAGAGCTCAGGTGGGAAGTGGGAAAAGAAAACGTGAGAGAAAGAATGAGGAGCAAGAGAGAGATCAAGTGGGTTTGTACTATTTACTTTTTGCTTTTACTTTTCTTTTCTTTCTTTATTTTCTAACTAATAAACAAGAGAGGGGGAGGCTGCTACTCTAATAAAACCGGCCCCCACTAGCTAATTAAGCTAGAGCGTTTTTCAGTTTCTGACAGAAAACGCTTGTTATTTTACCCGGTTTGGCACTATTCACTAACCGGGCCCGTTTTTCGGATTTTTCTCGTTTCTTTATTTTTAATGGTTATTAAGCTTCCATTAATACTTAATTATAGTTATTTAATCAACTATAATTTTTACGGGTCCGTTTGACCACTTAAAGTCACGTTTTCGGGTTTCCTCGAAAAACGTGCTTTAAAACTCCGTTAGCGTTTTTAATCCATTATTTGGATTCGTTTTCTTCGGGAATCACTCCCGTATACTAATTAGGCCTAACTAAGCCTTAGGAATCCATCTCGGACCCTTACGAGATCATATATCTCTTATACTCATTTAATGTGCGTTTTAGCGTTTTTCGCGTTTAACGCATTTTTTCCTTTTCTTTTGGTTTTATTCTTTTTACCAATACTCTCTAGGCACCATTAGGCCCTTAATAATCATATTAGAGTAATTAAATCACCATTATTAGGTCCGGGGTATTAAAATCTACCCCCCTTAAGGAACTTTGCCCTCAAAGTTGGCGAATCTAATATGGTTAGTCTCATAGCATTCAGTGCCAAGGTTATAATACATGTATAACCTTACAGACTCCACAAGTCAGTTTCATTTTACACTACACATACCACACATATACCACAGCATGTATAGCAATCAAAAATACCCTTTTTACTCTCTCCATGGAATCGGTCCGAAGACAAGAAGGCACTACAGTCCTCGAATCCATATCGAGTAATACACTACTGATCCCTCAGGTACCGGTCATGTTGAACACTTACTCTTTCTGGTTCACGGCCGTTTCATGACAAATGGGCACTTACTCTCTCTGGCCCACGGTCCCTTCGGTTCTGATCAAAACGTTACACATATACATATCCTCAGGCACTCAGGTTGACTCACTCAACACAGGAACATCTCAGGGTACTCTCCCCGTCCCGCTGCCTTTGGAAAAATCACACACTGACACCGCCCCAACCGGTCACTTAGGACCGCCGCACGTACGGTGCAATGGTTTCAAAACTAATACACGCCCACCGTTCTACCGGTCATCAAGACTTAAGGCTCAGCCATCGGCGGGTGATAGCGGTTTCAAAACCAGTTTTCGTTTCCATCTTCATACTTGAAGAAAATTCTTTTTCAAAATCTGTTTGAACATTCTTTCTAAAACATCACACAACTCCAAATCCGGTTTATGGTAGTTGTATCCTTTCTTAGCGTGATTACTTGTGACCACTTATAGGGAGCTTCAAGAATCATCCAACCCTGATGTGATCAGCATCAGTGTTGAACTATCCTTACACCCCAATTTGTGTTCGGTTTCCCTTGATCGCTAGCAGATCAAGTTCCACCTCCCACGTCAGTTTCAAACAAACAGATAGTCAAACATTTTCGTTTTCTATCTTTTACTCTTTCTAGTCTTAATCATAAAACAATCCAATTTAACTAGTCTCGAATACATAGAACTTAGGTTATCTGCCATTATCGATTTACTTGGCTTACTTACTTAAGCAACTCATGACTCAATTTCTCAAATTATTGCTCAATTTAAATCATATAACATACAACTCCAAAGGATGGAACTCACTCCATCAATGATTCTCAAATAAAATCACCTAGGGAACTCACTCCCTCTTAGGTTACACATCGGTTTCATGCCGATTCATACTCATCATAACTCATGTCTAATCTCACTAGACATATACTATAGGGATTCTCATTCCCTAGGAGTCTCTCTACTCCTCTTTTCATAAATATTACATACTCGTTACTTGCATCACTCATGCACAATAATCATTATTACAAATGAATGGGTACATATGTTTATGTAACATAAGTTCCAATCATCAAAACAATTTCTTTTTGTGCTATGCACATAGTAGTTTACGCACCAATACGTAAAACATACTCTAAGCGGTTTCTCGCCCTACCCCCCTTAAAAGGGGTTACGCCCGCGTAACCAACCATATGTTATCACTGAACTTTGGTTCATTAATTCGAGTATTATGAAGTGTTTTAACTTCAGTACGGTTAATTAACTCATAACCGGGTTCGGTTCTACCCTCTAAGGCTTCAAGGGGTTTATGATATAGGTATACTTAACCCTGAATCACGGTCCACAAGCTTCTGCTGCGTGACCTGATAACTAGAGCTTAATTCGCTCTTTTGGTATTCTCAACGTATTATCTACTCCCTTTTATCCTCCTTATGTTGGAAATAAAGGTTTCTCTATCGTCGCGTGGTATCTCTTACCGTATGCGAACTCGATGAGTTATAGATTTTCTCTCCAGCTCTCTGGAAATCGATTTTGTATATCTCTGTATACCTTTGTGATTATTCACATATTTTTCCCGACTTATTGTCGGTTGAGGTCAAGCTACTACTTAACATGTAGTGCTTCCTCGTTTAATAGTTGCTTCTGAATTACGTTTGTCCTCATACTACTCTGCATTTACCATCTCTCGGTCCTGGGACCTGTGGGTTACTGCCCACGTTCTTCGTGCATCTTTGGCCATCGGCCGCACGGCTATTTCTCTAGATTCTTACTCAACAAGCTTCGTTGACATTTCTCAATTCCTGGCTCTCCCACTCGATCATTACCGCACAAGTGCAATACCAAAACACTCAGTCATACAGAGTGCAGAAGCGTAAACCCTTGACAGTAAATCTCTCATGAGATAGGAATGATCGTGTCTTCTTTACCACATTTGCTTATCAACTTCATGACATTATCTGATTATACTCCTCCAACGGCCGCTTACTGCGTACCATGTTCTTACTCATTTTCATGGCATCCGCTACTTCTTTAGCTTCCGCCCAGGTGTTCTCGCCATTTACACTATGGCTTGCCATTCACTTGGCTCAACGATATACGCTATTCTTTAAATCTCTCTACGCGCTTGCGCACTGCTTACTCTGCAGTTCCTATGGCACACATGCCGTGTTTACTACTCAGCCGATTACTCTTCGGTTTCCTTTTTCTGCTATTGAGGTTCCTCTTTACACTCTACTATTGTTCATATACTCCTTGGCAATATACACATGCTCAAGTTTCACTACACCGCTCTAGCGGTTTCACATTACATATTTAGGTGGTAGCCTTTCTCTGGAGGATTCACGCAATTGGCGCTCCATAGGCCCTACACCAACAAGTGGTAACCCCACTCTAAGATAGTGGTTTACTGTCCACTGTTCCTTTTGTGCCTTTACACTTAGGTTTGCAATGTTTGGAACTACAAGTTGCAGTTAGTTTACCGGCTTATAAGCCACATTGCCTCGCCATGCTCCATGCGGGCTGTTTATACAGGTTTCCGCTTCTCCGTATACCATTAAATGGTTTGGAGGTATTACTGGGTTTTGATATGGTAGTTTCATCACGCTTCCAAACATGGAAGACCCTTAAAGTATTTTGATACTAATTCATGCCCTCTAGCATTTTAGGGTATCCCGTGTTACGAGGGATCCCTTCGGGTTCTACCCGAGTGTTTGCTTAAACACTTGTGTTCTCAACACGATGTTTCGTTCAACTACTGTTGACTCCGGCACCCTTCTCGGATTGCTCCTGGGTGTTACTGAGTAATGCCATTACATCTGGCTTGTACTCATGGTTATGTTCAGTTGTGACTTCGCCTTGCGGCTATGTCCTTGACTATCCCGTTTAGGGTTGTAATGTCTCCCATTATTGGGTAGATCCTTGGTACCTTCTAATACCTTCTGGGTCAGGTCATTATTCTCTTCAGTGAGGTATAAAGTGGGAATTCTATCCCGTTTATCGTACATTAATAAGTTCATTTAGGCATTCGCCGTATTATTTACACTGGTATTCACCCAGTTATTAGGTATTTTCCTGAGACATATCCAATGTCTGTGCTTAATACTCTGTGCTTCTCGCGCTTATTAACGCTATATCCTTAGGTCCGTCACCTTACTGGATTCTAGACTCCTTAATCTTGGTAAGCTTCCTTATGTTCTTCGATCATTCGAGGTGTCCAACTGTCTTGGTTTGAATTGGCTCTTTCGTCCGTAGTATGGAGTGGGCTACTTCCCTTGTACCGTACTCTACTTGTATACATACATGGAGTATCTTATTGATACGTTACCACTTACCCGACTAACTCATAACTGGTCTGTCAGGCCCGCAAGCTCCTTTGGAGTGCGGTCGTTCCATGTCTCGTTTGTGTACACTTGTAGTGTCGGTCACGCCTAAGTGAAGTATTCCGTTGCCAACTCCTCTTATATGGTCCTATAATAACTTATCGTGGTTCACTGGTTTGGTTTTAAAACTTTGGGGGTTTTTGGAAAATTTTATGTTCTGAAAGGAAGTTCAAGTTTTAAAAGTAGGTTCTTCATGGCATTTCAATGCCGGCTGTTCCTTACCGAGTCCAGCTTCTCGCTGACTGGTATGTTCTTTATATAATGATCAGGCCGTTATGCCTTTTCAAGGTTTCGTTTCACAATTCTTAGGGTTTAAGTGGCTATATTGGCTTGTTCGCCATCTTGGTACTTGCTAAGTACTTGTCACTTGTTAAGATTCTTCTTAACGGTCCCGTTATTACTGCACTTGCCGAGGCAAGTGCGCGGTACAGGCGGTTTTTTAGGTTAACTCATACCGGTCACGGTATTGTTCACATTGTATCTGGTAGCCTTGACGGCTCTTCCTTGATTCTTTAGTTGGATAACTACTCC
>CM041781.1:220783821-220812863 GCA_023374045.1 Limonium bicolor
TTTATCATTTTCGTAGTTTTCCTGAGTTTGTAATTTCCAACATTATCTTTTCATTATTGATAAAACATAGTTCCATTTTTACAATTTCTATGCAAAGAATTATTCATTAATTAAAAGAACCAAAAGAAACAAAAAGCCAACACAATGAGCACTCACGTCTTTCAAGGATCACGAAGTAATCATTTTCCAACTATGAACAAATGACTTGTCTCTTGTTTCTTAAAGTTTGAACATGCCTTACCAACACCGCACTCATCACAAACATCCAAAAAAGGGAGGTTCAAAGTGCGCACATGTTAATTGTTGTCATAAACCCCAAGTAAAACTGGGGCAATCTGAGTTTAGGTTTGTCATCCTTAGTTTTTTTTTGTTAAACGTGCGAACAAGTCCCCGAGTGGAAATTCGTAAGAGTGCCTTGATCGTAAAACCATGAGCGAACGAGCGTGTCATTTTTAGGCGACTCCGGTGAGGCCACATTCAAAGGTAAGGTAAACGGAATAACTCCCACCGAAGGAGATAATTTGTAAATTTACTCTTAGACCTGCGAAAAGTAACTAAGACGGATACACACTAGCAAGGAAGACGAAGCACCTAGGTACAACACCATAGCCAAAAGCTTGTGAACCCTGACATTTAACCCTAGGCACCCCGCTGAGCCTTTCATACTGAAATACCCCAAACCTTGGCATGTTGGGTTAAACATTAAAACATGATATATTAAGACTAAAAAGAGTCTTAGAAACCTTAGTAAACAAATTTAAACAAAAGGAAACACAAATGTGCTTTAAAGTCATAAGAGCCAATGTGCTCTAAGCTTGGGATAGACTTGAGTAAGACCTAATGAGCTTACCAAGACCTCATTTATATACTAATGAATATTAAACCAATTACCAAAGAAAACCAAGCTTGAAAACAAGTTAAACATAAAATGTGCTTTAAGAAGTCTTAAAGCACGTTTTTGAAAAATTGTCTTGTAAATGATTTTGAGTGGCTAAATGTCCATCATTACTCTTAAATATATATGTGTACTATATAGTATCACATTTGGGTGGCTATATTAGTGGGAAATCAAAAATTTCACTTCTAAGTGCCTTGTTTAGGTGAATAGTGATTTTTATAAGCTATTTTGTAACATATGTTGTATAAGTAATTAAATTGACAAATGAAGACTATAATACCCTCATATTAATAAGGGGCCGGTTTTCCTTAAGTGTGGTGACTCACCACTCTCTTATTAATGTATTAAGTAAGTAAAGATAAGTAAATAAACTACTTTTTACTTTATTACTACAAATATCTCTTAAAAGCAAATTCATCTCATTCTCATTTCTTTCCTTCATTCCCCGGTTTGCAAACACCTCTCTTCTTCCTTCTTCCTTTTCTCTCTCGTAATACTACTACCACCATGGATTCCAACTTTGACCACTTGCTAAATCTAGCTCACTTGTCCAAATCAAAAACAAAGACCGCCAATCTCTTCCTCTCATCAAGCTCTTCATTCCTATCTTCTCAAAACTCCAAGAGCCTCCATTTTCGGTGCCAAGGTGTTCACCCTTGAAGGGCTTGAGCTTGTATTTTGACATATTGTTGATCTCCTTTGCTTCTAGGTAAGGAATCTCAAAGAAAATCATGTTTCCCCCATGTTTTTACCTTGACCGAAAATACACATTGATATAACTCTTTGTGTGACTTTGTTCTAGCTTCATTTCAACCTCTCATGGACTAGGTGGAGTCCTCTCTTGTTATATATTCAAACTCCCTTCAAATCAAGGTAAAATAACTACATTAATTTTTTTGAAACAATGTCAAATTAGGGTTTACAATGAGATGAAGCTCAAAGCTTGAATACTCATTATGGTGTTTGTATATTGTCGAACTTGACAAGGAATCTAATTATCATACGGTTTTGTAAGGAATCAAGGAGGAAGTATTTTGGGAAAGAGGTAAATCTACTAACTTAAATGTTGTTTAATGCCTTAGGAGAAATGAGCTTATAAATGCTTATTAAAACTACCTAAAGAGCAAATGGTGAATGACTTAGTAAAGTGTTCTCAAGAGACTAGTAAAGGGCATATGTGTGTTGAGTGTATTTGCAGGTTAAAGGCATATATATTTGTGGAAATTCAGTGTTTATGATTTTAAGCACTTTAAGGGCCTAAGAGCCATGCATTTTAAGGGCCTAAGTGCCATGCAATTTAAATTATGCACTATATTGTAATGTGGTGTAAATTTGGTGAAATTGTGTATGAGAGTGTTCTTGGTGATTTTAGGTGTTCTTGTGTGTTTAAAGGAGAAGGTAAAGTGTTTAGGCTTAGTAATGTTCTAGGGGAACCCATGTCAAAATTTAGGTAGGAAGTAAGAAGTTCTAAGTGTTTACATAAGGTTTGGTGAGTTAGAAAGTGTAGGAGATGAATAAGAAGTTCATGATGTTCTTAAGGAATTTTGATGTACTAGGAAGTACTCTAGGGTGTAATAAGGACTTAGACATGATCTTAAGATTTAGTGAGTACCAAAGTCACTTTGGGACTTAGGTAAATACCTAGGCAAACTTTGGTAAAACAAGGAGAAGTGTACACTAGGAAAAGAGTTTCAAGAAGGAGATAAGGAATTAGTTGTGAAAGAGGGTGCTTGGGAGATGATGTTAAGTTAAGGAGAAAGCATTTTGGGATAGTAGTTATCATAGGTATGAAACACCACTTGGAAACTAGGAGAAAACATTGTAAGTGTTAGGAATTTTGTGAAGGAATAAGTAAAGGCTTAAGGAATTAGATAATGAGTTTTATGAGTGTTTAAGGATGTCTTAAGGTGTGTTTGAAGTGCCCAAATGAGATTAGGGGTACTAGGTTGTATGGGGTGAAGTTTGGAGTTGAATGTAAAAAGGAAAACAAAGGTCTGGGGCAGACCGAACTTGCGACCGAACTTGCAAGTTCGGTCGAGCCCAGTTTACCCTGCGAGAATTGGCTTCTGGAAAAGGCCGACCTTGGGGACCGGACTTGCAAGGTCGGTCGGGTCTGTATTTTGAGTACGGATTGAGTTACTGGAAAAGACCGAACATAGGACCGGACTTGGTAAGTTCGGTCGGGCTAAATTTACAAAGGGGAGAAACTCTCGGGAAAAGGCCGAACATAGGACCGGACTTGGTAAGTTCGGTCGGAGTAGAAAATTTTGACGGAAATGTGTTCTGGAATCGACCGAACTTGGACAAGTTCGGTCGGCAAGGTCGGTCGGACCTAAACTTGTAAAAAAAAAAAAAACAGGAAAGAATGTGACTTATGTAGTTAACCCTAGGATGTATAATGAAGGTAACCTAGGGTAAGGTAGACATTAAAACATGTCATACAATCATGTTAAATACTTAGTAAGTGTGAAGTTAAATAAATAATTAACCGACGTTACTAATGTGTATAGGATTCTCTCAAGGTGGAAACGAAACAAGGCAAGGACCAAGGTATGGTTTTCTTGCAGTCTGTTGCCTAACGGTTTACACCGGCTTGGGTGTTGATTGTTTTCTGCGTGTCTACGACCTTATAAGATTAAGGCATGAAAAGAACTTACAGTTGTTATATATTATGATGTTGTGTTATTATGACTCCTTTCCCTTGTGTCTAACAAGACCTAAATGTTGCTTGTATGTGACTTAACAAAACATTGTGTGATCACTAACAAGTGATAACCGGGGGAGTGAGTCCGGTTGTTCCGGCCACGCGTGTGATGGATGGGGGTCGATATCATATCCGGTTCGGCTCTCTTGGTGTATGTATAGTGGTATTCCAATTTGGTTTCTACCTTCCCTTAGCTTATCCAAAGCTAGTTACTGACTCACGTCGGGCCATAGGGGCATACGTATGTTATTTCGGTGTGCTTGGGATTACTATATCCGACACACCTTTGGTATAAGTTAACCGTTCTACATAACCGGACGGTAACGAGGATGGTAACGAGCTTAACATGGGATTGGTAAAAATCTCTAGGCTCACATGGTATACTAACTATGGTGGAAGGTTCCTTTTGAGGACCGAGCTTATGGTGTTATGTATTGATGTTGTGATGCTATGCAATTTCCCTTGCTATGCTATGGTTATATATATGTTGGATGTTCTAAAATGAATGCCATGTTTTATGACAATTGGTTGCGCGTATCCCGGTAGTCGATGGGCTGCGCGTTAGCCATACCAGCAAAGGTGCTGACCCCTCGGGGGCTCCATATTTTTATTGCAGGATGAGGATCGAAGAGGCAGAGTGGCTCTAGGTCCTAGGTTGTTGATATACTTTTGGATAAGTAGGTTGTTGAGCCCGGGATGCGTCTGTGCTCCCGAGGCGTTACATTTTGATACCGTTGTTATACAGTGTTGGATGATTATGTTTGGAGATGTGTTGTAAATTAAATACTCGGTATGGTTGGTTATGTTTATATATGGATGTTAGCTACTATGCTCGGGAGTCTGATCATCAGACCGGTACAATTGTATTTATTCTGCCTAGTTAACCACGTAGGTGGTTAACGGCGTTGTAACACCAAAGTGAATAGTTATTGTTTGGTTGGTTATTTCCGCTGCGATTTCGGTAGACGATAGGGGCGTTGTAGGGGTGTTACACATACATCCCTTTTTTGATATTATAAGCTCCACAAAATAAGCCAACCGATGATGAATGTCCAACCCGATGACCAAAGGAAGCGAGAAGCCCGACTCTTAGATAGCTTTTTCATCCGTCCAAAGAAGCAATGCCGCTACCAGCATGACGAAGCAATCCACAAATGGTCTTAGAGTGACACAGGATTCAAAAAGCTCACATCAAAACAACTCTCAAAGCTCAAAATTGGGAAGACACAAGAACCCCAAAGGCGAAGTCAAGAAAGGATAAAAAAGGGCAAACCCAAAATGCCTCGAAGAAATCCGAATGACAAAAAGAAGAGAAATGGTGTAAAGGACGACTTCAAAAGTCCAAGTCCAGAAGCTCGAAAACAATGACAACGCAAAGCAGCCAGATGACTCCAAGACAAGGAAGGCAAATCCAAGGGAAGACACAAGTTGTAGCTTTGGTCACCCCCTAAGCTTCACATACCTCAAATATCCCTCCATGATCCCGTTGTCTTTCATAAGACCCCATGGCCACGTTATAAGCTTTAGAGACTTCTGACTTGATAGTTGTGCATCTAATCACGTGAAAGAAACATATCGAATGCGTAAATCCATCAAATATCGAATTCAATGGTCTAGAAGTTTTGACCGTAAGAAAGAAACGAGTGCTAATACCAAACATGCTGAGTGTAGATTAGGAAGCACCACTTTAAACTCAACCCTTGACCCCGTGAGGATGATACTCGTTCGCATGTTTAATCAAAGAAAAATACTGGGTGCAATCGATCGGAATGATCGATTGCCATGAACTCTAGCTCAAATTGCCTAGAGGAAAATACTGGGGGCAATTGTTGTTCTAACAATTTCCATGACAACACCAACCGAATCTTGGAGCTTAAGCACCGCAATCACACAAACCCTTCATGAGCCCTCACCTCCACATGAAATTCCAAGGCCCATCATAAGCCTTGGCCACCACTCCAAAATCCCTACAACAAATACTAGTAAACTGCATTTGTAACCCAAGGCTAGGACTCACACTTACTAGTTTTAACTTGAAGTTTATGATAAAATTGAAATTAATACAATCGATAAAAAAAGGAGGAGAAGATAAAAAAATGTACATGCCCAAGATTTTGTAATTTAAGTTCATGATATGTTTGTTTGGTTGCTTATTTTCAGCCACTTTACGATTATTCGCTGCCATATGCTACATGTTATAGACTTTTAACTTGGTAATTGTTGGGCCCAGCCCAATATAGAGTTCCAATACATACAAAACCTTAGAGAGTCCATAGACCACCCCACTTAGAGAAACCTTAGAATAAAGTGTTCTCCATACATGACGGGTCCTAGACACGCCCATGTGAGAAACACTTTTCTGTTACCATAAAAATTTTCCAAACAATCCCTTTGTCAAAATAAAATTTATAATAAATAAAAATCCAATTCAAAGTCCAAAAGATCAAATTCTTCTTCAATTCAGCCTAAAATTCAATTGTAAATTCAGCCCAAAATTTAAATCAACCTAATTCCAAATCAAGGCCCAAACTCGAAGCACAAACGTGGCCCATCTCTAAGGCCAAAACCTAGCACATTAGCTTAAATTTGACCCACATCTCAATTCCAAACCAAAATCAATTCAATCGAAATCCAATTCTCAATTCAATCTCAATCCACATCTCAATTCCAATCCAAAATCAATTCAATTACAATCCAATTCTAATTCAACTCCAATTTAATCAAAAGCCAAAATAAATTCAACTTCAATCCAAAATCAGTTTCAATTTCAATTCCAAATTGGATTCAATTTCAATCAAAAATCAATTTCAATAAATTTCAAATTCGATTCAAATTTCAATCCACAATCAATTCAACTATAATTCAGTTTCAATCCAAATTCATTCAATCCTAATTCAATAAAAAAATTCATTCAATCTCAATTCTAATTCAATCAAATTCTAATTCAGTTTCACTTCCAGTTCAATTTAAATCCAACTCCAATTAAATTCCAATCCAATCCAATTATAATCAAATTGCAATCCAACCTGATTCCAACTTCATCTCAATCCCAATTCAATTCAAAAATCCATTGTAAATTCCAATTTGATTTATTCATTCAATTCTAGTTCAATTCAAAAATTCATTCAATTCTAACTCAATTCAAAAATTCATCCAATTCTAGCTTAATTCAAAAACTCATTCACTTTGAAAACCCATTTCAAATTCTAATTCAATTCAAAAATTCATTTCAATCCCAATTCGATTTGAAAATTCAATTCAATTCCATTCCAATTCAATTAAATAAATTTGCTTCAATCCCAAATAATCCCAAACATCATAAATCTTGATTTCTTTCAAATTTCAAACTCCTTAAAATCTCAAACATCCTAGACTCTAATTATATTTTGGACTCAAATAATCTCTAAACTTCTAATTTCCCTACACTCTGAATGTCTAACAGACCCGAGCGTCTCACAGACTTTGTCATCCCAATGATTTGAGTGTCTCACAATCCCGAGCGTCACACAGACTTCGACATCTCAAGGTTTCAAACGTCTCACAGACCCGAGCGTCTCGTAGACTACAATATTTCACACTCCAAACATCTCAGGAGGATTCAAGCATCTCCTAAAAACTTTCCAATCTCAAATACCTTCAAACTCCACAAACTTCCATGCTCCACAAAAATCTCAAACTCCCTAAAACACTAAAACATCAAAAATTCCCCAAACCCATAAACCCTTAACTACGTAAGGTCTGATCTCAACGAGGAGTTGAGTACGTAGGCAGCCCACCTAGGGTGCGACCCCATTCCAATTAAAAAAATCCCTTTTTCAACTCTAACGTGGTATTCATGTCTTGCAAACATTCAAATCCCCTCTGACTTCCACAAACCCTTGAATTCTTTAACTCTCAAAATCAGACTCCCAATCTTATTCATTTCCTCAACATCAGAATTTTCCTAATCTTTCATTCTTTACTATCCAAATTCATCAATTCCTCTTTCGGCGCTAGCTTGGCAGAAAAGCTCGCCTCATCCACTCTCTAATTTCTTCCTGTCCTAATCCTATCCCTGGCTCTTAAATGAATCTCTCTAACAAAGGTTTTGAAAGAAGGCAGTCTTGGCAATTGGAGACCGAGGTTTCCTCGGGCACCAATCCGAAGTTGTGGTCGTTGCCACTTTCAAGGGGTATAACCCAGTACGAACCCACACAAAATCTCTGTAATGACCAGATAAGTCCTATCCATAGGCAACAATTTTAGAGTCAACTAACGGTTCTTAGAACCCTTTCCCTTTCCTTCCTAGTAATCATAGGTCAAACTAGGTGGTGACTCTAGTCAATCCCGCCCTTAGGGCATAAGTCCGTGTGGAGCCCATTGAGAGTGGGTGTAGTGCTCACTAGCATTCCCCATATGCTTTCTGGGAAAAATGGACGATAAAGTAGGTATTTGAGGGCTACCATGAATAACGGGTTTTCATCCTCCACAGAATGGCAATTTCTAGGATCTCGGTTTTTTAGTCAGACCATTTAGATAGGCCCCCCTCATACTGAAAAAATCACCCTTCACACTATGTACATAACGAGTTTCTCTATTCTAGTTCTTAAGAAATCTAGGCACCTGAACTTTATATCATAAACAATAAGAGAGATACAATTGAGAACGAGTAAAGATTCTTTGTTAAAAATAAAACAGTTACGGCATACCAAATATGGTAAATGCAACAAGAAATCACAACAACTCTAACTCTGAATATAATCTTCTTTTTCCTTTCCGCCTCACGAAGAAACTTCATTTTACTCTCAAACTCATGAGGGACTTTAAGGTCCCACCAATCCATTATTGCATTAAGAACAACAACGGAGGGACATTGAAAGAAAATATGATCTCTAGTTTTATAGCTATTACACGCCCAACAAGTTTGAACGAAAGAAATGCCCATGGAATGAAGTCTATCTTTGGTCGCCAACCTGTTTTTAACCTGTAACACCCCTACCGCTAATCCCATAATTATCTCCTAAGCATCACGGTCTCTAATCTGATCGCAGTGGAATAATCAAACTAAGTAGCGGGTGATACACGCCGTTAGCCGCCTATACGACTAACTAGGCCTCAATCAAACAAACAATACGGTCTGATAGCAAGAAATACCGAGTTACCATTAACAACTTCAAACAACTCCAACAATCATTACATAGCTCCAACAGTAATTACATCCTTGTTCTCCACAACACATTCCAAAAGTGATTATCGAGGCTAAGAGTTAATTCACGATTACAACCTTTCAAGTCTACAAAATACCAACGGTTTACATCTAGCCATATCTCAAATGTTTACAATTCCCAAATCCAAAAGGGTGTACCACATGGTACATCGGCTACAAGTTTCTAACCGTGTACCACTCGATACACCAATCAAAATAACTAGCCTATCAAAAGAAGCATCCCGGTCATTTCTGACCCGTCAACCGTCTCGCGTTCCTGTAAAAACAGTGCCCCAAGGGGCTCAGCAAAAGCTGCATATGACTTTCGCATACCCCGCGTGCTAACGGGGGTACGCCAGCTAATTGGTCGCCAACATGCGGTTCATTTTATAATAACAACATGCTAATATAATTGAAAGCATAAGCATGCATGTCAACATACAATCAAGGCATATCAATCAAGGCATAATCTCACAATCAACAATCAAGGTTCAATCTCAATCAAACTACACAATGGTTACCATCCGGGTTATCGGATGTCATTATCTCATTACTCAAGGTCATCAATTCAAACAAGTCAAGGTCTTACTCAATCAAATTTCCTTCTCTTATCAATTCTCAAATCAAGTCGGTATGACCTCCGGGCAGGGACGAGGCTATCCCACCACCGGGCTTAAGGTGGCCCACTTAACCAGGTTGCTACCCATTTAAGGGGTTTGGACTGTGGAAAAGATTATAGCCAGGAATCGGTTAACAATCTCTCTTGCAACCTCATCCTCACGCATGGCCGAAACTATATCGGACTTCTCAAATTCACCCAATTTTCTCAATTCACAATTCTCAATGTTAGAGTGTTAGATGGTTAGGGAGTTAGTGAGAAGCCCACAAGCAAACAATCAAGCTTCCACAATTAATCAACCAAACACTTTAACAACCAACACAACTTCCAAGTCCAATCACAACACCAACCATAGGGCACAATAATTACAATATATTGGAAAGAGCAATAAATCGATTACATGTTTTGAAATACCCTGAAGTTAATTAGGGTGATTAAATTACTCTAATACGATATTTAGGGCCTATTAGTTCCTAATGAATTTTGGTAAAAAGAATAAATCCAAAAGAAACAAGAAAAATGCTTAAAAAGCGAAAAAACGCTAAATTGAGCATTAAGTGACCCTAGGAGGAATACAACCTTGAAAAGGGTATTGGATGGATTTTGAAGGCCTAATAAGGCCTAAATAATATATGGGAACAATTCCAGAAGAAAATGGATCCAAATAATGTGTTAAAACGCCGATAAAGCTTTAGCGCACGTTTTTCGAGAAAACCCGAAAATGTGACTTTAAGTGGTCAAACAAACCCGTAAAAATTATAGTGCATTAAATAACTATAATTAAACATTATTGGGAGCTTAATAACCATTAAAATTAAAGAAACGAGAAAATTCTGGAAAACGGGCCCGGTTAGTGAATAGTACTAAAACCGGGTAAATTAACGAGCGTTTTCTCTAAAAGATGAAAAACGCTCCAGCTTGCATATATATATTTGGGCCGGTTTTTAATAGGTAATCAGGCCTCTCACACTCTTGATTAGTTAGCTAATTAATTAAGTCAAAAGAGCAAAAAGTAAAAAGGGTACAAGTACACCTTTTTTTTTCTCCCTCTCTCTCTCCTCCTTTATTTTCTTTTCCCTCCTCTCTTTCTTCCTCCCAGCCGATTTATCCTCCCCCTTTCTTCTTCTTCCTTGCGCCAGCCTCCTCCTTCCATGGCTGCTCAAGCTTTCTTTGCTTGCCCAAGCCTTATTAAGGCTCAAAACACAAAAATAATCACATATTCTTCATCCCCTCAACTAGCTCTATCATTCTCTCTTTTTAAAATTCCAAAAGGGTGAACTTCATCTACATGGGTTTTTCCCATTTTAAGAGAAAATGACATCAAAGGGAAGCTTGGAGTCTCCTCTTTCAAACAAGGTAAACAGTATCAAGAGAAAAACTCTTTTTCCCCATTTTCTTGCCCTGGCCGATTTTGGCTTCTTCTAATACCTTGTTTTTCCTTCCATGATTGAGCATTGTCTCAACCTTTCCATGGTGGGGGAAGCCCCTTTTTGATTCAAGGGTTAAAACCCCTCAAAAACACCCCAAAGGTAAAACCCTAACTTTGTGCTCTAAGCCCTTTTATTGAATTAGAATTTCATAAGGGTTTAGAAGATTAATTGAATCCATTTTTGTGTTCTTTGAATGTTGGGATGGAGTTTGGCAACTCCATTCCACTTGACCGAATTTGAGAAGAGGAAGAGCAAGAGGAGAATTAAAAGTGGAACTTGTGAAATTAAGGTAATAAATCTACCTTAAACTTTGTTTTGATTGCTTTAGAATATTGGGAATGGGTAAATGAATGGATGAACTAAAACTGGAATGGAAATGCATTTGGTTGAGACTAGAGAGGAATTTGTGAATTTTTGTTGAATTAAAGGCCTAAGTGCCATTGTATTTGAGATTTGAGCTATATTGTTGTTTGAAGAGGTTTTTAAAGAATTTTGGATTGAACGTATGTGCTGGTAGGACCCTTTAAGGGTGTGGCTAGTTTAGGATTGGTTAAGTGAAAATTGGTGAAGATTGATGGATTTGGACATGTTAGTTTTATGGGGTGGTTATGGCAAAAGTTTGGTAGAAAATGAGTGTTTCTTTGAGGACTTGGTGAATGGGTGAACCTAGGTGTTTGTATTGTTGTTTAGAGCTGAGTAATAACCTTGAAATGGTATTTGGAGAACTAGGGAGAGGAGTATAAAAATCTGTAGCAAAATGACTTGAGGATCTTAGAAATGCTAGAAAAGAGTTAGTGTGCAAAAGCTTGGAAATGAGAGTTGGGCTTGGGTATAGTTGATGCAATTGCCTAGGAATGATTTGGAATGGTCAAATGGAGTTAGAACAAAATGCAAAGTGCTAAGAGAAGATTAGGAAATGCACAAGTGTGCAAGATGCAAAATGAGAATGGAAAATTTGTGAAATTGAGCAAGAGTTGGAGTAAAGATTTAAGTAATGGTTTGAAGTGGTTTAGAGCATGTTTTGAGGTGGTTAATTATGTAGGAAACTTGTGGAAAGGTTGTGGAATGATTAGGGGTGGATTAAGGGTTGATTTGGGGGTGAAAAATCACCTTAATAGCAGTTTTTAGCAGGGTCCGGGACTTAGGATAAAAACCAAGTCTCGGACCGCATCAAAAATATGGCCGAGAGTGAAAATTGACATTGGTCCGGGACCTAGGTCCAGGACCAAGTCCCGGACCACTAGTAAAAATAGGCCGAGAGTGAGTTTCTACATTGGTCCGAGACTTTGGGTCTGGACCTAGTCCCGGACCACCCCCAGAATCCTCCCGAGAGTGTTTTTAATGGTTTAAATGATGTGGGTTTGAAAGGTATTGGTTTTAGATGATGTTTAGGAGTTGTTTGGTGACCTTTAAAGGTCCTAAGAAGTGTAAACAAGTTTGTGAAGTGATTGAGAAAGTTGTGAGTTTAAGAACACTTAAGTAAACCGAGATAACGGGATAACGGGGTAAGTACGGGAGTAGCAATTATGTACGTACCGCAACGCCTTAATATTAATAGAATCATTTGACATGTAATCAGTGGTCAAGAGTAAGACTCGAGGGACAAGTGTGAACCGAGGAACATGAGAACACCCGGTAACGTTAACCCCGGTGAAAGGTATGATTTTCTCATGCCCTGTATCCTAACTTGGTTACTCTGATTTGTGTGCTTGTCTGATTGTGTGATCACCTAACAAGATAAAAGCACGAATCGGATTGTTTGTACTCTCTTGTACTTGTATTGTATTGCTTGTTGTTGGATGGTGAATTGAATTTAAGTTTGTATAATTCATGAAATGTGTGAGTGTGGATGAATTGTTTGAGTGTGAATGAGCACTGTAGTGCGACTCATAGTTGAGTCTTGTTTGAGTAGTGACTCGTAGGAAGAGTCAAGTGCGAAAAAATAAAATGTGGAAACACACCAAAACTATCGAACCAAGAAACGATAATGTAAATCTATAAACTCACTAGAACGTGAGAGATTTGTACGGGAACTATGTTATACCCAAAATTTCAACCCCCCGGAAAGAGTCTCTACTAATAGGCTAGTAGCGAGGGTTCCCAGTTCGATCGGCACATTTCAGAGTACTAGGGACAGCTTAGTCATCTCCAGGGGCATTTTCGTAATTTTTCAAGGCTCCCAAGCCCCCTTTAGGCTTTCTCTCACCTCCAAATAAGGGTCAAATCAATTCAAAATGCTTTGAAATTGCAACCCATGATAGAGGATGACATTTGAAGCATAATGGCGTTGGAATTTTGATTTTTCGAATTTCCAATAATTTCCTAGCAATTTCTGATTGAATCTGACGAGAAATTGAATTTAAAAATATTCCAATATCCAAAAAATTCGATTCCACTTTAGAAAAATCTTAAATATCATCCTTTACCCATGTGTGAAATTTCATAATCAAATTCCTTTTGGAAGCCCTTGAGCTAAAACGTCGGTAAATCTCGGTTTTTACCGGATTTTTCTATCTTTAAGGAAGCCTATATAAGGAACCTTATCCCATGATCAAATCAGACCCTCAAGAACCCTAGACTCTCAAAGAAGGCAGCCGTCTCTTGCTCTTCACGTTTTGAACTCCAGAGCCACAATCAAACACCGAAATCTCACCAAAATCAACACCAAAACTATTTTTCAACTCCCACAACATCATCAATCATCAAACATCAACCAAACCACCTCCAAAACGTGAAGAACACCTTCAACAATCAACAACCAGAAGCTCGGGTCGAACACAATCCAGAACCAGCACCATCGAAGCCTCCAAACAATCCCGACGTGAAGAACCCTCTTAAATTCGAAGGTAAAACAGGTTACAATTCTACTTTTCTAATTCCCCACGACCTTATTAACTCTCTGTCAAATTTTGGGTTCAAACTAACCTTTTTACGCTTCTGTATTGCTGTTTGTTTAAGCTTCTGTCCGATAACTTGTTTACCAAGTTTCGTGCTTAATTCGAACTCAAATTGAGAACTTTCAATCACTAACGCCTTGTACATCTTTCAGGCTACACACCCATAAAATTTGAGCCAAAACACCTTCAGGAACAGCCTCATCGCCGCCGTCCGAGGGCGGTCCGCACCCACGGACGTCATGTCCGGGGTCCCGGACTCCCTGTCCGTAAGCCCGGACGGCGACGGACGGCGGCGGGATTTTAAAAAATTCAAAATTTAGGTTTTCTAATAATGTTCGGGCCCACAGACAGCCTGTCCGTGGCCCCGGACTTTGCAAATTTTTGTTTTCCTTTAATTTCGACTCTTCTGTATAATTAGGTTAACTGGGGTCCGTGGTCTCGGACATGGGGTCCGTGGCTACGGACGTAAGCAAAATTCGACCTAATTCTGCCTCCGAAACCCTAGTTTAGGTAGCTTTTAATTTCACTTTAATTTTCTGTCAAAAAATGCTAAAAAACACAAAAAAACAGAAGCTCGCGCACTTAGGTTAAAACGACTCGTAATAAGCCGTAAATAAACCAAGTAGAGGAAAAGCGACCTAGGAAGGGTAATGAAAGTAATTTGAACCCTAAGTAAGTCGAATATCAAGCCCCCGAACCCGAACTCTCCTTTCCTAATTTGATCTAGGTTAAAATTAGGTGGCGACTCATAATAGGTTCCAGTGAGCTAGCTTAGGTTTTAATAATTATTGTTATAAGACATAGTTATTAATCTTAGGTTATTAGTGGACCTAAAACCCGACTAGATCCTAATCAACTTAATCCACATAGGATAGGGGTTTAAAATCGAGGCTCACAGACTGGCGACTCTGCTGGGGACAAACTCTTAATTTTAACTTGTTTAATTTTAAGAAAGAGGGCTTAACTCGAAAATGTTTATTTATGGCTTTATTACTTTGTTTGTTTACTTTTGTGCGCACTTTAATTTCTGCACCTTCGCATCATATGAGAGCGAGGGTCCACACAAACCGGTTCTACCCCGGCACCCGTTTGAGGGTCCCCTGTTAGGGACTCACACCTTTTAGGTGATGTGAATAAGTGGGGGAAAAGAGGAGGGTGTCGTCTAACCACACCCCCTTAATACCTGGGCTTTAGCCCCTAGCATTTTCCTGGCAGTATCCTTACCTAGCCCATTGTTTGGTCAGTCAAAGACCCGATCGTAGACGCACACCCTCAGGTGATGTGAAAAAAGTGGGGAAGCCCAAAGAGAATAACGTGCAAGCCCTATTCCTTTGTGGCGACCTGGGCCCATGCCCCAAGCACCTCTCCGGATCGATCCATACCCGGTTTGATTTTAATGTCTGGTGAGGACATGTTGAATTTGTGTGGGCCTTGTTTACCTGCATGATCAGCCCACTACCCAGCCTAGAAATTGATAGGAACTTTTCCTACATCAACTCATCAGCCCAACCCGATATCGCGACTTTATTGCTTGCGGCCCAAAGGCCTTGCTTGATTTGAATGTGTGAGTTATTTGTTCGGGCTTCGGCCCAAAAGTTTAGATTTAGGTGATTTCTCTTCTGGCCCAATTTGAATTATCCAATTAGTTCTAGGCCCATAAAAAAGAATCCACCTGAATTTGAAATAACTCACAGGTCCTAAAAAAGTTTTCTTCAGCTTAGCAGCCATCTTCTCTGATCCAAAGAAAGTTAGGCCCATTTGTGATCTAGGAACCATTCCAGCCCATGTGCTTTACTCCAGGCCCAAACACATTCCGGCCCAAGGGCCCATTCTAGACTAGGTAGACTTCTTATTCGGGCCCTAGCCCCAAACCCTAGATCTAGGTGTCACCTCTCAGGCCCAATCAAAGCCATCTGTCTAGATTTCAGCCCAAGTGCCAGTTCATAGTCTAAAGATACTCCAGCCCAAACACCTCATTCTCTGGGTATCCTGGCCCACTTGCTTTCAGCCTAAGTCTGTTTCTATCTATCTTGTGAAGCGTCATGTTTCAGCCCACTTCCTTTTGTTAGCTAATAATGGACACCTTAGACACAGGTAGACTCAAGTCCTAAGTGCGGTCCAATCGACATGGAAGCCCAGCTCGCAATTTTGGAACAAAAGCACATGGCCACCATTGAAGCCATGGAGCAGAGGCATAGTTCTGCCATGGACACCGTGGAATCTAACTACGTTGCTGTTATCGAAGAGTTGAAAGCAAAGGCTCTTTCCCTCGAGTCCGAACGTCAAGCTCGGGATGAGTTAGTGGACAGGCTTCTCAACACCCTTTATGACTGCATTGAAGTTGGCTCCATTAGGGTCCGAGGATCGGAGGAGAATGTCAAAGAAATTGCTACAGAACTCAGGAAAGTGATCAGACAACCAGGAGCAGCAACTTGCATCCAAAGCTGCACCCTAAGAGAACCAGGCAACATGAGGAGGGCAGTGATCAACAGTCAAGAGGACCTGGTTGGAGCGTTGGGACTGTAGAACCATCCTGATGGAGTTCTCGACAGAGAGAGTTTACAGACATCGGCCGAACACCAAGACAAGCACTTGAGGAGCTTCGAGGAAGATATCCGATGCAACCGCTCGCCCTGAGGCCAGGAACTACTCATTTGGGGAAGGATCTTAATCAATTTTGTCACTTCCATCAGCTGCCCGGTCACGACACTGACCACTGCAGGGCCCTACAACACAGAATCCAGGACCTGATCGACCAAGGGCTCCAATTATAAGAACGGGTGGAGAGCGCAGAGCACGTGTGCCCAAGCATCATCAGAAATGTTGTTTTTTCTCATTAAATGTGTTTCTTTTCTTGATTAGTCGTCTTTCAACTTTTGTAGTAGTTAGTTTCCCTGATCATTTTCGGTAGTTTTCCCGAGTTTGTAATTTCCAACTTTATTTTTGTTGAATAAAACATAGTTCCATTTTCATAATTTTTGTACAAAGCATCATTCATTAATTCGAAAAAACTTAAAAAAAAGAGCACTCATGTTTTCAAGGATCACGAAGTAATCATTTTCTGACTATGTAATGGAACGACTTGTCTCTTGTTTCTAAAAATTTGAACAGGCCTAACCAAACACCACAACTCACCCCATAATATCCAAACAACCCAGAATGAGGTTCAAGGCCCACATCTATCAAACTGTTGTCACAAACCCCAAATCAATACTGGGGGAATCCGAGTTTAGGATCATTGTCTTCGAATCTTTCGTTTAAGCGTGTGAACTAGTCTCTGAGTTAAATTCACGAGAGTGTCTTGAGCGGAAAAACCATGAGTGAACGAGCGTGTCATTTTTACACGACTCCGGGAGGCCACATTCAAAGGTGAGGTAAACGGCATAACTCCGACCGAAGGAGATAATTTGTAAATTTACTCTTAGACCTGCGAAAAGTAACAACGAACGGATACACAACTATCAGGAATGACGAAGCACCTAGGTACAACACCACATAGCTAAAAGCTTGTAAACCCTGACATTAAACCCTAGGCACCCCCGCTGAGCCTTTCATATATCCCTTTTCGATGTTGCAAAGCTCCACAGAGCAAGCCAGCCCGTGATGAATAACCAACCCGGTGACCAAAGGAAGCGAGGAGCCTGACTCTCAGATAACGTTTTCATCAGTCCAGAGAAGCAAAGCCGCTATCAGCATGACGAAGTGATCCGCAAATGGTCCCAAAGTGACACAGGATCAAAAGAGCTCACATCAAAATAGCTCTCAAAACTCAAAACCGGGAAACACAATAACCCCGAAGGCAAAGTCAAGAAAGGATCAAACAAAGAGGCAAAGCCGAAGTGCCTCGAAGAAATCCAAAAGACGAAAAGAGAAATGGTGTAAAGGACAACTTCAAAAGTCCAAGTCCAGAAGCTCAAAAACAGAGTCAACATGAAGCAGTTAGACGACTTCAAGACAAGGAAGATGAATCTGAGAGAAGACGCAAGTTGCAGTTTTGGTCACCCACTTAAGCTCCACATACCTCAAATATCCCTCCATGGTCCCGTTGTCCTTCATCACACCCCGTGGCCATGTTATAAGCTTTAAATACTTCCGACTTGATAGTTGTGTGTCCAATCACGTGAAAGTAACAGATCAAATGCGTAAATCCATCAAATATCGAATTCAATGGTCTAGAAGTTGTGACTGTAGGTGAGGAACGAGTGCAAGCACCAAACACACCGAGTGTAGGTTAGGAAGCACCACATAAAAACATAAGCCCTGACCCTGTGAGGACGAGATTCTTCGCACGTTTAATAAAAGAAAATACTGGGGGCAATCGATCGAACGATCGATCGCCATGAACTCTAGCTCAGATTGTCTTAAGGGAAAAATACTGGGGGCATTGTTGGTTCCAACAATTGCTATGACAACACCAATTGGAACCCAGAGCTCAAACATCACCACCACCATCACACACCACCGGCCCGCATAAGCCCTTACCTCCACATCAAAACCACAGGCCCACATAAGCCCTTACCTTTACATCATACACCATACCCCACCGATGGCATGTTCATCTCCTAGGAGATAAATTACAAGTCCAAAGTCTATGGTTAGGAAATGATAATTTCGCTTTCCTTTTCATTAAACAGATTATTCTTCAAACACTACCACGTTTGGCACCTCTTTCAGCAATTTCTTGTTTTGGACAAATTTCCTACAACACTTTGATCGTATTTTGACATGCACATCCTCATTGCCACGTTTGGCACTTTCATAATTAACTTTCATCATGACCATTGCATCTATTCGTATGAGACTCCTCGTCACAATTCAGGGATACAGATTCTCAGCCGAAGGTACAGATTCTTCAGGGATACAATTCTCAGCCGAAGGTAAATTCTTCAGGGATACAGATTCTCAGCCGAAGGTACAGATTCTTCAGGGATACAGATTCTCAGCCGAAGGTACAGATTCTTCAGGGATACAGATTCTCAGCCGAAGGTACAGATTCTTCAGGGATACAGATTCTCAGCCGAAGTTACAGATTCTTCAGGGATACAGATTCTCAGCCAAAGGTACAGATTCTTCAGGGATACAGATTCTCAGCCGAAGGTACAGACTCTTCAGAGATACAGATTCTCAGCCAAAGATTCGGATTCACCAGAGCGGCAGAACTCACTAGAACAGCAGAACTCACCCGAATAGAAGAACTCGACCCAACACCAATTTTCAATCACTGATAGGTAGTCAACGCCTCAGAATAGCTTAACATCATCTCATTCATTATAGGTAGCTAGCGCCTTAGAATAGCTTGACATCATCTCATTCATTATAGGTAGTCAACGCCTTAGAATAGCTTGACATCACATCATCCTTATAGGTAGTCGGCGCCTTAGAATAGTCTGACATTACTTCATTATTACCTTTAGGCGGTCGATGCCTTAGAACCGCTCGACACTCTTCCACTTTACTCATAGGTAGTCAGTGCCTTAGAATAGCTCGACGCAACTTGTCGGATTGCACGTGCGGTTTTAAGATCCAAAATTTTGGGGTATCACTCAAGCATCAACTAGCCTTTTCATTTCCATTACAAAGTCTAGTTGACGGGGGGCAATCTGTTATACCCAAAATTTCAACCCCCCCGGAAGAGAGTCTCTACTAATAGGCTAGTAGCGAGGGTTCCCAGTTCGATCGGCACATTTCAGAGTACTAGGGACAGCTTAGTCATCTCCAGGGGCATTTTTGTAATTTTTCAAGGCTCCCAAGCCCCCTTTAGGCTTTCTCTCTCCTCCAAATAAGGGTCAAATCATTTCAAAATGCTTTGAAATTGCAACCCATGATAGAGGATGACATTTGAAGCATAATGGCGTTGGAATTTAGATTTTTCGAATTTCCAATAATTTCCTAGCAATTTCTGATTGAATCTAACGAGAAATTAAATTTAAAAATATTCCAATATCCAAAAAATTCGATTCCACTTTAGAAAAATCTTAAATATCATCCTTTACCCATGTGTGAAATTTCATAATCAAATTCCTTTTGGAAGCCCTTGAGCTAAAACGTCGGTAAATCTCGGTTTTTACCGGATTTTTCTATCTTTAAGGAAGCCTATATAAGGAACCTTATCCCATGATCAAATCAGACCCTCAAGAACCCTAGACTCTCAAAGAAGGCAGCCGTCTCTTGCTCTTCACGTTTTGAACTCCAGAGCCGCAATCAAACACCAAAATCTCACCAAAATCAACACCAAAACATATTTTTCAACTCCCACAACATCATCAATCATCAAACATCAACCAAACCACCTCCAAAACATGAAGAACACCTTCAAAAATCAACAACCAGAAGCTCGGGTCGAACACAATCCAGAACCAGCACCATCGGAGCCTCCGAAGAATCCCGACGTGAAGAACCCTCTTGAATTCGAAGGTAAAACAGGTTACAATTCTACTTTTCTAATTCCCCACGACCTTATTAACTCTCTGTCAAATTTTGGGTTCAAACTAACCTTTTTACGCTTTTGTATTGCTGTTTGTTTAAGCTTCTGTCCGATAACTTGTTTACCAAGTTTCGTGCTTAATTCGAATTCAAATTGAGAACTTTCAATCACTAACGCCTTGTACATCTTTCAGGCTACACACCCATAAAATTTGAGCCAAAAACACCTTCAGGAACAGCCTCATCGCCGCCGTCCGAGGGCGGTCCGCACCCACGGACGTCATGTCCGGGGTCCCGGACTCCCTGTCCGTAAGCCCGGACGCCGACGGACGGCGGCGGGATTTTAAAAAATTCAAAATTTAGGTTTTCTAATAATGTCCGGGCCCACGGACAGCCTGTCCGTGGCCCCGGACTTTGCAAATTTTTGTTTTCCTTTAATTTCAACTCTTCTGTATAATTAGGTTAACTGGGGTCCGTGGTCTCAGACATGGGGTCCGTGGCTACGGACGTAAGCAAAATTCGACCTAATTCTGCCTCCGAAACCCTAGTTTAGGTAGCTTTTAATTTCACTTTAATTTTCTGTCAAAAAATGCTAAAAAACACAAAAAAACAAAAGCTCGCGCACTTAGGTTAAAACGACTCGTAATAAGCCGTAAATAAACCAAGTAGAGGAAAAGCGACCTAGGAAGGGTAATGAAAGTAATTTGAACCCTAAGTAAGTCGAATATCAAGCCCCCGAACCCGAACTCTCCTTTCCTAATTTGATCTAGGTTAAAATTAGGTGGCGACTCATAATAGGTTCCAGTGAGCTAGCTTAGGTTTTAATAATTATTGTTATAAGACATAGTTATTAATCTTAGGTTATTAGTGGACCTAAAACCCGACTAGATCCTAATCAACTTAATCCACATAGGATAGGGGTTTAAAATCGAGGCTCACAAACTAGTAAACTCCCGGTAATGGCTAGAGAACCGAATTGATTTAATCCACAAAACAAATAACGGTGGAAGTACATAAGTTACCTCTATTTAGAGGATTGATGAGCGTTCAAAATATGAACCTTGAGAAAGTAATGAATGGTAAGGGATCACCAAACCCCTTAGAAAGATAGTCGAACCCCAATGAGAGGAACCGACTAAAATGAACAATGTCCCGAGCATGAGAGTATTCGATAAGTTGGGTTAAACCTTAAATCTTAGAATACTAGACATTGAGGAATTTCCTAAGCCAATAGATGTTATCGAGAGAGATACCTCTAGGCAAATCCATGAGATTGTGAAATGACTCCGAGAGAGGAGTTTTGGGAATTTGAGTAGTCCGGTAGAGAACTAGACATTTGAGAACTTGAGGAGCTAAATGCATAGCTCCTTTTGTATTTGTAAGCCCGGTGGTGGGTCTTGTGTATGACCCTGCCCGGAGGTCGTGGCAAAGACTTAAAAGATGCCTTGAGTATTGAGAATTGATTTGAGGACTTGAGTATTTGAGTATGTGAGTATTGAGAATTGAGTTGTGACTTGAGAGACTTGAGAATTTAGTTTGAGTGGAGAATTGAGTTGAGTATTGTAGAACTTGTTGAGATTGTGAGTAAGAGTACCCAAGAGAGTGGGTAAGACAATGAGCAAATGAGTAAGGCATAGAGAGGTAGAAACCCTCAAGCCTAAGTAAAGAACATATTAAACTAACCTCTTGATGTGTGTGTTAGTCTTTGTGTTCTTTGATGAACCTTGAATGTGTTAAAATACATATATAATGTATTGATGCCTTGCATGTTGATTGAATTAAAACGAATCGCATGTTCTCGACCAAATAGTCGGCGTACCCTCGCTAGTACGCGGGGTATGCAAACTTCATATGCAGCAATTTTGCTGAGCCCCTAGGGGCATCGTTTTTATTTGACAGGAACATTGAAGTTGATCACTGTTCGAGAGTAGGACGGGGTTGTGATTAAGCATGGGTAGTTGTTTAATAATTGTATTTGTTTGTATTATGGAATTGTTAGACCGAAAGGTCATCAATAGACTTGGGAATTGTAGATACTCGGTATAGAACAGTGTGGAGATTGTATTTGTATATTATGGGATTGAAGGTTGTATTTGGTTTGAGAATTGATAAGGAAATGGAATGTATCGTTTGTATAGAGTACTCGGTATAAGACCCATCAGACCGATATTGTATTTGTATTGTTTGTTTGGATTGGATTTGGCCTTGTTAGTCACGTGGGTGACTAACGACATGTATCACCCACCGGTTGTAGCTTGAATTCCGCTGCGATGTTGTTGGTAATTGAGACGGGTTAGAAGATAATGGTGTGATTACCGGTAGGGGTGTTACAAAAAGTGTTCGCTCTGATGGTCTAAATACCGAGTTTATGAAAATACCGAGTTGGGAATTAGAGACTTAGGGCTAAGGGTTGAGTGTTAGCGTGTGAGGTACGCTAGATAGGAACTTCCAGTATGATCTGGATACCTACATAACCAATCCCGCCCTCCGCAACCCCCGTTATAAGTTGGGGAAAGAACGCCAGAGAGATGGAAAGACCTCTCATACTCAGGTAAAACCCGATCTGACAGTTGTAAACAAAATTTTTAAAAGAAGGAACCAGTCATACGGTAGATTCCAAGAACTGGAAATCCCAAAGACGGTCCCCGTTTGAGCGACAATAACCGTACTAAACGACAGAAGGTTGAAGATCCTAAATATAGGATAATGATATTTACGGCACCATGGGGCGACATGCTTCGCAGTCGCGAGAACCATGTGCAGCCAACAAGAAGGAAAGCATAACTACACAATGAAGCGAAAAGGCAGAGTAACAATACCCGGGACAACAGAGTCTGCGGACTGTAACACTTGATAAAACCAGCAACGGTATACAAACCGACTAAGGAATTAGTCGAGGTTTGATCAACTCCAAACCTATAATGCCAAGAGGCAGCAATACTCGAATAACATAGTCAGGCAACTATGGGAGCACTCATAAAACATACACCAACAGGACTACGATGTAGCTCCTAAGGATTAGTTAAACCTCGGTAACCACCGTAAGGGCGCAGGAACGAGCAACAACCAGGGTACACGGAGTACCATATGGGCCGGGAAAGCACCCGAATTAACGACAACCTTGTCAAGAACACTGAGAAGCGACTCAGGAAGTTGATCACTAAGATCAAAGGATCGAAGGAAGACCCAATAAACCATTAAATTTGGATGGGAACAATACCGTAACCAGTAATTGTTAACCTGAAAATTGACGTACCCGCGCACTTGCCAAGGCAAGTGCAGCATCTACAAGGCAATTGGAAGACGTTTAACTACTAACAAGTACCTATTAAAGTACCACCATGACAATGGGAGCAAATGAAGGATTGCCAAACCTAAGAACTTGAACAACGAAACCTTGGAAAGGCCTAACGGCCCGACCATTATATTAACAAACACTGCAGTCAGCGAGAAGCTAGACTTGATCAGGACCTCAGACACGGCAACGCCATGAAGATTTTCTTTCCAACACAAGACTTTTACTTCAAAACCTAAAACTTTTCTTTCAAAACCACAAACTCTTCTTTTAAACCTCATATTTTTTTTAAAACCGAACCAGAAGAATCACGGTGAGTATCATAGAATGATACAGGAGGAGTTGACAACAGAATACTTCACATAGGCTTGTGACGAGCACTGCGAGTGTACCCAAATACGGGATGTGGGACGACCACACTCCAAAGGAGCTTGCGGGCCTGACAGACCAATTGTGAGTTAGTCGGGCAAGTGGTAACGTACCAATAAGGTACCCCACGTATGTATACATGTAGTGTATGATACACGGGAAGTAGTCAGCTCCGTTCTACGGACCATAAGGTAAATTCAAACCGAAATAGTTGAACACCTCGAACGATCAAAGAGCACAAACAAGCTTACAAGCCACAGGAGTAAAGAACTTACTCCAGGAGAATGATTAAGAGTTAGGAAGTGCGGGAAGCACTAGTAATTGACTAAAAACATTGGATATGTCCCAGGAAGTTGAAACAAAAGCATGAATAGCCGGAATGGATACCCGGTCTAAACACAGTGAGGTAAATGCCTAACATGAACACCTCAATGTTCAACGAACAGGATGGGATTCCCAGAACAACCACCATAAGTACCCAGAGTGATCATCTAAGGTACCAGAGAATACCATTCACCACCGAAGGAAATACCAAACCGGTTAAAACCATAAGAGAAGTATCCATAGTCTACCCTGAGAACGGGAGACGTTATAACCCTAAATGGGACAATTTGAATCCAGGACCTCAATACGGAGTAACCGATCATACTCATAAGTTAGCCAAAGGTAATGGCGTAACTCGGTAACACCCAAGAGTAATCCTTGAAGGGTGTCGGAAGTGTGACGGGAGCGCAAGAGCTAGAATGAACACTCGGTTGGAACACTGAAGGGATCCCACTTACTGGGGGATAACCTAAATTGGTAAATGATACCGATTAATACCAAGATACTTGAAGGGCATCCAGTGGACAAAAGCATGAAACAATGATCCTTATCGTGGAGCCCAGTGTTACCTCCAATCCAAATTACGGTATACGGAGAAGCAAGCTTGTGAACAGCCTGAGATGAGCAGAGCTCTAGGCAATGTGGCAAGTAAGCCATGAACCACTACAATACGTCGATACAACGGTTGCAGAATCTAATGAGAACCATAAGGAAATGGGTAATAACTGACACGCGGGAATACCACCCGTTATTGTGGTACCGCAAGAGCGGTGAACATACAGATCCCGAAGAAGAGGATACCATCAATAAATTTCTAAAAATATATTCCTTTAAGAACTACTAATTTAGTGAAGCTTGAGCATACAATTATTGCCAAGCAATGTGAAATAAGCTTTGATAGCAATTGTCAAAACCGGAAGAGTAACCGGTTATAAAAATTAATGACGCTCAAGGAGCTCAGAGGAATAAAAGAATACCATATTCTGTAATCAGCCAAATAAATGGTGAACCATTGTATAAATGGTGGATATACATGTGCTGAAGCTAAGGTAATAGCGGATGCCATGAAAACCAATGTCGTAAATAAATACGAACATGGTGCGCAGCCAGCGACCAATACATGGGAATAAATCACGCAATGAGATGGAGTTGATGAAAATGATGGTAGACAGACCGAGAAACAAGGAAACAAAGTTCTTTCCTATCGCAATCACATAAGAGATTTACTGCCAAGGGTTTACGCTTCTGCACTCTGTAGGACTGAGTGTTTTGCTATTGCACTTGTGCAGTGATGATCTAGTGGGATAGCTAGGAAGTTGGGAAGATGTCAATTGGGGTAAAAGTAGAAGGAAACTTATGAAGTCATAAGGACCGATGCATAGAAAATGCAAGGTCATACAAGTAAAGAAGACTTGTACAAAACCGTTTAAGTGGGCATAATTTAGAAGCCGCTAACAATAGAGGAAGTACTACAACGAAGTAGTGGCTTAACCTCAACCGACAACATGTCGGGAGAACCAAGTGAATAACCACTCAAGTACACAATAGTATGTACATTGATTCCAAAGAGCTGGATATAAAGTCTGAAACTCATTGAGTTTGCATACAGTAAAAGAATACCACGTATGAGTGATAGACCTTATTCCCAAGATAAAAGGGATAGAAAGGGTGATGTATAACACATTAGTGAGAAGAGCAATCAAACCCAAGTTA
Organism: Limonium bicolor; assembly: GCA_023374045.1. Taxonomy (NCBI): domain Eukaryota; kingdom Viridiplantae; phylum Streptophyta; class Magnoliopsida; order Caryophyllales; family Plumbaginaceae; genus Limonium; species Limonium bicolor. The sequence continues at coordinate 220,809,679 of CM041781.1, forward strand.
TCAAGGTCGTGCAGTAGAAGCTAGTGGGCCCAGAATTATAAGGTTTAGTACACCTAATGAATAAATGGCAAATTATCAATGCCTTGAAGCCTCTAAGGCTAGAACTGAACCCGGTTAAGAGTTAAACAAACTCCGATGAGAATTCTTGGTGCAGGGACTTGCCAAAAATATGGTTAAGACATGTTGACCAGAATACATTGTATAATAGACCGCATGGAAGTTAAAATACCCCATGACGGCTAAATGCCTTCGACCTATGTCCAATGTTGACACATGGTAGATTACGTGGGCGTAATCCCTTTTTAAGGGGGGTAGGGCGAAAACCGTGAAATGTATGTTTTACGTGATAGTGCGTAAACTACAATGCGCATAGCGCAAAAGAATTTGTTTTGGATGATTGGTACTTATGTTACATAAACATTCGTACCCACTCCTTGTGTAAATTTGATTATTTGTGAGATTTGAGGTGGAAAGAAGTATTGATTGTGAGATTAGAAGTGGAAGGAGTAGAGAAACTCCAGGGGAATGAGGACCCCAATTGGTATTAGCATGGGAAATGAGTAAGTTTGAGGAATTGAGGAGTATAAATGGGTATGAAACGATGTTGAACCTAGTGGGAAGTGAGTCCCCTAGGTAACTTGATTTGATGGTATTTGTGAATAATTGAGGATAGAAATTGATTTGACTTGTAAATGATTTGAGGATAGAAGAACTAATTGGAAAACTAACTTCTGAAATTCTTGGGCATAGTAGTTGAAGATAGGTTGAGTAACAATTGATGAGATGAGTAGTAAATGAGTAAATGGATTCTAGAAATTGGTAAATGTATGGTTGTATGATTATGACTAGAAAGATTAAGAAGATAGAAAATGAAATAATGATTGACTATTTGATTGGGTGAATTGAGGTGGGAGGTGGAGCTTGGTTTGCTAGCGATCAAGGGAAACCGAACACCAAAGTGGGGTGGATGGATAGTTCAACACCAATGCTGATCACATTGGGGTTGAATGACTCTTGAAGCTCCTTATAAGTGGCCACAAGTAATCACACTAGTAATAGGTGAAACTAACATAAATTGGAACATGGAGTTGGATTGAGTTTTCAAAATGAATTTCCCAAATTGATTTTGACACAAATGGTTTTCTTCAAACTTGAGAATAAGGATCGGTTTTGAAACCGCTTCCACTGGTGCTAGTTGAACCTTCTCACGGTGAGGCACCGGTATCGGGTCAAACCTGGGGAGTAAGGCTAGTTGTAAGCCGGTGGAGTGATGATTAGTTTTGAAACCATTACAACGGACGATCAACGGTACTAAGTTACCGGTAGGACTTTTGTAGTGCATGTTTTGTATTTGTCCAAGGGCCGCCGGATATGAGTAGTCCGGTCAGGGAAGAGTACCCACTTTGGAGCCTGAGGATTCTCTAGAGGTGCAAATGAATTTGATTAGAACCAAAGGACCGTAGAGCCAGAAAGCGTAAGTGCTCAATGTCATGACAGCCGTGAATCAGAGAGCGTAAGTGTTCAAACGTGACCGGTACCTGAGGGATCACTCGATATGGAGGAGGACTTAGTGCCTAATTGTCTGCGGATGAACCCCTATTGAGAGATTGGACAATGATATTTTTGGTTGCTAAGCATGCTTGACATGTTGTTTGGATGTGTGGTATGCATTGAGTTAGGCTTTTGGAGTTTGACAGGTTATAAAGAGTTTATAACCTATGTATTGAGTACTTGGGTGACTAACTATATTAGATTCACCAACTTTGAGGGCTAAGTTCTTTAAGGGGGGTAGGTTGAAATACCCCGAACTTAATTAGGGTGATTAAATTACTCTAATACGATATTGAGGGCCTATTAGTGCCTAATGAATTTTGGTAAAAAGAATAAATCCAAAAGAAACAAGAAAAATGCTTAAAAAGCGAAAAAACGCTAAATTGAGCGTTAAGTGACCCTAGGAGGAATACAACCTTGAAAATGGTATTGGATGGATTTTGAAGGCTTAATAAGGCCTAAATAATATATGGGAACAATTACCGAAGAAAACGGATCCAAATAATGTGTTAAAACGCTAATAAAGCTTTAGCGCACATTTTTTGAGAAAACCCGAAAATGTGACTTTAAGTGGTCAAACGAACCCGTACAAATTATAGTTCATTAAATAAATATAATTAAACATTAATGGGAGCTTAATAACCATTAAATTTAAAGAAATGAGAAAATTCCGGAAAACGGGCCCGGTTAGTGAGTAGTGCTTAAACCGGGCAAATTAACCAGCGTTTTCTGTAAAAGACAAAAAACGCTCCAGCTTGCATATATATATTTGGGCTGGTTTTTAATTGGTAATCATGCCTCTCACACTCTTGACTAGTTAGCTAATTAATTAAGTCAAAAGAGCAAAAAGTAAAATGGGTACAAGTACACCTTTTTTTCTCTCTCTCTCCTCCTTTATTTTTTTCCCTCCTTTTTTCCTCTCTTTTTCCCAGCCGATTTCTCCTCTCCCTTTCTTCTTCCTTGCGCCAGCCTCCTCCTTCCATGGCTGTTCAAGCATTCTTTGGCTTGCTCAAGCCTTATTAAGGCTCAAAACACAAAAATAATCACATATTCTTCATCCCCTCAACTAGCTCTATCATTCTCTCTTTTTAAAATTCCAAAAGGGTGAACTTCATATACATGGTTTTTTCCCATTTGAAGAGAAAATGACATCAAATGGAAGCTTGGAGTCTCCTCTTTCAAACAAGGTAAAAAGTTTCAAGAGAAAAACTCTTTTTCCCCATTTTCTTGCCTTGGCCGATTTTGGCTTATTCTAATACCTTGTTTTTCCTTCTATGATTGAACATTGTCTCAACCTTTCCATGGTGGGGGAAGTCCCTTTTTAATTCAAGGGTTAAAACCCCTCCAAAACACCCCAAAGGTAAAGCCCTAACTTTGTGCTCTAAGCCCTTTTAATGAATTAGAATTTCCTAAGGGTTTATAAGATTAATTGAATCCATTTTTGTGTTCTTTGAATGTTGGGATGGAGTTTGGCAACTCCATTCCCACTTGACCGAATTTGAGAAGAGGAAGAGCAAGAGGAGAATTAAAAGAGGAACTTGTGAAATTAAGGTAAGAAATCTACCTTAAACTTTGTTTTGATTGTTTTAGAATATTGGGAATGGGTAAATGAATGGATGAAAAAACTGGAATGG
>CM041781.1:220813363-221043588 GCA_023374045.1 Limonium bicolor
TCCACTTGACCGAATTTGAGAAGAGGAAGAGCAAGAGGAGAATTAAAAGTGGAACTTGTGAAATTAAGGTAATAAATCTACCTTAAACTTTGTTTTGATTGCTTTAGAATATTGGGAATGGGTAAATGAATGGATGAACTAAAACTGGAATGGAAATGCATTTGGTTGAGACTAGAGAGGAATTTGTGAATTTTTGTTGAATTAAAGGCCTAAGTGCCATTGTATTTGAGATTTGAGCTATATTGTTGTTTGAAGAGGTTTTTAAAGAATTTTGGATTGAACGTATGTGCTGGTAGGACCCTTTAAGGGTGTGGCTAGTTTAGGATTGGTTAAGTGAAAATTGGTGAAGATTGATGGATTTGGACATGTTAGTTTTATGGGGTGGTTATGGCAAAATTTTGGTAGAAAATGAGTGTTTCTTTGAGGACTTGGTGAATGGGTGAACCTAGGTGTTTGTATTGTTGTTTAGAGCTGAGTAATAACCTTGAAATGGTATTTGGAGAACTAGGGAGAGGAGTATAAAAATCTGTAGCAAAATGACTTGTGAGGATCTTAGAAATGCTAGAAAAGAGTTAGTGTGCAAAAGCTTGGAAATGAGAGTTGGGCTTGGGTATAGTTGATGCAATTGCCTAGGAATGATTTGGAATGGTCAAATGGAGTTAGAACAAAATGCAAAGTGCTAAGAGAAGATTAGGAAATGCACAAGTGTGCAAGATGCAAAATGAGAATGGAAAATTTGTGAAATTGAGCAAGAGTTGGAGTAAAGATTTAAGTAATGGTTTGAAGTGGTTTAGAGCATGTTTTGAGGTGGTTAATTATGTAGGAAACTTGTGGAAAGGTTGTGGAATGATTAGGGGTGGATTAAGGGTTGATTTGGGGGTGAAAAATCACCTTAATAGCAGTTTTTAGCAGGGTCCGGGACTTAGGATAAAAACCAAGTCTCGGACCGCATCAAAAATATGGCCGAGAGTGAAAATTGACATTGGTCCGGGACCTAGGTCCAGGACCAAGTCCCGGACCACTAGTAAAAATAGGCCGAGAGTGAGTTTCTACATTGGTCCGAGACTTTGGGTCTGGACCTAGTCCCGGACCACCCCCAGAATCCTCCCGAGAGTGTTTTTAATGGTTTAAATGATGTGGGTTTGAAAGGTATTGGTTTTAGATGATGTTTAGGAGTTGTTTGGTGACCTTTAAAGGCCTAAGAAGTGTAACCAAGTTTGTGAATTATTAGAAAGTTGTGATTTAAGAACACTTAAGTAAACCGAGATAACGGGATAACGGGTAAGTACGGAGTAGCAATTATGTACGTACCGCAACGCCTTAATATTAATAGAATCATTTGACATGTAATCAGTGGTCAAGAGTAAGACTCGAGGGACAAGTGTGAACCGAGGAACATGAGAACACCCGGTAACGTTAACCCCGGTGAAAGGTATGATTTTCTCATGCCCTGTATCCTAACTTGGTTACTCTGATTTGTGTGCTTGTCTGATTGTGTGATCACCTAACAAGATAAAAGCACGAATCGGATTGTTTGTACTCTCTTGTACTTGTATTGTATTGCTTGTTGTTGGATGGTGAATTGAATTTAAGTTTGTATAATTCATGAAATGTGTGAGTGTGGATGAATTGTTTGAGTGTGAATGAGCACTGTAGTGCGACTCATAGTTGAGTCTTGTTTGAGTAGTGACTCGTAGGAAGAGTCAAGTGCGAAAAAATAAAATGTGGAAACACACCAAAACTATCGAACCAAGAAACGATAATGTAAATCTATAAACTCACTAGAACGTGAGAGATTTGTACGGGAACTATGTTATACCCAAAATTTCAACCCCCCGGAAGAGAGTCTCTACTAATAGGCTAGTAGCGAGGGTTCCCAGTTCGATCGGCACATTTCAGAGTACTAGGGACAGCTTAGTCATCTCCAGGGGCATTTTCGTAATTTTTCAAGGCTCCCAAGCCCCCTTTAGGCTTTCTCTCACCTCCAAATAAGGGTCAAATCAATTCAAAATGCTTTGAAATTGCAACCCATGATAGAGGATGACATTTGAAGCATAATGGCGTTGGAATTTTGATTTTTCGAATTTCCAATAATTTCCTAGCAATTTCTGATTGAATCTGACGAGAAATTGAATTTAAAAATATTCCAATATCCAAAAAATTCGATTCCACTTTAGAAAAATCTTAAATATCATCCTTTACCCATGTGTGAAATTTCATAATCAAATTCCTTTTGGAAGCCCTTGAGCTAAAACGTCGGTAAATCTCGGTTTTTACCGGATTTTTCTATCTTTAAGGAAGCCTATATAAGGAACCTTATCCCATGATCAAATCAGACCCTCAAGAACCCTAGACTCTCAAAGAAGGCAGCCGTCTCTTGCTCTTCACGTTTTGAACTCCAGAGCCACAATCAAACACCGAAATCTCACCAAAATCAACACCAAAACATATTTTTCAACTCCCACAACATCATCAATCATCAAACATCAACCAAACCACCTCCAAAACGTGAAGAACACCTTCAACAATCAACAACCAGAAGCTCGGGTCGAACACAATCCAGAACCAGCACCATCGGAGCCTCCAAAGAATCCCGACGTGAAGAACCCTCTTGAATTCGAAGGTAAAACAGGTTACAATTCTACTTTTCTAATTCCCCACGACCTTATTAACTCTCTGTCAAATTTTGGGTTCAAACTAACCTTTTTACGCTTCTGTATTGCTGTTTGTTTAAGCTTCTGTCCGATAACTTGTTTACCAAGTTTCGTGCTTAATTCGAACTCAAATTGAGAACTTTCAATCACTAACGCCTTGTACATCTTTCAGGCTACACACCCATAAAATTTGAGCCAAAACACCTTCAGGAACAGCCTCATCGCCGCCGTCCGAGGGCGGTCCGCACCCACGGACGTCATGTCCGGGGTCCCGGACTCCCTGTCCGTAAGCCCGGACGGCGACGGACGGCGGCGGGATTTTAAAAAATTCAAAATTTAGGTTTTCTAATAATGTTCGGGCCCACAGACAGCCTGTCCGTGGCCCCGGACTTTGCAAATTTTTGTTTTCCTTTAATTTCGACTCTTCTGTATAATTAGGTTAACTGGGGTCCGTGGTCTCGGACATGGGGTCCGTGGCTACGGACGTAAGCAAAATTCGACCTAATTCTGCCTCCGAAACCCTAGTTTAGGTAGCTTTTAATTTCACTTTAATTTTCTGTCAAAAAATGCTAAAAAACACAAAAAAACAGAAGCTCGCGCACTTAGGTTAAAACGACTCGTAATAAGCCGTAAATAAACCAAGTAGAGGAAAAGCGACCTAGGAAGGGTAATGAAAGTAATTTGAACCCTAAGTAAGTCGAATATCAAGCCCCCGAACCCGAACTCTCCTTTCCTAATTTGATCTAGGTTAAAATTAGGTGGCGACTCATAATAGGTTCCAGTGAGCTAGCTTAGGTTTTAATAATTATTGTTATAAGACATAGTTATTAATCTTAGGTTATTAGTGGACCTAAAACCCGACTAGATCCTAATCAACTTAATCCACATAGGATAGGGGTTTAAAATCGAGGCTCACAGACTGGCGACTCTGCTGGGGACAAACTCTTAATTTTAACTTGTTTAATTTTAAGAAAGAGGGCTTAACTCGAAAATGTTTATTTATGGCTTTATTACTTTGTTTGTTTACTTTTGTGCGCACTTTAATTTCTGCACCTTCGCATCATATGAGAGCGAGGGTCCACACAAACCGGTTCTACCCCGGCACCCGTTTGAGGGTCCCCTGTTAGGGACTCACACCTTTTAGGTGATGTGAATAAGTGGGGGAAAAAGGAGGGTGTCGTCTAACCACACCCCCTTAATACCTGGGCTTTAGCCCCTAGCATTTTCCTGGCAGTATCCTTACCTAGCCCATTGTTTGGTCAGTCAAAGACCCGATCGTAGACGCACACCCTCAGGTGATGTGAAAAAAGTGGGGAAGCCCAAAGAGAATAACGTGCAAGCCCTATTCCTTTGTGGCGACCTGGGCCCATGCCCCAAGCACCTCTCCGGATCGATCCATACCCGGTTTGATTTTAATGTCTGGTGAGGACATGTTGAATTTGTGTGGGCCTTGTTTACCTGCATGATCAGCCCACTACCCAGCCTAGAAATTGATAGGAACTTTTCCTACATCAACTCAGCCCAACCCGATATCGCGACTTTATTGCTTGCGGCCCAAAGGCCTTGCTTGATTTGAATGTGTGAGTTATTTGTTCGGGCTTCGGCCCAAAAGTTTAGATTTAGGTGATTTCTCTTCTGGCCCAATTTGAATTATCCAATTAGTTCTAGGCCCATAAAAAAGAATCCACCTGAATTTGAAATAACTCACAGGTCCTAAAAAAGTTTTCTTCAGCTTAGCAGCCATCTTCTCTGATCCAAAGAAAGTTAGGCCCATTTGTGATCTAGGAACCATTCCAGCCCATGTGCTTTACTCCAGGCCCAAACACATTCCGGCCCAAGGGCCCATTCTAGACAGGTAGACTTCTTATTCGGGCCCTAGCCCCAAACCCTAGATCTAGGTGTCACCTCTCAGGCCCAATCAAAGCCATCTGTCTAGATTTCAGCCCAAGTGCCAGTTCATAGTCTAAAAGATACTCCAGCCCAAACACCTCATTCTCTGGGTATCCTGGCCCACTTGCTTTCAGCCTAAGTCTGTTTCTATCTATCTTGTGAAGCGTCATGTTTCAGCCCACTTCCTTTTGTTAGCTAATAATGGACACCTTAGACACAGGTAGACTCAAGTCCTAAGTGCGGTCCAATCGACATGGAAGCCCAGCTCGCAATTTTGGAACAAAAGCACATGGCCACCATTGAAGCCATGGAGCAGAGGCATAGTTCTGCCATGGACACCGTGGAATCTAACTACGTTGCTGTTATCGAAGAGTTGAAAGCAAAGGCTCTTTCCCTCGAGTCCGAACGTCAAGCTCGGGATGAGTTAGTGGACAGGCTTCTCAACACCCTTTATGACTGCATTGAAGTTGGCTCCATTAGGGTGAGGATCGGAGGAGAATGTCAAAGAAATTGCTACAGAACTCAGGAAAGTGATCAGACAACCAGGAGCAGCAACTTGCATCCAAAGCTGCACCCGTAAGAGAACCAGGCAACATGAGGAGGGCAGTGATCAACAGTCAAGAGGACCTGGTTGGAGCGTTGGGACTGTAGAACCATCCTGATGGAGTTCTCGACAGAGAGAGTTTACAGACATCGGCCGAACACCAAGACAAGCACTTGAGGAGCTTCGAGGAAGATATCCGATGCAACCGCTCGCCCTGAGGCCAGGAACTACTCATTTGGGGAAGGATCTTAATCAATTTTGTCACTTCCATCAGCTGCCCGGTCACGACACTGACCACTGCAGGGCCCTACAACACAGAATCCAGGACCTGATCGACCAAGGGCTCCAATTATAAGAACGTGGTGGAGAGCGCAGAGCACGTGTGCCCAAGCATCATCAGAAATGTTGTTTTTTCTCATTAAATGTGTTTCTTTTCTTTGATTAGTCGTCTTTCAACTTTTGTAGTAGTTAGTTTCCCTGATCATTTTCGGTAGTTTTCCCGAGTTTGTAATTTCCAACTTTATTTTTTGTTGAATAAAACATAGTTCCATTTTCATAATTTTTGTACAAAGCATCATTCATTAATTCGAAAAAACTTAAAAAAAAGAGCACTCATGTTTTTCAAGGATCACGAAGTAATCATTTTCTGACTATGTAATGGAACGACTTGTCTCTTGTTTCTAAAAATTTAAACAGGCCTAACCAAACACCACAACTCACCCCATAATATCCAAACAACCCAGAATGAGGTTCAAGGCCCACATCTATCAAACTGTTGTCACAAACCCCAAATCAATACTGGGGGAATCCGAGTTTAGGATCATTGTCTTCGAATCTTTCGTTTAAGCGTGTGAACTAGTCTCTGAGTTAAATTCACGAGAGTGTCTTGAGCGGAAAAACCATGAGTGAACGAGCGTGTCATTTTTACACGACTCCGGGGAGGCCACATTCAAAGGTGAGGTAAACGGCATAACTCCGACCGAAGGAGATAATTTGTAAATTTACTCTTAGACCTGCGAAAAGTAACAACGAACGGATACACAACTATCAGGAATGACGAAGCACCTAGGTACAACACCACATAGCTAAAAGCTTGTAAACCCTGACATTAAACCCTAGGCACCCCCGCTGAGCCTTTCATATATCCCTTTTCGATGTTGCAAAGCTCCACAGAGCAAGCCAGCCCGTGATGAATAACCAACCCGGTGACCAAAGGAAGCGAGGAGCCTGACTCTCAGATAACGTTTTCATCAGTCCAGAGAAGCAAAGCCACTATCAGCATGACGAAGTGATCCGCAAATGGTCCCAAAGTGACACAGGATCAAAAGAGCTCACATCAAAATAGCTCTCAAAACTCAAAACCGGGAAACACAATAACCCCGAAGGCAAAGTCAAGAAAGGATCAAACAAAGAGGCAAAGCCGAAGTGCCTCGAAGAAATCCAAAAGACGAAAAGAGAAATGGTGTAAAGGACAACTTCAAAAGTCCAAGTCCAGAAGCTCAAAAACAGAGTCAACATGAAGCAGTTAGACGACTTCAAGACAAGGAAGATGAATCTGAGAGAAGACGCAAGTTGCAGTTTTGGTCACCCACTTAAGCTCCACATACCTCAAATATCCCTCCATGGTCCCGTTGTCCTTCATCACACCCCGTGGCCATGTTATAAGCTTTAAATACTTCCGACTTGATAGTTGTGTGTCCAATCACGTGAAAGTAACAGATCAAATGCGTAAATCCATCAAATATCGAATTCAATGGTCTAGAAGTTGTGACTGTAGGTGAGGAACGAGTGCAAGCACCAAACACACCGAGTGTAGGTTAGGAAGCACCACATAAAAACATAAGCCCTGACCCTGTGAGGACGAGATTCATTCGCACGTTTAATAAAAGAAAATACTGGGGGCAATCGATCGAAACGATCGATCGCCATGAACTCTAGCTCAGATTGTCTTAAGGGAAAAATACTGGGGGCAGTTGTTGGTTCCAACAATTGCTATGACAACACCAATTGGAACCCAGAGCTCAAACATCACCACCACCATCACACACCACCGGCCCGCATAAGCCCTTACCTCCACATCAAATACCACAGGCCCACATAAGCCCTTACCTTTACATCATACACCATACCCCACCGATGGCATGTTCATCTCCTAGGAGATAAATTACAAGTCCAAAGTCTATGGTTAGGAAATGATAATTTCGCTTTCCTTTTCATTAAACAGATTATTCTTCAAACACTACCACGTTTGGCACCTCTTTCAGCAATTTCTTGTTTTGGACAAATTTCCTACAAACACTTTGATCGTATTTTGACATGCACATCCTCATTGCCACGTTTGGCACTTTCATAATTAACTTTCATCATGACCATTGCATCTATTCGTATGAGACTCCTCGTCACAATTCAGGGATACAGATTCTCAGCCGAAGGTACAGATTCTTCAGGGATACAAATTCTCAGCCGAAGGTACAAATTCTTCAGGGATACAGATTCTCAGCCGAAGGTACAGATTCTTCAGGGATACAGATTCTCAGCCGAAGGTACAGATTCTTCAGGGATACAGATTCTCAGCCGAAGGTACAGATTCTTCAGGGATACAGATTCTCAGCCGAAGTTACAGATTCTTCAGGGATACAGATTCTCAGCCAAAGGTACAGATTCTTCAGGGATACAGATTCTCAGCCGAAGGTACAGACTCTTCAGAGATACAGATTCTCAGCCAAAGATTCGGATTCACCAGAGCGGCAGAACTCACTAGAACAGCAGAACTCACCCGAATAGAAGAACTCGACCCAACACCAATTTTCAATCACTGATAGGTAGTCAACGCCTCAGAATAGCTTAACATCATCTCATTCATTATAGGTAGCTAGCGCCTTAGAATAGCTTGACATCATCTCATTCATTATAGGTAGTCAACGCCTTAGAATAGCTTGACATCACATCATCCTTATAGGTAGTCGGCGCCTTAGAATAGTCTGACATTACTTCATTATTACCTTTAGGCGGTCGATGCCTTAGAACCGCTCGACACTCTTCCACTTTACTCATAGGTAGTCAGTGCCTTAGAATAGCTCGACGCAACTTGTCGGATTGCACGTGCGGTCTTTTAAGATCCAAAATTTTGGGGTATCACTCAAGCATCAACTAGCCTTTTCATTTCCATTACAAAGTCTAGTTGACGGGGGGCAATCTGTTATACCCAAAATTTCAACCCCCCCGGAAGAGAGTCTCTACTAATAGGCTAGTAGCGAGGGTTCCCAGTTCGATCGGCACATTTCAGAGTACTAGGGACAGCTTAGTCATCTCCAGGGGCATTTTGTAATTTTCAAGGCTCCCAAGCCCCCTTTAGGCTTTCTCTCTCCTCCAAATAAGGGTCAAATCATTTCAAAATGCTTTGAAATTGCAACCCATGATAGAGGATGACATTTGAAGCATAATGGCGTTGGAATTTAGATTTTTCGAATTTCCAATAATTTCCTAGCAATTCTGATTGAATCTAACGAGAAATTAAATTTAAAAATATTCCAATATCCAAAAAATTCGATTCCACTTTAGAAAAATCTTAAATATCATCCTTTACCCATGTGTGAAATTTCATAATCAAATTCCTTTTGGAAGCCCTTGAGCTAAAACGTCGGTAAATCTCGGTTTTTACCGGATTTTTCTATCTTTAAGGAAGCCTATATAAGGAACCTTATCCCATGATCAAATCAGACCCTCAAGAACCCTAGACTCTCAAAGAAGGCAGCCGTCTCTTGCTCTTCACGTTTTGAACTCCAGAGCCGCAATCAAACACCAAAATCTCACCAAAATCAACACCAAAACATATTTTTCAACTCCCACAACATCATCATCAAACATCAACCAAACCACCTCCAAAACATGAAGAACACCTTCAAAAATCAACAACCAGAAGCTCGGGTCGAACACAATCCAGAACCAGCACCATCGGAGCCTCCGAAGAATCCCGACGTGAAGAACCTCTTGAATTCGAAGGTAAAACAGGTTACAATTCTACTTTTCTAATTCCCCACGACCTTATTAACTCTCTGTCAAATTTTGGGTTCAAACTAACCTTTTTACGCTTTGTATTGCTGTTTGTTTAAGCTTCTGTCCGATAACTTGTTTACCAAGTTTCGTGCTTAATTCGAATTCAAATTGAGAACTTTCAATCACTAACGCCTTGTACATCTTTCAGGCTACACACCCATAAAATTTGAGCCAAAAACACCTTCAGGAACAGCCTCATCGCCGCCGTCCGAGGGCGGTCCGCACCCACGGACGTCATGTCCGGGGTCCCGGACTCCCTGTCCGTAAGCCCGGACGCCGACGGACGGCGGCGGATTTTAAAAAATTCAAAATTTAGGTTTTCTAATAATGTCCGGGCCCACGGACAGCCTGTCCGTGGCCCCGGACTTTGCAAATTTTTGTTTTCCTTTAATTTCAACTCTTCTGTATAATTAGGTTAACTGGGGTCCGTGGTCTCAGACATGGGGTCCGTGGCTACGGACGTAAGCAAAATTCGACCTAATTCTGCCTCCGAAACCCTAGTTTAGGTAGCTTTTAATTTCACTTTAATTTTCTGTCAAAAAATGCTAAAAAACACAAAAAAACAAAAGCTCGCGCACTTAGGTTAAAACGACTCGTAATAAGCCGTAAATAAACCAAGTAGAGGAAAAGCGACCTAGGAAGGGTAATGAAAGTAATTTGAACCCTAAGTAAGTCGAATATCAAGCCCCCGAACCCGAACTCTCCTTTCCTAATTTGATCTAGGTTAAAATTAGGTGGCGACTCATAATAGGTTCCAGTGAGCTAGCTTAGGTTTTAATATTGTTATAAGACATAGTTATTAATCTTAGGTTATTAGTGGACCTAAAACCCGACTAGATCCTAATCAACTTAATCCACATAGGATAGGGGTTTAAAATCGAGGCTCACAAACTAGTAAACTCCCGGTAATGGCTAGAGAACCGAATTGATTTAATCCACAAAACAAATAACGGTGGAAGTACATAAGTTACCTCTATTTAGAGGATTGATGAGCGTTCAAAATATGAACCTTGAGAAAGTAAAATGGTAAGGGATCACCAAACCCCTTAGAAAGATAGTCGAACCCCAATGAGAGGAACCGACTAAAATGAACAATGTCCCGAGCATGAGAGTATTCGATAAGTTGGGTAAACCTTAAATCTTAGAATACTAGACATTGAGGAATTTCCTAAGCCAATAGATGTTATCGAGAGAGATACCTCTAGGCAAATCCATGAGATTGTGAAATGACTCCGAGAGAGGAGTTTTGGGAATTTGAGTAGTCCGGTAGAGAACTAGACATTTGAGAACTTGAGGAGCTAAATGCATAGCTCCTTTTGTATTGTAAGCCCGGTGGTGGGTCTTGTGTATGACCCTGCCCGGAGGTCGTGGCAAAGACTTAAAAGATGCCTTGAGTATTGAGAATTGATTTGAGGACTTGAGTATTTGAGTATGTGAGTATTGAGAATTGAGTTGTGACTTGAGAGACTTGAGAATTTAGTTTGAGTGGAGAATTGAGTTGAGTATTGTAGAACTTGTTGAGATTGTGAGTAAGAGTACCCAAGAGAGTGGGTAAGACAATGAGCAAATGAGTAAGGCATAGAGAGGTAGAAACCCTCAAGCCTAAGTAAAGAACATATTAAACTAACCTCTTGATGTGTGTGTTAGTCTTTGTGTTCTTTGATGAACCTTGAATGTGTTAAAATACATATATAATGTATTGATGCCTTGCATGTTGATTGAATTAAAACGAATCGCATGTTCTCGACCAAATAGTCGGCGTACCCTCGCTAGTACGCGGGGTATGCAAACTTCATATGCAGCAATTTTGCTGAGCCCCTAGGGGCATCGTTTTTATTTGACAGGAACATTGAAGTTGATCACTGTTCGAGAGTAGGACGGGGTTGTGATTAAGCATGGGTAGTTGTTTAATAATTGTATTTGTTTGTATTATGGAATTGTTAGACCGAAAGGTCATCAATAGACTTGGGAATTGTAGATACTCGGTATAGAACAGTGTGGAGATTGTATTTGTATATTATGGGATTGAAGGTTGTATTTGGTTTGAGAATTGATAAGGAAATGGAATGTATCGTTTGTATAGAGTACTCGGTATAAGACCCATCAGACCGATATTGTATTTATATTGTTTGTTTGGATTGGATTTGGCCTTGTTAGTCACGTGGGTGACTAACGACATGTATCACCCACCGGTTGTAGTTTGAATTCCGCTGCGATGTTGTTGGTAATTGAGACGGGTTAGAAGATAATGGTTTGATTACCGGTAGGGGTGTTACAAAAAGTGGTATCAGAGCGAAGTATCGCTCTGATGGTCTAAATACCGAGTTTATGAAAATACCGAGTTGGGAATTAGAGACTTAGGGCTAAGGGTTGAGTGTTAGCGTGTGAGGTACGCTAGATAGGAACTTCCAGTATGATCTGGATACCTACATAACCAATCCCGCCCTCCGCAACCCCCGTTATAAGTTGGGGAAAGAACGCCAGAGAGATGGAAAGACCTCTCATACTCAGGTAAAACCCGATCTGACAGTTGTAAACAAAATTTTTAAAAGAAGGAACCAGTCATACGGTAGATTCCAAGAACTGGAAATCCCAAAGACGGTCCCCGTTTGAGCGACAATAACCGTACTAAACGACAGAAGGTTGAAGATCCTAAATATAGGATAATGATATTTACGGCACCATGGGGCGACATGCTTCGCAGTCGCGAGAACCATGTGCAGCCAACAAGAAGGAAAGCATAACTACACAATGAAGCGAAAAGGCAGAGTAACAATACCCGGGACAACAGAGTCTGCGGACTGTAACACTTGATAAAACCAGCAACGGTATACAAACTGACTAAGGAATTAGTCGAGGTTTGATCAACTCCAAACCTATAATGCCAAGAGGCAGCAATACTCGAATAACATAGTCAGGCAACTATGGGAGCACTCATAAAACATACACCAACAGGACTACGATGTAGCTCCTAAGGATTAGTTAAACCTCGGTAACCACCGTAAGGGCGCGGGAATGAGCAACAACCAGGGTACACGGAGTACCATATGGACCGGGAAAGCACCCGAATTAACGACAACCTTGTCAAGAACACTGAGAAGCGACTCAGGAAGTTGATCACTAAGATCAAAGGATCGAAGGAAGACCCAATAAACCATTAAATTTGGATGGGAACAATACCGTAACCAGTAATTGTTAACCTGAAAATTGACGTACCCGCGCACTTGCCAAGGCAAGTGCAGCATCTACAAGGCAATTGGAAGACGTTTAACTACTAACAAGTACCTATTAAAGTACCACCATGACAATGGGAGCAAATGAAGGATTGCCAAACCTAAGAACTTGAACAACGAAACCTTGGAAAGGCCTAACGGCCCGACCATTATATTAACAAACACTGCAGTCAGCGAGAAGCTAGACTTGATCAGGACCTCAGACACGGCAACGCCATGAAGATTTTCTTTCCAACACAAGACTTTTATTTCAAACCTAAAACTTTTCTTTCAAAACCACAAACTCTTCTTTTAAACCTCATATTTTTTTAAAACCGAACCAGAAGAATCACGGTGAGTATCATAGAATGATACAGGAGGAGTTGACAACAGAATACTTCACATAGGCTTGTGACGAGCACTGCGAGTGTACCCAAATACGGGATGTGGGACGACCACACTCCAAAGGAGCTTGCGGGCCTGACAGACCAATTGTGAGTTAGTCGGGTAAGTGGTAACGTACCAATAAGGTACCCCACGTATGTATACATGTAGTGTATGATACACGGGAAGTAGTCAGCTCTTCTACGGACCATAAGGTAAATTCAAACCGAAACAGTTGAACACCTCGAACGATCAAAGAGCACAAACAAGCTTACAAGCCACAGGAGTAAGAACTTACTCCAGGAGAATGATTAAGAGTTAGGAAGTGCGGGAAGCACTAGTAATTGACTAAAAACATTGGATATGTCCCAGGAAGTTGAAACAAAAGCATGAATAGCCGGAATGGATACCCGGTCTAAACACAGTGAGGTAAATGCCTAACATGAACACCTCAATGTTCAACGAACAGGATGGGATTCCCAGAACAACCACCATAAGTACCCAGAGTGATCATCTAAGGTACCAGAGATACCATTCACCACCGAAGGAAATACCAAACCGGTTAAAACCATAAGAGAAGTATCCATAGTCTACCCTGAGAACGGGAGACGTTATAACCCTAAATGGGACAATTTGAATCCAGGACCTCAATACGGAGTAACCATCATACTCATAAGTTAGCCAAAGGTAATGGCGTAACTCGGTAACACCCAAGCAATCCTTGAAGGGTGTCGGAAGCGTGACGGCGCAAGAGCTAGAATGAACACTCGGTTGGAACACTGAAGGGATCCCACTTACTGGGGATAACCTAAATTGGTAAATGATACCGATTAATACCAAGATACTTGAAGGGCATCCAGTGGACAAAAGCATGAAACAATGATCCTTATCGTGGAGCCCAGTGTTACCTCCAATCCAAATTACGGTATACGGAGAAGCAAGCTTGTGAACAGCCTGAGATGAGCAGAGCTCTAGGCAATGTGGCAAGTAAGCCATGAACCACTACAATACGTCGATACAACGGTTGCAGAATCTAATGAGAACCATAAGGAAATGGGTAATAACTGACACGCGGGAATACCACCCGTTATTGTGGTACCGCAAGAGCGGTGAACATACAGATCCCGAAGAAGAGGATACCATCAATAAATTTCTAAAATATATTCCTTTAAGAACTACTAATTTAGTGAAGCTTGAGCATACAATTATTGCCAAGCAATGTGAAATAAGCTTTGATAGCAATTGTCAAAAACCGGAAGAGTAACCGGTTATAAAAATTAATGACGCTCAAGGAGCTCAGAGGAATAAAAGAATACCATATTCTGTAATCAGCCAAATAAATGGTGAACCATTGTATAAATGGTGGATATACATGTGCTGAAGCTAAGGTAATAGCGGATGCCATGAAAACCAATGTCGTAAATAAATACGAACATGGTGCGCAGCCAGCGACCAATACATGGGAATAAATCACGCAATGAGATGGAGTTGATGAATAATGATGGTAGACAGACCGAGAAACAAGGAAACAAAGTTCTTTCCTATCGCAATCACATAAGAGATTTACTGCCAAGGGTTTACGCTTCTGCACTCTGTAGGACTGAGTGTTTTGCTATTGCACTTGTGCAGTGATGATCTAGTGGGATAGCTAGGAAGTTGGGAAGATGTCAATTGGGGTAAAAGTAGAAGGAAACTTATGAAGTCATAAGGACCGATGCATAGAAAATGCAAGGTCATACAAGTAAAGAAGACTTGTACAAAACCGTTTAAGTGGGCATAATTTAGAAGCCGCTAACAATAGAGGAAGTACTACAACGAAGTAGTGGCTTAACCTCAACCGACAACATGTCGGGAGAACCAAGTGAATAACCACTCAAGTACACAATAGTATGTACATTGATTCCAAAGAGCTGGATATAAAGTCTGAAACTCATTGAGTTTGCATACAGTAAAAGAATACCACGTATGAGTGATAGACCTTATTCCCAAGATAAAAGGGATAGAAAGGGTGATGTATAACACATTAGTGAGAAGAGCAATCAAACCCAAGTTATCAGGTCGTGCAGTAAAGCTAGTGGGCCCAGAATTATAAGGTTTAGTACACCTAATGAATAAATGGCAAATTATCAATGCCTTGAAGCCTCTAAGGCTAGAACTGAACCCGGTTAAGAGTTAAACAAACTCCGATGAGAATTCTTGGTGCAGGGACTTGCCAAAATATGGTTAAGACATGTTGACCAGAATACATTGTATAATAGACCGCATGGAAGTTAAAATACCCCATGACGGCTAAATGCCTTCGACCTATGTCCAATGTTGACACATGGTAGATTACGTGGGTGTAATCCCTTTTTAAGGGGGGTAGGGCGAAAACCGTGAAATGTATGTTTTACGTGATAGTGCGTAAACTACAATGCGCATAGCGCAAAAGAATTTGTTTTGGATGATTGGTACTTATGTTACATAAACATTCGTACCCACTCCTTGTGTAAATTTGATTATTTGTGAGATTTGAGGTGGAAAGAAGTATTGATTGTGAGATTAGAAGTGGAAGGAGTAGAGAAACTCCAGGGGAATGAGGACCCCGATTGGTATTAGCATGGGAAATGAGTAAGTTTGAGGAATTGAGGAGTATAAATCGGTATGAAACCGATGTTGAACCTAGTGGGAAGTGAGTCCCCTAGGTAACTTGATTTGATGTTATTTGTGAATAATTGAGGATAGAAATTGATTTGACTTGTAAATGATTTGAGGATAGAAGAACTAATTGGAAAACTAACTTCTGAAATTCTTGGGCATAGTAGTTGAAGATAGGTTGAGTAACAATTGATGAGATGAGTAGTAAATGAGTAAATGGATTCTAGAAATTGGTAAATGTATGGTTGTATGATTATGACTAGAAAGATTAAGAAGATAGAAAATGAAATAATGATTGACTATTTGATTGGGTGAATTGAGGTGGGAGGTGGAGCTTGGTTTGCTAGCGATCAAGGGAAACCGAACACCAAAGTGGGGTGGATGGATAGTTCAACACCAATGCTGATCACATTGGGGTTGAATGACTCTTGAAGCTCCTTATAAGTGGCCACAAGTAATCACACTAGTAATAGGTGAAACTAACATAAATTGGAACATGGAGTTGGATTGAGTTTTCAAAATGAATTTCCCAAATTGATTTTGACACAAATGGTTTTCTTCAAACTTGAGAATGAGGATCGGTTTTGAAACCGCTTCCACGGTGCTAGTTGAACCTTCTCACGGTGAGGCACCGGTATCGGTCAAACCTGGGGAGTAAGGCTAGTTGTAAGCCGGTGGAGTGATGATTAGTTTTGAAACCATTACAACGGACGAGCAACGGTACTAAGTTACCGGTAGGACTTTTGTAGTGTATGTTTTGTATTTGTCCAAGGGCCGCCGGATATGAGTAGTCCGGTCAGGGAAGAGTACCCACTTTGGAGCCTGAGGATTCTCTAGAGGTGCAAATGAATTTGATTAGAACCAAAGGACCGTAGAGCCAGAAAGCGTAAGTGCTCAATGTCATGACAGCCGTGAATCAGAGAGCGTAAGTGTTCAAACGTGACCGGTACCTGAGGGATCACTCGATATGGAGGAGGACTTAGTGCCTAATTGTCTGCGGATGACCCCTATTGAGAGATTGGACAATGATATTTTTGGTTGCTAAGCATGCTTGACATGTTGTTTGGATGTGTGGTATGCATTGAGTTAGGCTTTTGGAGTTTGACAGGTTATAAAGTTTATAACCTTGTATTGAGTACTTGGGTGACTAACTATATTAGATTCACCAACTTTGAGGGCTAAGTTCTTTAAGGGGGGTAGGTTGAAATACCCCGAACTTAATTAGGGTGATTAAATTACTCTAATACGATATTGAGGGCCTATTAGTGCCTAATGAATTTTTGTAAAAAGAATAAATCCAAAAGAAACAAGAAAAATGCTTAAAAAGCGAAAAAACGCTAAATTGAGCGTTAAGTGACCCTAGGAGAATACAACCTTGAAAATGGTATTGGATGGATTTTGAAGGCTTAATAAGGCCTAAATAATATATGGGAACAATTACCGAAGAAAACGGATCCAAATAATGTGTTAAAACGCTAATAAAGCTTTAGCGCACATTTTTGAGAAAACCCGAAAATGTGACTTTAAGTGGTCAAACGAACCCGTACAAATTATAGTTCATTAAATAAATATAATTAAACATTAATGGGAGCTTAATAACCATTAAATTTAAAGAAATGAGAAAATTCCGGAAAACGGGCCCGGTTAGTGAGTAGTGCTTAAACCGGGCAAATTAACCAGCGTTTTCTGTAAAAGACAAAAAACGCTCCAGCTTGCATATATATATTTGGGCTGGTTTTTAATTGGTAATCATGCCTCTCACACTCTTGACTAGTTAGCTAATTAATTAAGTCAAAAGAGCAAAAAGTAAAATGGGTACAAGTACACCTTTTTTTCTCTCTCTCTCTCCTCCTTTATTTTCTTTTCCCTCCTCTTTTTCCTCTCTTTATTCCTCCCAGCCGATTTCTCCTCTCCCTTTCTTCTTCCTTGCGCCAGCCTCCTCCTTCCATGGCTGTTCAAGCATTCTTTGGCTTGCTCAAGCCTTATTAAGGCTCAAAACACAAAAATAATCACATATTCTTCATCCCCTCAACTAGCTCTATCATTCTCTCTTTTTAAAATTCCAAAAGGGTGAACTTAATATACATGGTTTTTTCCCATTTGAAGAGAAAATGACATCAAATGGAAGCTTGGAGTCTCCTCTTTCAAACAAGGTAAAAGTTTCAAGAGAAAAACTCTTTTCCCCATTTTCTTGCCTTGGCCGATTTTGGCTTATTCTAATACCTTGTTTTTCCTTCTATGATTGAGCATTGTCTCAACCTTTCCATGGTGGGGAAGTCCCTTTTTAATTCAAGGGTTAAAACCCCTCCAAAACACCCCAAAGGTAAAGCCCTAACTTTGTGCTCTAAGCCCTTTTAATGAATTAGAATTTCCTAAGGGTTTATAAGATTAATTGAATCCATTTTTGTGTTCTTTGAATGTTGGGATGGAGTTTGGCAACTCCATTCCCACTTGACCGAATTTGAGAAGAGGAAGAGCAAGAGGAGAATTAAAAGAGGAACTTGTGAAATTAAGGTAAGAAATCTACCTTAAACTTTGTTTTGATTGTTTTAGAATATTGGGAATGGGTAAATGAATGGATGAACTAAAACTGGAATGGAAATGCATTTGGTTGAGACTAGAGAGGAATTTGTGAAATTTTGCCGAATTAAAGGCCTAAGTGCCATTATATTTGAGATTTGAGCTATATTGTTGTTTGAAGAGGTTTTGATGAATTTTGGATTGAACGTATGTGCTGGTAGAACCCTTTAAGGGTGTGGCAAGTTTAGGATTGGTTAAGTGAAAATTGGTGAAGATTGATGGATTTGCACATGTTAGTTTTATGGGGAGGTTATGGCAAAATTTTGGTAGAAAATGAGTGTTTCTTTGAGGACTTGGTGAATGGGTGAACCTAGGTGTTTGTATTGTTGTTTAGAGCTGAGTAATAGCCTTGAAATGGTATTTGGAGAACTAGGGAGAGGAGTATAAAAATCTGTAGCAAAATGACTTGTGAGGATCTTACAAATGCTAGAAAAGAGTTAGTGTGCAAAAGCTTGGAAATGAGAGTTGGACTTGGGTATAGTTGATGCAATTTCCTAGGAATGATTTGGAATGGTCAAATGGAGTTAGAACAAAATGCAAAGTGCTACGAGAAGTTTAGGAAATGCACAAGTGTGCAAGATATAAAATGAGAATGGAAAATTTGTGAAATTGAGCAAGAGTTGGAGTAAAGATTTAACTAATGGTTTGAAGTGGTTTAGAGCATGTTTTGAGGTGGTTAATTATGTAGGAAACTTATGGAAATTTTGTGTAATGATTAGGGGTGGATTAAGGGTTGATTTGGGGGTGAAAAATCACCTTAATAGCAGTTTTTTAGCAGGGTCCAGGACTTAGGATAGGAACCAAGTCCCGGACCGCATCAAAAATTTGGCCGAGAGTGAAAATTGACATTGGTCCGGGACCTAGGTCCAGGACCAAGTCCCGGACCACTAGTAAAAATAGGCCGAGAGTGAGTTTCTGCATTGGTCCGGGACTTTGGGTCCGGACCAAGTCCCGGACCACCCCCAGAATCCTCCCGAAAGTGTTTTTAAGGGTTTAAATGATGGGGGTTTGAATGGTATTGGTTTTAGATGATGTTTAGGAGTTGTTTGGTGACCTTTAAAGGTCCTAAGAAGTGTAAACAAGTTTGGGAAATGATTCAGAAAGTTGTGAGTTTAAGAACACTTAAGTAAACCGAGATAACGGGATAACAGGGTAAGTATGGGAGTAGCAATTATGTACGTACCATAACGCCTTAATATTAATAGAACCATTTGACATGTAATCAGTGGTTCAAGAGTAAGACTCGAGGGACAAGTGTGAACCGAGGAACATGAGAACACCCGGTAAAGTTAACCCCGGTGAAAGGTATGATTTTCTCATGCCCTGTATCCTAACTTGGTTACTCTGATTTGTGTGCTTGTTTGATTGTGTGATCACCTAACAAGATAAACGCATGAATCGGATTGTTTGTACTCTCTTGTACTTGTATTGTATTGCTTGTTGTTGGATGGTGAATTGAATTTAAGTTTGTATAATTCATGAAATGTGTGAGTGTGGATGAATTGTTTGAGTGTGAATGAGCACTGTAGTGCGACTCATAGTTGAGTCTTGTTTGAGTGGTGACTCGTAGGAAGAGTCAAGTGCGAAATAATAAAATATGGAAACACACCAAAACTATCGAACCAATAAACGATAACGGAAATCTATAAACTCACTAGAACATGAGAGATTTGTACGGGAACTAGTAAACTCCCGGTAACGGCTAGAGAACCGAATTGATTTAATCCACAACACAAATAACGGTGGACGTACATAAGTAACTTCTATTTAGAGGATTGATGAGCATTCAAAATATGAACCTTGAGAAAGTAAAGAATGGTAAGGGATCACCAAACCCCTTAGAAAGATAGTCGAACCCCAATGAGAGGAACCGACTAAAATGAACAATGTCCCGAGCATGAGAGTATTCGATAAGTTGGGTAAAACCTTAAATCTTAGAATACTAGACATTGAGGAATTTCCTAAGCCAATAGATGTTATCGAGAGAGATACCTCTAGGCAAATCCATGAGATTGTGAAATGACTCCGAGAGAGGAGTTTTGGGAATTTGAGTAGTCCGGTAGAGAACTGGACATTTGACAACTTGAGGAGCTAAATGCATAGCTCCTTATGTATTTGTAAGCCCGGCGGTGGGTCTTGTGTATGACCCTGCCCGGAGGTCATGGCAAAGACTTAAAAGATGCCTTGAGTATTGAGAATTGATTTGAGGACTTGAGTATTTGAGTATGTGAGTATTGAGAATTGAGTTATGACTTGAGATACTTGAGAATTGAGTTTGAGTGGAGAATTGAGTTGAGTATTGTAGAACTTGTTGAGATTGTGAGTATGAGTACCCAAGAGAGTGGGTACGACAATGAGCAAATGAGTAAGACATAGAGAGGTAGAAACCCTCAAGCCTAAGTAAAGAACATATTAAACTAACCTCTTGATGTGTGTGTTAGTGTTTGTGTTCTTTGCTGAACCTTGAATGTGTTCAAATACATATATAATGTATTGATGCCTTGCATGTTGATTGAATTAAAACGAATCGCATGTTCTCGACCAAATAGTCGGCGTACCCTCGCTAGTACGCGGGGTATGTGAATTTCATATGCAGCAATTTTGCTGAGCCCCTAGGGGCATCGTTTTTATTTTACAAGAACATTGAAGCTGGTCACTGTTCGAGAGTAGGACGGGGTTGTGATTAAGCATGGGTAGTTATTTAATAATTGTATTTGTTTGTATTTGATAAGTGTGAAACATATAGGCTTTTTAGGGTCTAATTACCTTATAATCTGTAACAATTCAGGCAATGTTTCCCACTTATTATGTGTTTTTCCTAAGATTGATGTTTTGATATGAACTGATGCATTTTATATGCTAAATATAGGAAAAACCCAGGGAAATGAAGATTTTACATCATAAGGATTTCAACGCAACAAACGGGGAACAAATCCAGAAAGGAGGCAAAAATTGGTCACGTCCGGGTTAAGATAGCCGGACGCAAATCCGGATGTCTCATGTCCGGATCCGGACGTAAGCCGGACGTGACCCAAATTCCAGATCCAAAAGTTCTGTATCTTGTCCGGATCTGGACAAAGATCTGGACATAAACCGAGTTCAGATCTAAAACCGCTGTCTCACGTCCGATCCGGACACAGATCCGGACGTCACACAAAACGAAAATAAAAAGCATTGTGCTTAATTAGGCTGTCGGCTCAATTATCAGCCGAAGCGGCGGTAATGCCCATGCCTAACATTATTAACACGCACCCATGCTCAATCAATTACCCACTCACCACACTCACCAAACTCACCAGTAACCTGTGTTTATTTCTAAGCCTATTTAAACCCTGCTCCTGCTGCCATTTCAATTCGTACCAGACTTGTGAGTCTAACTCCTCTACTCTCCCTCTCTACTAATCCTGTCGTCCACGGCATAACCCATCTCCATTCATCAATCTCCTCCATAATCTTCAACGCTCACTCACACACACAACCCGTATTCACGCACAGCATTTAGCCGTGTCCAGATCTGCGTCCGGATCCGGACTCACCCATAATACCGCGTCCGGATCTACGTCTGACCCGATTTGGCCTGACGTCTCACAAACTTTCCAAAATTTCCATTTCCGCTCCATTGCACCAAGTTCACTCCATTGTCGCCAAATCCAACCTCTAAACTTGCATAGCGCAAGGACAAATGGCGGAGCAAGTAAGAAGATCTTCGTAACAGATGATTTCTCCTAACTCTCTCTTATTTATGCTTTCAATTGCTATGTCTAGCTAAGAGGATTTACTCTGGGGGAAGGGATGTTGTAATTAGTTAAACTCTGCATTATTTTACTGCTTTATTGAGACTATTTGGATTGTTCAGGTTAATGCTTTTAAGTGCTTTTAATAAACGTCATGAATTTATTATAAGCCCTCGAATCGTGTTATGATCAGATAAGGTGATTTGCATTGACGGTCCTATTAACCTGTTACTGATAAGTGTCTAAATGAGCATGTTTTATGGGTGTATTTCATATATTATATCAGCACTTTTCTGCTCATTTCTCACTTATCGTAGCTCTTTTTCCTCGTTTATGTTTTATTGGTTATCTCACAAATTTCTTGGTTAAAACATGAGGAAAAACAAAGCTAGGAGCAAATTACATGAAGAGACGAACACATAGGCGCAGACGGCTCAAAAAACGGAGTCCAAACGAAGAATCTAGAGCCAGTCAAAGTTCGCAAGTCTCGCGTCCATGTTGTGTCCGCCCAACTAAGGGAGGACAAGGCTAAATGTGTCCGCCTAACTTTACCCGGACATGGCTAATTATTTCCGCCCAACTTTACCCGGACGTGGCTTGTGTCCGCCCAACTTTACCCGGACGTGGCTTGTGTCCGCCCAAACAAGCGTGGACACAAACGAGGACATGAGCTGTCCGCCTAGAAATGGCTGGACACAAACGTGGACACGGGGCGGATGTGTGTAAATACAACGCAGATCCAGAAATTAACGCGACAGTTTTCTTCTTCGCCGACTGTCTTCCCCAAGTTGCTTCTTCTTTGCGGCGCCTACAGACATGTCAAACTGCTTCATCAACAACAACAGGCGCCTACCTTAATTCCCTCACGCGTCTGTCTCCAATCAACCTCAGTTCTGTCTCCTCTCCAGCTCTATCATCAACCTCATCCTCTGCCTCTATATAAACCCAGCACCTTCAACCATAAGGGGGTGTGCCTCTGTGCCTGTACGACGGGAGACTGAAGAAATCATTCACCATACTCATCCATTCTCTTCCATTCATTTTCTCCCGTAACACCACAACATTCCATACTCACGCAGTAACAAAAGAAATAGAAGAGCAGCAGTGAGAGCGAGAGCAAACCCGTTCTTTCTCTGAAATAATGTCAAAATCTATATGTGCTATCTTCTTATCTCCGTTAATGTCTGAGTAATTTTCTTTTGTATCCTAGGATGGGGGTTTGATTCTAATATTACGTAAAACAGTATTTATCACCTGTCTCTCTTGTTAAACTTGTTTTAATTTCTTTCAGCAAATATTGTTAAATGCTTTACGTGACAAACAACTACATTTTTATGGTAACTATCAACATATGATTTTGAGATAGTCTAAGTACCACAAAGGAATTAATCTTGGTATTTACACTCCGGATTGAGCAGGAAAATACTAAGGCTATTACTAAGAGTTCGTAACTGACAATTATTAACTCTAATAGACAATAAATATTTGAGATAAGGTTATAAATCTGTTTAAGTAATTTAGGCAATTCCCCCGCTATCCTAGGATACCTTTTTCCATCCACATCACTTAATTCACTTGTTTTTACTATTTTTAATATTTCTGTACTAATCGAACAACAAATCAAGCTTGCCTCCGGCTAAACCCCTTTTTACAGTTTTTATTAACTACCAAGACTAGGATAATTGAACAATTTCCCTGTGGATACGACAGTTGTTTTACTACTCCGAATAGGTGCACTTGCCTATTAGTTTGCTATAAATCTATATATATTAACGTGTAGTTTTATCACAACAAGTTTTTGGCGCCGTTGCCGGGGAGATTGATTCCATCAATTTCCCTAGTTTCCGGTAGTTCACTTGCTATACTGTAATATTTTGTTTATATTATTTTGTTGTTAATCTAATTTCGGACATCTGACTTCGGACATTTGACTTCTGACATCTGACTTCTGATCTTGGACATCTGACTTCTGACTTCTTAATATTATTGTCATTTAAATTCCATTGTCCTTAACATTTAAATTCCATTGTCCTTAACATTTAAATTCCATTGTCCTTAACATTTAAATTTCCAGTATACTAACTACTAACCTTAAATTTCTGTCATTTAATTTTCTGTCATTTAAATTTTGTCAACTAATTACTAACATTAAATTTCTGTCTCTAACTACTAACCTTAAATTTCCCTTGTCATTTAAATTCCCTTGTCACTTATTTTCTGTCATTTTACTCTTGTTAAAAAAAATAGAAAAAATATATAAAAAAATATAAAAAAAATATATATCAGTGTTGTTTAATTAACGTTTATCAGCCTAACCAATATCTCTGCCTTTCTTATTCTATTTACTAATTAATTTCACAGTTTCTGACGAACCACAAGTTATCTTCTGTGCATGCCAAACACTCGAACCTGAGGTTCTCCACCAATCAGTCCGAGACCTGAACCCGAGCGCACTTTATTACAAGCACGAAGAAACCTGAGAAATCAAGACATGGCTAATAACGAAATTATAGAAGAAATGAACCATGAAAATCAACCAGATCAACCAAATCAACCAGAACACCGTGCTCTCTCTGACTACCACCAACCGGATACCGAAGGAAGGGCATCAGCCATAGTTCTCCCCGAACTAACACCGCAAGAAGCCGGACGATGGGCTTTCAAAACACACTACATCACCACCGTCCGGGATTTAGGCAAGTTTAGTTGAGCGAATCCAGATAAAGCCCCAAATCATTTGAGTCTCTTCCTAGACTTCTGCAATTCCTTTGGTCAAACCGGCAACGTCAAAGAAAGAATCCGTCTACAACTATTTCCTCACTCGTTGTCAGATTCAGCAAACAGGTGGTACCGAAGTCTTCCCTCCCGATCAATAACTACATGGTTGCAAATGGCCCAGAAGTTCCTTGCCAAATACTACCCAACCAGTAGAACAAGGCAGTTGATCGGTGAAATCAACACATTCTGTCAGGAACCAGGAGAAACATTATACGACGCATGGGACAGATTCAAGGATATGCTGATGAAGTGTTCCCACCATGGTCTCGACGATCAATCCCTTTGCCTATCATTCTTCAATGGCCTGGATGATGGAAACCGACTACTCGTGAATTCCTCTGCAGGAGGAAGTTTCATGATGAAATCTCCTCAAGAAGGGATGAACCTTCTCGAAACCATGACGAGCAATACCAGACAGTGGACGAGATCGAAAGGAAGAACGCCACGAGCAGCAGGCCTACTCCATGTTGAGCCTACAGATCATTTATCGGCTCAGATCTCGTCCCTTGCAAAGATGGTGGAAAAGCTAACAACATCTCAAAACGAAATTGTCAAGACAATAGCTTCCCCACCTACAAGTTCATCTCCAGAAGGATGTGTCATATGCGCTGGTCCTCATGAAACTCATCAATGCGAAGGTAAAAACCAGTACGAGGATGTGAATTTCATAGGAAACCGCCCCGGTAAATCCTACAACAATAACTTCAACAACAACTACCCATGGAGAAATCACCCGAATTTCTCATGGAAAAACAATGATCAGAACCAAGGAGGGCAGAACAACAGTTCCAATACCTATCAGGGAAATAGACCCCAACCAAACTCTAATATGGGTTATAGAGCACTAGGTGCCCCTCCAGGTTTCCAACAACAACAACAACAACCATCTTCATCCTCTGTTGATCCAAACGCGGAACTCAAAGAGATGATGAAGGGTTACATGTCTATGACTCAGAACCAGCTTTCTGCACAAGAAGCCTTCAACCAAAAAATCGAAGGTAAATTCAATCAAATTGCAGAACATCTTGCTCAAAGACCGCCTGGGGCTCTCCCCAGCCAAACTGAGCCAAATCCAAGAGAGCAAGCCAAATGCATCTATGTGAAAGAGCACAGTGAAGAAAAGATGGAAGTGGCCAAAACAGCTAAGGTTCCAGAACTTCACCCTTCCCTTCAAGAGTGGGTAGTAGCAATCGAAACTTCCAAAAGGAATGTAGCTGAATTGGAAAGCACCGCCAAAGTCTATAAAAATCGCATTCAGTCCGAGAATACCTACCTTGAGCAGTTGGTAGCCGGCTATAAAAATGAAAAACTTGATTTTGAAGAAGAAGAAGAGGAGGTTAAGGCGATAACCTTGAGAAGTGGTAAGAAAACCGACGAGATTCACATCCCGCAAAGGTCAGAAGAATCCAAAGAGGATAGTGAAGAAAGAGTTGAGGTTCCAACAGAAAAGACATCTCCCAGCATTCTCACTATTCCAACAGCTTCAAAACCTTCTCCACAAGAACCTCCTATACCATTTCCCCACCGACTCCAAAAGCAGAAATTGGATAATGAATATGGTAAGTTTCTGGCAATGCTGAAACAACTAAACGTCAACATACAGTTTGTAGACCTCATTGCCAAAATGTCAAACTATGCCAAATTCCTCAAACACCTTATCTCCAACAAAACTAAATTGGCCGAAGTCGGTACGGTACCTCTCAATGTAGCTTGCTCAGCTATTCTGCAACAACCACTACCTTCAAAATGCAATGATCCAGGCAGCTTCACCATTCCAGTCAGAATTGGTAGCACCTCATTTCCATACTCCCTATGCGATCTGGGTGCCTCCATAAATTTGATGCCCCTCTCCACTTTCAAAAAGCTGGGAATTGGAGAAATGAAAAAGACCAAGATGACCCTTCAACTGGCTGATGGTTCGGTAACATACCCAAGCGGAGTGGTGGAGGATGTTATCATCAAAGTGGAGCACTTATACTTCCCATGCGATTTTGTCATTCTAGACATCGAAGAAAACTCCACTACACCTCTCATCCTTGGACGACCTTTCCTTGCCACAGCCGATGTGCACATTCGGGTAGCCCAGGGGACAATCACCCTTCAAGCTTATAATGAAAAGCTGGAGTTCGCATCAGGACGATCTCCAGATAACAAATCCAAGGATCTCAAGTTTGTGCGGGACACTCAATCACCATCATCCCCACTTCTCTTTATCACCCTTCCAGACGGCATGTCTATTACAGAGATACCACCACCAATCCCGGATGAAGAGCGGGATAAGAAAAGAAAACATGCATCCCGTGTGGACACTCAAAAATACCATCGAGTCATGCTTTGGATCTCTTCCTCATAACCACCCCCCAGGATCGATCTAACGATAAAGTGTCTAGCCAAAGACGTTAAAGAAGGGCAGCTTTCCGGGAGGCAACCCGGATGAACTTATCTTTTATATGCTTTTATGCTCTTTTAATTATCAGGTTCTCTTTCAATTTTGTTTTTGCTAACTATTTACCCCGTTTGTAGTATGGTTGCTTATAGTGTCTTAAGCAGGTACAACTTCATGTCTACACCGCAACCAAGCTACGCTACTTGAGGCTGAAGCTCAAGTGTGGGGGAACTCCTTTAAACGCAAGCAAAAATAATCTCAGGAGAGTACCAGTCTCTTTAATTATGCTTTTATTTAAATAAAATATGCAGAGGAGAGTTTATATGCTTAAATGATTATTCGTGAGCTTTGTGTTCTCTCTATTTTATCTACTTACCGAAAAGGTCTTCTGAAACTTTCCCTCGTTTTTTCTGGTGAACAATGAGGACATTGTTCAATTTAAGTGTGGGGGAGTGTGCCCTTTTCGGTGACATTTTGTGCTTAAATGCTTAATCTCTCTGCTTATCTTGCGTTTGTCCAAATTCAATATCGTGGACCCTTTATATGTGGGTTGTTCTCTTTAAGAATAAATACTGTTATGAATTGTGGGATAAATGGTATAAAATGTACAAAAATTTTAAAATTTTGATTACTTTTGAGGAGCATTTTTATGCGGTGTGACCAAATGATCTGCAATGGATGGATTTTTATTACTCAGGGGTTCTTTCTGTCTTCTCTCTTAGGGATTGCTAAGGGGTGCTTCTCTGTCAAAAAAAAAAAAAATATAATAAATAAGGGACTTGCGAGACACCATTGGTAACCAACAAGAGAGTTAAGTGTTCTTAAAATACAAAAGCTTGATGCTTACATATTATCTTCTCATCTCTTATGCAAAAGTGAAACAAATGCAAAAATCTATTTTTCCTTTTGTTTTCTCCTCAATGCCCATTCTTGAGAGAAGTTGGCCATGGTAAAAGTTCTCAAAGTCACCTTAAATCAAGAAGCATTGAAGTACTCCGGATCATACCCCGAAACTCTAATTTTTATTTTTGCCCTGAGTACACCTATGCCCCCAGTAGGTGATGGATCACACTCCTCTAAAAAGTTTAAGATCATGTACTATTGACTTCTTTATCCTACCCTTCATAATAGTATTTGTTAATATTGAGCATTCCCTACATGCTTGGGTACATGGTTTTGCTTGAGGACAAGCAAAAGGTAAGTGTGGGGTGTGATAAGTGTCTAAATGAGTATGTTTTATGGGTGTATTTCATATATTATATCAGCACTTTTCTGCTCATTTCTCACTTATCGTATGATCTTCCTCTAGTTTATGTTTTATTGGTTATCTCACAAATTTATTGGTTAAAACATGAGGAAAACCAAGATAGGAGCAAAGTACACGAAGAGACGAACGCATAGGCGCAGACGGCTCAAAAAACGGAGTCCAAACGAAGAATCTAGAGCCAGTCAAAGTTCGCAAGTCTCGCGTCCATGTTGTGTCCGCCCAACTAAGGGAGGACAAGGCTAAATGTGTCCGCCTAACTTTACCCGGACATGGCTAATTATGTCCGCCCAACTTTACCCGGACGTGGCTTGTGTCCGCCCAACTTTACCCGGACGTGGCTTGTGTCCGCCCAAACAAGCGTGGACACAAACGTGGACATGAGCTGTCCGCCTAGAAATGGCTGGACACAAACGTGGACACGGGGCGGACGTGTGTAAATACAACGCAGATCCAGAAATTAACGCGACAGTTTTCTTCTTCGCCGACTGTCTTCCCCAAGTTGCTTCTTCTTTGCGGTGCCTACAGACATGTCGAACTGCATCATCAACAACATCAGGCGCCTACCTTAATTCCCTCACGCGTCTGTCTCCAATCAACCTCAGTTCTGTCTCCTCTCCAGCTCTATCATCAACCTCATCCTCTGCCTCTATATAAACCCAGCACCTTCAACCATAAGGGGGTGTGCCTCTGTGCCTGTACGACGGGAGACTGAAGAAATCATTCATCACACTCATCCATTCTCTTCCATTCATTTTCTCCCGTAACACCACAACATTCCATACTCACGCAGTAACAAAAGAAATAGAAGAGCAGCAGTGAGAGCGAGAGCAGACCCGTTCTTTCTCTGAAATAATGTCAAAATCTATCTGTGCTATCTTCTTATCTCCGTTAATGTCTGAGTAATTTTCTTTTGTATCCTAGGATGGGGGTTTGATTCTAATATTACGTAAAACAGTATTTATCACCTGTCTCTCTTGTTAAACTTGTTTTAATTCCTTTCAGCAAATATTGTTAAATGCTTTGCGTGACAAACAACTGCATTTTTATGGTAACTATCAACATATGATTTTGAGATAGTCTAAGTACCACAAAGGAATTAATCTTGGTATTTACACTCCGGATTGAGCAGGAAAATACTAAGGCTATTACTAAGAGTTCGTAACTGACAATTATTAACTCTAATAGACAATAAATATTTGAGACAAGGTTATAAATCTGTTTAAGTAATTTAGGCAATTCCCCCGCTATCCTAGGATACCTTTTTCCATCCACATCACTTAATTCACTTGTTTTTACTATTTTTAATATTTCTGTACTAATCGAACAACAAATCAAGCTTGCC
The DNA here is from genome assembly GCA_023374045.1 of Limonium bicolor. Lineage (NCBI taxonomy): Eukaryota > Viridiplantae > Streptophyta > Magnoliopsida > Caryophyllales > Plumbaginaceae > Limonium > Limonium bicolor. The sequence continues at coordinate 220,842,828 of CM041781.1, forward strand.
TCCGGCTAAACCCCTTTTTACAGTTTTTATTAACTACCAAGACTAGGATAATTGAACAATTTCCCTGTGGATACGACACTTGTTTTACTACTCCGAATAGGTGCACTTGCCTATTAGTTTGCTATAAATCTATATATATTAACGTGTAGTTTTATCCCAACAGTTACCTGTGATAATTGCAATCGGATAGATTACATTAGCAATTAGGTGCTTTAGTCCGGACCAAACCAGACTAGTAATTATGTGCGATAAAACCATATAGATATACTTGTTAAGTCTTGACTAGAACTACGTGTCCTGTCTAGATGAGCTATCTGGAATTAGGACTTAATACAGAATAGATAATTGAGAATTGCAAGCCAATCCAAGTCTCCGTTTAAGTAGTAGAATATGCAGAACCTAGCTAATAACTCCCTGAACCTGGAGTACCGTTCACACTCCCTACTTATCACTTTAATTTATCTGCTATTTATTTTCTTGTCTGTTATTGATCTCAAAACCAAAACAAACCCCTCTTTAGTTACCCATTGCCTAAGGCTAGACTTATTTACCTCAAGTCCCGTGGATTGATACCTGGTTGCTTCTTAATTGCTATACTACTGTGACCGGGATTTTTGCAACCCGACGGTCTGTTGATTTGTTATTTTCTAGGATTATTTCTTAGCTTTTAATATATTAAATAAATCGTTTGCAAAATGGCGCCGTTGCCGGGGACTTGACTTTGTCTAGTCCCTAGCCTTGGTTAAATTCGTTACTTTATTACAATACCCTGTTTATTATTATTTGTTTCATAATTTTGTCTATTATTTATGTTTAAGGTTAATTTATTTTTGTGCCATTTTATACAATTGTTTTTCATTACTGTCATTTAATTTCAGTTTATAATTCTGTCATTTAAATTTTCAAGTACTATAAGTTCATTTGTCTTAGTTATTTCGTCAATTTTATTTCCTTTGTTTACTTTAGTTCTAAATTCAATACATTTTGTTCCTTTCTCTTTTGCTGTTATAAGTACCTAGTGGATGCGCAGAACGCGTTCATCTGGTCCCCCGGAAACAGACTTCGACCCCGAAATCGAGAGAGTTTACCTCCAAGCTCTGAGAGCAAGAAGGCAGCTCGATTTTAACATGGCAGCAAACCATGACCAGCTTGGAGGAGGTCCAGTGGCCCAATACACGATGGGAAGAATAAACAGACCACCAGCCACACCAAGAAGAGGCCCAGTGGTTCTACCAGACCTAACTGCTGAACTTGTGGCCGATTGGCAAAAGGTAAAACCCTCCCATCAATCCAATGCTGTTCGAAATCACCCTGCAGGAACCTTTTAGGTGCTGACCTAGCGGATGCATTAGACCATGTACATCAATTTCTAGTGCTCTTGGACTCACTTGGCTTATCACAAGGCCTAGAGGAATATGCCAGACTGAGCCTATTCCAGCACAACCAATCTGGAGAAGCTTCGAAATGGTTCCATCGACTACCGCCAGGCATCATTACCACCTGGGAGCAGATGACGGATAAATTCTACGAGAAATACACCCCCATCTCCAGGACACGACAGATGATTGCCGATCTGATGGCATTCAGACAGCAGGGTAGCGAGACAATATGTGAGGCATGGGACCGATTCAAAGAACTACTCCGCCAGTGCCCTCACCATGGTCAGGATATCACCTCATTGGCTCAGGGATCCTTCCAAGGGCTAAAAGACGAAATCAGAGGCGAGGTGAGAGCTGCCTTAGAAGGGAACCTACTAGCAAAAAGCGGGGAAGATTTCATGGCGGCAATGGAGTCATACTGTGAAGAGCTTCGCCAATGGAGCAACATTGGGGGAAGAGTATTCTCAATAGCTCACAGTTCCACCCGAGCTCCGGACCCGATAATGGAACAGATAGCCACCGAGCAAGCGCAGCTAAAAACCACGATGGGAAGCATGGCAAAAATGCTCGAGCAACTCACCATGGGGCCAACCTCTAGGCAATCCGCCAAGAAAGTCTCTACAAATACCAACGAAGTCTGCTGCTCTCAGTGTGGGGATGCACATGATTATGAGGACTGCCTACTGGTAGCCGAAATGAAGCAAACTGAGGAGGCCAATGTCATAGGACAATTCAACAACAGGCAACCCTGGGTGCAGAATTAGCACCAAAACCTCAGGTACAGAAATCCAAACAACGCACTGAACTCACATCAGATGCAGCCTCAGAGGACGAACCAGGGAGGACCACCCGACTTTGCTAGGCCTCAGTATAATCAATTCAGGCCACAGCAGTCTCAAGCTCAGCAACCATCATTGAGCTCAAACAATGCCAGTCTGAAGGAGATGGTGGATAAGTTGATGGCTTCTCAGGAACAACAAACTGTAATCAATCAGAGTCTGGCAGCTGGTCAGCAAAAGTTAGAGAATGCCATGGTAGAGATGCAGGGAACGATGAGCCAGTTGACTCAGTTCCTCTTACAACAGAGACCTTCTGGATCACTACCTTCCTAATCAGAAACCAATCCCAAGGAGCAGTTGAAGGCAGTGTCGGTCTCAGAAACAGTAGTGATTGAGGACTGCGAAGATTCTGGAGAGGTAGCAGCAGTTACCCTAAGGAGTGGAAGGAACTTAATCAATGACAAAGTGGCAGGGAACCATACTGATGAGGAGACCGAGCCCCTTTCTAGTACCGCCGGTGCACCATCAGGGCATCCTGCCCCTTCTGAGGTAGTTCGTGAGGAGACCCAGGCTCCTATTCCTTCTTCCTCTCATTCAACTACTATTATAAACACGAAAGGAAAAACATCTACAAAAGAACTTCCTTTTCCAAACCGTCTCAAAGAGCAAGAGCTCGATGAGCAATTTGGAAAATTTTTAGATGTCTTTCGAAAGTTGACTATCAATATTCCTCTTATTGATGCGATCAAACAGATACCAAACTATGCTAAATTTGTGAAGGATTTGATTTCGAATAAGCGGAAATATAAGGAGAAGGACACCATTCAGCTGACTGAGACCTGTTCAGCAGCGATTCTACAGAAGTTGCCTCCAAAGCGTGGTGATCCTGGTCAGCCCATTATTCCTTGCTCAATTCGAGATATGGATTGTGGATACGGTCTCTGCGATCTAGGAGCGAGCATCAATCTGATGCCATACACTATGTTTAAGAAGCTTCATGCGGGTGAGCTCGTCCCAATTCATTTCAAACTCCAATTAGCTGATAGATCATCAATCACACCCAGAGGTATGGTAGAGAATGTGGTTGTTAGTGTGGGTAAGTTTTTCTTCCCAGCTGATTTTGTGATCCTCGACATGGATGAGGATGTTGAGGTACCTCTAATTCTTGGTCGACCTTTCCTTAGAACTGCAAAGACTGTGATAGATGTTGACAAAGGAAATATTACTTTGAAATTTCATGACGAAGAATTAAGTTTTGATATTAAGAAAATGATGCAGAAAAATACTTCCTCTCATGCCGTTTTCTCTGCTGATTTAATTGAGAATTTTTATGATTTTGAGGATGATTACACCCATAGGAGTACTGATACTTCTAATTCTTTGTTTGAGTGTTCTAACATTTTAGAGCAGGTATTGAGTCTATCCATTGAGGATGACAAGGAAAGCTATGAGATGGCCTCGGTCGTCCAGCAGCTCAATCAAGGGAGGTCATATTTTCGCTCCTCCACTCCTCCAGTAGAAAAGTTGGATCGACCCATTCAAAGACCTATCCCATCAATAGAGAAGCCTCATACCCTTGAACTCAAATCTCTTCCTTCCCATCTTAAATATATTTTCTTGGCAGAGGGTAGCACCCTGCCTGTTATTATCTCTGCATCTTTGTCTGTTTCGCAGGAAACTAGACTTCTGGAGGTGCTCAAGAGGCATAAAGGTGCCATGGGATGGTCAGTTGCTGATATCAAAGGAATCAATCCGGGTTTCTGCACTCATCGGATCTATATGGAGGATAATTATATGGCAGTGAGGCAGCCCCAGAGAAGATTAAATCCCAGTCTGAAGGAGGTGGTCAAAGCTGAAGTGTTGAAGCTTCTTGATGCAGGCATTATCTACCCGATATCTGACAGCCAGTGGGTGTCTCCAGTCCAGTTTGTCCCAAAGAAAGGGGGAGATGGTTCCTCAGAGGTAGCCGACCGGGTGGAGAATGTGTATTGACTACCGTCGCCTCAACAATGCCACAAGGAAGGACTATTTCCCGCTCCCATTCATCGATCAAATGTTGGAGCGGTTGGCTGGTCAGGAGTTCTACTGCTTCCTCGATGGCTATAGTGGCTACTTCCAGATCCCTATTGCTCCAGAAGATCAAGAGAAGACAACCTTTACCTGTCCATATGGGACGTTTGCATATAGGAGGATGCCTTTTGGCCTCTGTAATGCTCCTGCAACTTTCCAGAGATGCATGATGGCCATCTTCAATGACTTCATTGAGAAGAGCATTGAAGTCTTTATGGACGACTTTTCAGTTTATGGGCAGAGTTTTGAGGGGTGCTTGGAGCAGTTGGATAAGATATTGAGGAGATGTGAGGAGACAAACCTCGTGCTGAACTGGGAGAAGTGCCATTTTATGGTACGGGAAGGTATTGTACTGGGTCACAAGGTTTCTAAGGAGGGCATCCAGGTAGATAAAGCCAAGGTGGAGGTGATAGAGAAGCTCCCCCCACCGACTACAGTGAAGGATGTCAGGTCGTTCCTTGGTCATGCAGGATTCTACAGGAGATTCATTCAGGACTTCTCCAAGATTGCTAAGCCCCTGTCAGACCTGCTACAGAAAGATGTCAAGTTCCAGTTCACTGAGGAGTGTTTGACAGCCTTTCAGACCATCAAAGATAAGCTCTGCTCAGCCCCAATTGTGGTCCCACCAGAGTGGCCAGAACCGTTCGAGATCATGACAGTTGCGAGTGATTATGCTGTTGGTGCCGCATTATGTCAGAAGAAGGATAAGATGCTGAGAGTAATCACCTATGCTAGCAAGACTTTAATAGACGCGCAGAAAAATTATACTACAGAGAAGGAGTTGCTAGCTGTGGTGTTCGCTCTGGATAAGTTTCGACCATATCTGCTAGGAAGCAAAGTGATTGTCCACACTGATCATACGGCCCTCAAGTATCTTTTCCAGAAAAATGAATCGAAGCCTAGACTTCTGAGGTGGATTCTGCTTCTCCAAGAATTTAATTTGGAGGTTGTGGATAAAAAGGGAAAACAAAACGGAGTTGCTGATCACCTATCTAGACTCGACCTTCCTGATGATGGAGTCCCAATCAATGAGTTCTTCCCTGATGAGACAGCATTCAAGATTGGAAAGGTAAATGAACCATGGTACGCAGACTTAGTAAATTATCTGGTTTCTGGTTTAATTCCACATGACTACAGCTATAACCAGAGGAAGAAGTTCCTCTCAGAGACACACCATTACATATGGGAGGATCCTTATCTGTTTCGGGTCTGTGCTGATGATCTGATGAGGCGCTGTCTCCCGGATGCAGAGATTTCAAGTGTGCTAGAATTCTGCCATTCAAAGGAGGCAGGTGGACATCACGGTCCTACAAGGACAGCTGCCAAAATATTAGAGTGGGGTTTTTATTAGCCCACTCTTCACAAGGATGTTCATCGCTTCTGCTCTCAATGCGATAAATGTCAGAGAATGGGTAATATATCAAGACGGCATGAGATGCCTCAAAAAGGAATTCTGGAGGTAGAGTTGTTCGATGTATGGGGAATAGACTTCATGGGCCCCTTCCCTTCATCCCATGGGAATCAATACATCCTTGTTACAGTAGATGATGTATCTAAATGGGTTGAAGCAATTGCTAGTCATGCTGCTGATGCTAAGACAGTAATCAAGTTCCTAAAGAAGCATATCTTCACCAGGTTTGGTGTGCCTAGAGTGATCATCAGCGATGGAGGCTCACATTTCTACAACAAGGCATTTGAATCTTTAATGACCAAGTACGGAGTGACCCATAAGGTAGCATTACCTTATCATCCACAAACCAATGGTCAAGCAGAAGTGAGCAACCATGAGCTTAAATGGATTCTGCAGAAAACTGTTACTGCTTCAAGAAAGGATTGGTCAGTCAAGCTGGACGACGCCCTTTGGGCCTACCGTACTGCATTTAAGACTCCTATAGGGACGTCTCCATTCAAGCTTGTATATGGAAAAGCCTGTCATCTCCCAGTAGAGGTCGAACATAAAGCTTATTGGGCATTGAAGGCCCTAAATTTTGACTTACATGCTGCAGGAGAGAAAAGAAAATTTCAGCTGTCTAAACTCGAAGAATTAAGAGAACAAGCCTATGACAGCTCCAGAATTTACAAGGAGCGCACAAAGAGAATCCATGATCAAATGATACAGAAGCGAGAATTTAAAGTAGGGGATCTGTTGTTACTCTACAATTCCAGGCTGCGCCTTTTTCCTGGCAAGTTGAAATCCCATTGGGCAGGTCCATTTAAAGTTGTGGGGATCACTACTTATGGTGCATACGAGCTAGAAAATAAGTCAGGAGAGGTATTCAAAGTGAATGGTGCTCGACTGAAGAAATACCTAGGCGATACCTTTTCTCAGCCCCCTGCACCAGGTGTTTCCTTGATTGAAAGTTCTTATTCCATTACTTCTGTCTCTGCTATCTATACTGCAACACTCCCTCCAAAATCATCAAAGAAGCCGCGCTCGCAATGGTATTTCAGACTGAAGAAAGCTATTGCTAGCTGCTATGGCGGCCCTCCTTGATATTATCTGCGAAGTCTAGCCAGAGACTCTAACTCTGGGCAGCTTGGTGGGAGGCAACCCACCGGTTTGTATCTCTTTTCGTTTATTTGGTTTAGTTATTTATTTTACTCTCTTGTTTTGATTTTGTGGTGTGTTAATAGCCGTTGTGCATATTGCAAGAGCCTTGGCTCGTATTTTTCTACTAATAGGTCTGCCTGGTTCCACTTGAGTTCTCCTGGTTTTGCAGATTTAATCTTTCAGTCACCTCACTTTGATGCTAAACTGAACTCAAGGGTGGGGAATATCACGACATTGTTCACCATGGATCAGGGAGCCCTTTAACACTCTTGCTATTTCATTTCTGCATTTCTTGTGCTTGTTTTATTTTTGTTTGATTATTTTTGGTAATGTTTCCTTTTTATTTTTAAATAAATGAGGAGTTTTAGATTAGTGGTTTTTAATTTAATTTAATATATATAAAAAAGAGACTTCAACGTGTCCGGCTAAACCTAGCTGGATGCAAATCTGGACTCACAAATCTAGCCATGTCCGGATCCGGACGCCAAAACCGGACGTCACTAAAATCGACGCGCGCCGTCCTTTCTTTTCTTTCTTTCTTTCTTTTCTTCTTTCTTCTTCCTCAGTCGAACTCGAACACAGAAACAAACTGTCACTATTTTTTTTCTTCCTCCCTCCATTTTCGACTCCACCACAAGCACCCACCACCGCCGCTCGCACCCACTACCGCCGGCGACACCAGGACCACGCCGACGCCACTACATCACCACCGTCGCCCCGCATTATTCCCCCTGTCGAAACACAAACCCAACCTAAACGAACCAGGTTCCATTTTTGCGTTTTCAATTTGAATCTCTTCGATTTAGCATAGCTTAGGTTGTTGCTTTGCGATTTTTGATGTTCATTTGTTGTTGCAATGCGAAAACGTGAAGTTTTCTTGAGATTTGTGAGCTTTCTGGTTGGATTTCGTGTGTTCGAATTGTCTGTCGCGGCGCGAATTTTTTTTAGGGTTCTATACTGCGTCCGGATCTGCGTCCGACTAAGTTGACCCGGATGTGGATCCGGACATGTATAAATTTTTCAATTTTTCTGAAATTGTTTTCTAGGATAATGTTCTACTGTTTAATGTTATTGTTTACCATGTTTAGTGTTTTAATGCCTTGGTTATCGTAGATTAACTTTGTACAAGAATGTGTTCGAATAGAACTTGCGATCGGTTTCGAGTATTTATGTGTCGTTTGCTTCTCCTTTCCTGCTGCATGTTGTTGTGGTTTCCTAATTCATTTGTTTATCGTATAGATGGCTAGAACTAGAGGAGGAGGTGCTACATGCACGGGTTCTTCTTCGAGGAACCCACGCCCCGGCGACCAGTCAGAGCCAGCCTCTACCCCACTACGCCCTGATGGCTTCAGATCTGCTGCCGCCCGAGCCTGGTATGAGCAGGGCGGGTCCTTCGTCATCGAGCGGCGCATCACCGCAGAGGCATCAGCTGCCACTGGTCTTACAGGCATATTTGATGGTTTGGGCGCCAGCAGCATCTTGCGCATGGGTGGGGGTGTCTTCTCTCCGGACCTGGTACGGGAATTCTACGCCAATGCTGTGGCATCAGACACGACGAACATGATCACATCCTATGTGTGCCAGCTCCCGGTTGAGGTAACCCCTGAGACTTTCAGTGTTCTTTTATTCCTCCCGGATAATGAGGCTACCCATTTGGATTTTACGGAGGATGAGCTTAGGCAGAGTAAGTCTAGGTGGTTACAAGCGGTCGGGAGTACTACTCGCTGACGGGGTGAGGAACTTAAGACTGTACTCCCATATGCTCTCCTCCCCTCCCTTCCCCAGAGGACCTTTGCAGAGATCCTCAGTCATCAGATCCGGCCTCATGCCGGAAATGATGCTTCTGAGGAGGATTGTGTTCTCCTCGACTACCTCCTGGCCGCACCACATCCACCATCTCAGCAGCTCTCGCTCCCTTTCGTGATGTTTAGGCAGATGCATAAGGTGGTGACTTATCTGAGGATGAAGAAGAAAAAGATCACCCCCATCTTCCCCATCTTTATTCAGCATCTTGTTGTCTCCACACTCCCCGAGGAGATCTTCACCGGTCTCGAGATGAGGGAGGGAGAGACACCCATCTCCATCGGGACCTTCAGGAGATGGGGCTTAATTTGTCTTGATGACGGCAGCTGGGTGAGGGGCAGCTCGGGTCTAGGGTCCACCAGTACCTCTGCGAGCTCTAGCTCTACTTTGGCGCTTACTGCTACCATGGCGCCTCCTATGCCCCCAGTGATGAGCATCCCACCAGAGATGTAGACTATGATGGACTCCATTCTCCAGCAGTAGCAGAGGATGGAGCAGCGGTTCGGGGGTATGGAGCAGCAGTTTGGAGATGTACAGCAGCAGGTCGGGGATGTCTAGCAGCGCCAGGTGCGCATGGAGGGACACATAGATGACATCCGCCAGACTCAGGAGCACCTCCAGATAGAGCAGACTTCTCTCCGCCACACCCAGACTACGCTCACAGAGCGCTTGGAGCACAGTGATGCCTTTCAGAGAGAGACTGCTCAGTTCATGGCAGAGGCATCTGCTCGGCAGAGAGAGGCAGCTCAGTTCATGGCCGACTCCTCTGCTCACCAGGCCCAGACTAGCCAACTCTTACAGATGCTCATGGCCCAGATGGGCGCGAGACCACCGCCACCACTGCCGCCTCAGTGACAGCCATCTTCTCTTTATTGCTTCCTTTTATTTTATTTGTTTTTATGTACTTTTCTTTTTCTATGACTTGCTTTACTTTTAGTTTGTTGCAACTAACGCTAAACACGAAACTGACAGGTGAAGTGGTAATGTTTATATTTAGCAGTATTTTAATTCTGAAATGCTAAGTTTCATGTTTCTCTGAGCAGTGCAGCGGTCTTAAATGATTAATTTACATGTCACCTCTACTACGAAACAAACGGCTATAAGTACAGGAATTGGAACCACACAACTTTTGAATGTCTGCTAAGCTTGCATTCTAGGGAGTATTCTTTCTTTAACATTACTCATACGATTCAAATATTCCCTGTTGTTCGAGTTAATGCACTTTATTCTGTGGTCGTACTTGCCAGTGGAAAACTAGCAACTTTTACTCTGCACAAAATGCATACTGTCTATGACTCATGAGGAATATCTTGACCCCTGCAAAACTTCAGGTGTGAGGAAGGACATCTTCCTCAATCTATGACATCAGGGGAGTCTCAGTTCCTACTTTAACTTATTGTTGTTCCACCTTTCTTGCGTTGTGGTTTAATTATTGCACATGCATCGATTATGACTATAGCATGTTTTGAAAGATCTTTTACCTGCATTTCTTTAATGACCAATGAGGACATTGCTCCTCTTAAGTGTGGGGCAGGGAATACCTTTCCCTGAAAACATGCTAGTTGTTCTTTAATGCCACACTTGCTTTTTGCTGCTCTAATGACTGTGCACACCAATAAAATAATTACAGGAGCATTTGAAATTAAACCAAGTGACAACCGTAAGAATCGTTTTGCTTGATGAGGTTTGGATAAATAATTTTATTTCAAAAATACTCTATTTTCACTGAAACCAGGTAGATTAGCTAGTTGTGGAAACCAGATTATTTTAGCTTGGGATTTTGGAAATGAAGAGAATGTTTGGAATGAAAAGGATAAGGCAAGGTTCTCCGCTGATCAAATTTTTTTCCTAACAATAGCAGGCCTCGTATATCCGGTTATTAAGTCTTAAGGGTGCTTTAACACCTATCTACCTAAGGTCTCGGGATCTGGGATAGTTGGCCCAACACCATCTCAAGGATAGAGAGAAAAGTCTGGGTTATGGAATAACTCTGCAAAAATTTTCAATATTAGCTTGTTTTATACATAATTCTTGAAGAAGAATGCTTTCGCCTACAGAAGGGATAATTGCAGTTAAATTTATGCTTTTGACCAGGAGTGCGTGGTATTGAAAGGTATTGCGGAATAAGGCATTACTTCACACCCCTTGTCATCCAAAGGTCAGAGGAATGAAAATAGGTGGAAAGTCCCAAGCTAAGTTAACTTGTTTTCTACAATCTAGTTTCTCTATGCTTTTACAAAAATTGTTCTTCCTTCACTGTTTATGAAAACCTACCTCTAAAGAGCAAGATTATGTCACTTTGCTTGATTTCCCTCTGCACTTGTTTGATCTTGAGATTATGTGACGGTTTTAGAGATATTCTTATTCCTTATTTTGCTTGAGGACAAGCAAAAGCTTAAGTGTGAGGAAGTTGATAAGTGTGAAACATATAAGCTTTTTAGGGTCTAATTACCTTATAATCTGTAACAATTCAGGCAATGTTTCCCACTTATTATGTGTTTTTCCTAAGATTGATGTTTTGATATGAACTGATGCATTTTATATGCTAAATATAGGAAAAACCCAGGGAAATAAAGATTTTACATCATAAGGATTTCAACGCAACAAACGGGGAACAAATCCGGAAAAGAGACAAAAATTGGTCACGTCCGGGTCACGATAGCCGGACGCAAATCCGGAAGTCTCATGTCCGGATCCGGACGCAAGCCGGACGTGACCCAAATTCCAGATCCAAAAGTTCTGTATCTTGTCCGGATCCGGACAAAGATCCGGACATAACCCGAGTTTTAGATCTAAAACCGCTGTCTCACGTCCGGATCCGGACACAGATCCGGACGTCACACAGAAACGAAAAATAAAAAGCATCGCGCTGATAATTAGGCTGTCGGCTCAATTATCAGCCGAAGCGGCGGTAATGCCCATGCCTAACATTAATTAACACGCACCCATGCTCAATCAATTACCCACTCACCACACTCACCAAACTCACCACTAACCTGTGTTTATTTCTAAGCCTATTTAAACCCTGCTCCTGCTGCCATTTCAATTCGTACCAGACTTGTGAGTCTAACTCCTCTACTCTCCCTCTCTACTAATCCTCTCGTCCACGACATAACCCATCTCCATTCATCAATCTCCTCCATAATCTTCAACGCTCACTCACACACACAGCCCGTATTCACGCACAACATTTAACCGTGTCCGGATCTGCGTCCGGATCCGGACTCACCCATAATACCGCGTCCGGATCTACGTCCGACCCGATTTGGCCGGACGTCTCACAAACTTTCCAAAATTTCCATTTCCGCTCCACTGCACCAAGTTCACTCCATTGTCGCCAAATCCAACCTCCAAACCAGCATAGCGCAAGGACAAAGGGCGGAGCAAGCAAGAAGATCTTCGTAACAGATGATTTCTCCTAAATCTCTCTTATTTATGCTTTCAATTGCTATGTCTAGCTAAGAGGATTTACTCTGGGGGAAGGGATGTTGTAATTAGTTAAACTCTGCATTATTTTACTGCTTTATTGAGACTATTTGGATTGTTCAGGTTAATGCTTTTAAGTGCTTTTAATAAACGTCATGAATTTATTATAAGCCCTCGAATCGTATTATGATCAGATAAGGTGATTAGCATTGACGGTCCTATTAACCTGTTACCTGTGATAATTGCAATCGGATAGATTACATTAGCAATTAGGTGCTTTAGTCCGGACCAAACCAGACTAGTAATTCTGTGCGATAAAACCATCTAGATATACTTGTTAAGTCTTGACTAGAACAACGTGTCCTGTCTAGATGAGCTATCTGGAATTAGGACTTAATACATAATAGATAATTGAGAAATGCAAGCCGATCCAAGTCTCCGTTTAAGTAGTAGAATATGCAGAACCTAGCTAATAACTCCCTGAACCTAGAGTACCGTTCACACTCCCTACTTATCACTTTAATTTATCTGCTATTTATTTTCTTGTCTATTATTGATCTCAAAACCAAAACAAACCCCTCTTTAGTTACCCATTGCCTAAGGCTAGACTTATTTACCTCAAGTCCCGTGGATTGATACCTGGTTGCTTCTTAATTGCTATACTACTGTGACTGGGATTTTTGCAACCCGACGGTCTGTTGATTTGTTATTTTCTAGGATTATTTCTTAGCTTTTAATATATCAAATAAATCGTTTGCAGTATTATGGAATTGTAAGACCGAAAGGTCATCAATAGACTTGAGAATTGTAGATACTCGGTATAGAACAGTATGGAGATTGTATTTGTATATTATGAGATTGAAGGTTGTATTTGGTTTGAGAATTGATAAGGAAATGGAATGTATCGTTTGTATAGAGTACTCGGTATAAGACCCATCAGACCGATATTGTATTTGTATTGTTTGTTTGGATTGGATTTGGCCTTGTTAGTCATGTGGGTGACTAACGACATGTATCACCCACCGGTTGTAGTTTGAATTCCGCTGCGTTGTTGTTGGTAATTGAGACGGGTTAGAAGATAATGGTGTGAGTACCGGTAGGGGTGTTACAAAAAGTGGTATCAGAGCGAAGTATCACTCTGATGGTCTAAATACTGAGTTTAGGAAAATACCGAGTTAGGAATTAGAGACTTAGGGCTAAGGGTTGAGTGTTAGCGTGTGAGGTACGCTAGATAGGAACTTCCAGTATGATCTGGATACCTACATAACCAATCCCGCCCTCCACAACCCCCGTTATTAGTTGGGGAAAGAACCCTAGAGAGATGGAAAGACCTCTCATACTCAGGTAAAACCTGATCTGACAGTTGTAAACAAAATTTGTAAAAGAAGGAACCAGTCATACGGTAGATTCGAAGAACTGGAAATCCCAAAGACGGTTCCCGTTTGAGCGACAATAACCGTACTAAACGACAGAAGGTTGAAGATCCTAAATATAGGATAATGAAATTTGTGGCACCATGGGGCGACATGCTTCGCAGTCGCGAGAACCATGCAGCCAACAAGAAGGAAAGCATAACTACTCAATGAAGCGAAAAGGCAGAGTAACAAAACCCAGGACAACAGAGTCTGCGGACTGTAACACTTGATAAAACCAACAACGGTATACAAACCGACTATGGAATTAGTCGAGGTTGGATCAACTCCAAACCTATAATGCCAAGAGGCAGCAATACTCGAATAACATAGTCAGGCAACTATGGGAGCACTCATAAAACATACACCAACAGGACTACGATGTAGCTCCTAAGGATTAGTCAAACCTCGGTAACCACTGTAAGGGCGCGGGAACGAGCAACAACCAGGGTACACGGAGTACCTTATGGACCGGGAAAGCACCCGAATTAACGACAACCTTGTCAAGAACACTGAGAAGCGACTCAGGAAGTTGATCACTAAGATCAAAGGATCGGAGGAAGACCCAATAAACCATTAAATTTGGATGGGAACAATACCGTATCCGGTAATTGTTAACCAGAAAAATGACGTACCCGCGCACTTGCCAAGGCAAGTGCAGCATCTACAAGGCAATTGGATGACGTCTAACTACTAACAAGTACCTATTAAAGTACCACCATGACAATGAGAGCAAATGAAGGATTGCCAAACCTAAAAACTTGAACAACGAAACCTTGGAAAGGCCTAACGGCCCGACCATTATATTAACAAACACAGCAGTCAGCGAGAAGCTAGACTTGGTCAAGACCTCAGACATGGCAACGCCATGAAGATTTTCTTTCCAACACAAGACTTTTATTTCAAGACCCAAAACTTTTCTTTCAAAACCACAAACTCTTCTTTTAAACCTCAGATTTTTTTTAAAACCGAACCAGAAGAATCACGGTGAGTATCATAGAATGATACAGGAGGAGTTGACAACAGAATACTTCATATAGGCTTGTGACGGGCACTATGAGTGTACCCAAATACGGGATGTGGGATGACCGCACTCCAAAGGAGCTTGCGGGCCTGACAGACCAATTGTGAGTTAGTCGGGTAAGTGGTAACATACCAATAAGGTACACCACGTATGTATACATGTAGTGTACGATACACAAGAAGTAGTCATCTCTGTTCTACGGACCATAAGGTAAATTCAAACCGAAACAGTTGAACACCTCGAACGATCAAAGAGCACAAACAAGCTTACAAGCCACAGAAGTCAAGAACTTACTTCAGGAGGATGATTAAGAGTTAGAAAGTGCGGGAAGCACTAGTAATTGACTAAAAACATTGGATATGTCTCAGGAAGTTGAAACAAAAGCATGAATAGCCGGAATGGATACCCGGTCTAAACAGAGTGAGGCAAATGCCTAACATGAACACCTCAATGTTCAATGAACGGGATGGGATTCCCAGAACAACCACCATAAGTACCCAGAGTGATCATCTAAGGTATCGGAGGATACCATTCACCACCGAAGGAAATACCAAACCGGTTAAAACCATAAGAGAAGTATCCATAGTCTACCCTGAGAACGGGAGACGTTATAACCCTAAATGGGACAATTTGAATCCAGGACCGTAATACGGAGTAACCAATCATACTCATAAGTTAGCCAAAGGTAATGGCGTAACTCGGTAACACCCAGAAGCAATCCTTGAGGGGTGTCGGAAGCGTGACAAGAGCGCAAGAGCTAGAGTGAACACTCGGTTGGAACACTGAAGGGATCCCACTTACCAGGGGATACCCTAAATTGGTAAATGATATCGATTAATACCAAGATACTTGAAGGGCATCCGGTGGACGAAAGCATGAAACAATGATCCTTATCATGGAGCCCAGTGTTACCTCCAATCCAAATTACGGTATACGGAGAAGCAAGCTTGTGAACAGCCTGAGATGAGCAGAGCTCTAGGCAACGTGGCAAGTAAGCCATTAACCGCTACAATACATCGATACAACGGTTGCAGAATCTAATGAGAACCATAAGGAAATGGGTAATAACTGACACGCGGGAATACCACCCGTTATTGTGGTACTGCAAGAGCGGTGAACATACAGATCCCAAAGAAGAGGATACCGTCAATAAAAGTCTAAAACTATATTCCTTTTAGAACTACTAATGTAGTGAAGCTTGAGCATACAATTATTGCCAATCAATGTGAAATAAGCTTTGATAGTAATTGTCAAAAACCAGAAGAGTAACCGGTTATAAAAATTAATGACGCTCAAGGAGCTCAGAGGAATAAAAGAATACCATATTCTGTAATCAGCCAAATAAATGGTGAACCATTGTATAAATGGTGGAGATACATGTGCTGAACCTAAGGTAATAGCGGATGCCATGGAAACCAAGGTCGTAAATAAATACGAACATGGTGCGCAGCAAGCGACCAATACATGGGAATAAATCACGCAATAAGATGGAGTTGATGAATAAAGATGGTAGACAGACCGAGAAACAAGGAAACAAAGTTCGTTCCTATCGCAATCACATAAAAGATTTACTGCCAAGGGTTTACGCTTATGCACTCTGTAGAACTGAGTGTTTTGCTATTGCACTTGTGCAGTGATGATCTAGTGGGATAGCTAGGAAGTTGGAAAGATGTCAATTGGGGTAAAAGTAGAAGGAAACTTATGAAGTCATAAGGACCGATGCATAGAAAATGCAAGGTTATACAAGTAAAGAAGACTTGTACAAAACCGTTTAAGTGGGCATAATTTAGAAGCCGCTGACAATAGAGGAAGTACTACAACGAAGTAGTGGCTTAACCTCAACCGACAACATGTCGGGAGAACCAAGTGAATAACCACTCAAGTACACAATAGCATGTACATTGATTCCAAAGAGCTGGATATAAAGTCTGAAACTCATTGAGTTTGCATACAGTAAAAGAATACCACGTATGAGCGATAGACCTTATTCCCAAGATAAAAGGGATAGAAAGGGTGATGTATAACACATCAAGAATAGCGAGAAAGGCGGTCAAACCCAAGTTATCACGGTCGTGCAACAGAAGCTAGTGGGCCCAGAATTATAAGGTTTAGTACACCTAATGAATAAAAGGCTTATTATCAATGCCTTGAAGCCTCTAAGGCTAGAACCGAACCCGGTTAAGAGTTAAGCAAACTCCGATGAGAATTCTTGGTGCAGGGACTAACCAACAATATGGTTAAGACCTGTTGACCAGAATACATTGTATAATAGACCGCATGGAAGTTAAAACACCCCATGACGGTTGAATGCCTTCGACCTATGTCCAATGTTGACACATGGTAGATTACGTGGGCGTAATCCCTTTTTAAGGGGGGTAGGGCGAAAACCGTGAAATGTATGTTTTACGTGATAGTGCGTAAACTACAATGCGCATAGCACAAAAGAATTTGTTTTGGATGATTGGTACTTATGTTACATAAACATTCGTACCCACTCCTTGTGTAAATTTGATTATTTGTGAGATTTGAGGTGGAAAGAAGTATTGATTGTGAGATTAGAAGTGGAAGGAGTAGAGAAACTCCAGGGGAATGAGGACCCCAATTGGTATTAGCATGGGAAATGAGTATGTTTGAGGAATTGAGCAGTATAAATTGGTATGAAACCGATGTTGAACCTAGTGGGAAGTGAGTCCCCTAGGTAACTTGATTTGATGGTATTTGTGAATAATTGAGGATAGAAATTGATTTGACTTGTAAATGATTTGAGGATAGAAGAACTAATTGGAAAACTAACTTCTGAAATTCTTGGGCATAGTAGTTGAAGATAGGTTGAGTAACAATTGATGAGATGAGTAGTAAATGAGTAAATGGATTCTAGAAATTGGTAAATGTATGGTTGTATGATTATGACTAGAAAGATTAAGAAGATAGAAAATGAAATAATGATTGACTATTTGATTGGGTGAATTGAGGTGGGAGGTGGAGCTTGGTTTGCTAGCGATCAAGGGAAACCGAACACCAAAGTGGGGTGGATAGATAGTTCAACACCAATGCTGATCACATTGGGGTTGAATGACTCTTGAAGCTCCTTATAAGTGGCCACAAGTAATCACACTAGTAATAGGTGAAACTAACATAAATTGGAACTTGGAGTTGGATTGAGTTTTCAAAATGAATTTCGCAAAATGATTTTGACACAAATGGTTTTCTTCAAACTTAAGAATGAGGATCGGTTTTGAAACCGCTTCCACGGGTGCTAGTTGAACCTTCTCACGGTGAGGCACCGGTATCGCGTCAAACCTGGGGAGTAAGGCTAGTTGTGAGCCGGTGGAGTGATGATTAGTTTTGAAAACATTTCAACGGACGAGCAACGGTACTAAGTTACCGGTAGGACGTTTGTAGTGTATGTTTTGTATTTGTCCAAGGGCCGCCGGATATGAGTAGTCCGGTCAGGGAAGAGTACCCACTTTGGAGCCCGAGGATTCTCTAGAGGTGCAAATGAATTTGATCAGAACCAAAGGACCGTAGAGCCAGAAAGCGTAAGTGCTCAATGTCATGACGGCCATGAACCAGAGAGCGTAAGTGTTCAAACGTGACCGGTACCTGAGGGATCACTCGATATGGAGGAGGACTTAGTGCCTAACTGTCCGCGGATGGACCCCATATGAGAGATTGAACAATGATATTTTTGGTTGCTATGCATGCTTGACATGTTTTTTGGATGTGTGGTATGCATTGAGTTAGGCTTTTGGAGTTTGACAGGTTATAGAGAGTTTATTACCTTTGTATTGAGTACTTGGGTGACTAACTATATTAGATTTTCTAACTTTGAGGGCTAAGTTCTTTAAGGGGGGTAGGTTAAAAATACCCCGAACTTAATTTGGGTGATTAAATTACTCTAATACGATATTGAGGGCCTATTAGTGCCTAATGAATTTTGGTAAAAAAGAATAAATCCAAAAGAAACAAGAAAAATGCTTAAAAGTGAAAAAACACTAAATTGAGCGTTAAGTGACCCTAGGAGAAATACAACCTTGAAATGGTATTGTGGATTTTGAAGGCTTAATAAACCTAAATAAATATGGGAACAATTACCGAAGAACACGGATCCAAATAATGTGTTAAAAACGCTAATAAAGCTTTAGCGCATTTTTCGAGAAAACCCGAAACGTGACTTTAAGTGGTCAACGAACCCGTAAAAATTATAGTTTCATTAAATAATATAATTAAACATTATGGGAGCTTAATACCCATTAAAATTAAAGAAATGAGAAATTTTGGAAAACGGGCCCGGTTAGTGAATAGTGCTAAAACCGGGCAAATTAACGAGTGTTTTCTTTAAAACACGAAAAAACGCTCCAGCTTGCATATATATATTTTGGGCCGGTTTTTAATAGGTATAAGGCCTCTCACACTCTTGACTAGTTAGCTAATTAATTAAGTCAACAGAGCAAAAAAGTAAAAAGGACAAAAACCTTTTTTTTTCTCTCTCTCTCTCCTCCTATTTATTTTCTTCTCCTCCTCTTTTTCCTCTCTTTCTTCCTCCCAGCCGATTTCTCCTCCCCTTTCTTCTTCCTGCACCAGCCTCCTCCTTCCATGGCTGTTCAAGCATTCTTTGGCTTGCCAAGCCTTATTAAGGCTCAAAACACAAAATAATCACATATTCTTCATCCCCTCAACTAGCTCTATCATTCTCTCTTTTTAAAATTCCAAAGTTTGAACTTAATCTACATGGTTTTTTCCCATTTGAAGAGAAAATGACATCAAAGGGAGCTTGGAGTCTCCTCTTTCACACAAGGTGAAAAGTTTCAAGAGAAAAACTCCTTTTCCCCATTTTCTTGCTTGGCCGATTTGGCTTCTTCTAATACCTTGTTTTTCCTTCCATGATTGAGCATTTTCTCAACCTTTCCATGGTGGGTGAAGGTCCCTTCTATTCAAGGGTTAAACCCCTCCAAAACCCCCCAAGGTAACATAAAGCCCTAACTTTGTGCTCTAAGCCCTTTTAATGAATTAGATTTCCTAAGGGTTTAGAAGATTATTGAATCCATTTTTTTGTGTTCTTTGAATGTTGGGATGGAGTTTGGCAACTCCATTCCCACTTGACCGAATTTGAGAAGAGGAAGAGCAGAGGAGAATTAAAAGAGGAACTTATGAATTAAGGTAAGAAATCTACCTTAAACTTTGATTTGATTGTTTTAGTATATGGGAATGGGTAAATGAATGGATGAACTAAAATTGGAATGGAAATGCATTTGGTTGAGACTAGAGAGGAATTTGTGAAATTTTGCTGAATTAAAGGCCTAGTGCCATTATATTTGAGATTTGAGCTATATTGTTGTTTGAAGAGGTTTTTGATGAATTTTGGATTGAACGTATAGCTTGTAGGACCCTTTAAGGGTGTGGCTAGTTTAAGATTGTTTAAGTGAAAATTAGGCGAAGATTGATGGATTTGGACATGTTAGTTTTATGGGGAGGTTATGGCACTTTTGGTAAAAATGAGTGTTTCTTTGAGGGGACTTTGGTAAATGGGTTGAACCTAGGTGTTTGTATTGTTGTTTAGAGCTGAGTAATAGCTTGAAATGGTATTTGGAGAACTAGGGAGAGGAGTATAAAAATCTGTGGCATGGCAAAATGACTTGTGAGGATCTTCAAATGCTAGAAAGAGTTAGTATGCAAAAGCTTGGAAATGAGAGTTGGACTTGGGTATAGTTGTTGCAATTGCTAGGAATGATTTGGAATGGTCAAATGAGTTAGAACAAAATGCAAAGTGCTAAGAGAAGTTTAGGAAATGCACAAGTGTGCAAGATGCAAAATGAGAATGAAAAATTTGTGAAATTGAGCAAGAGTTGGAGTAAAGATTTAACTAATGTTTGAAGTGGTTTAAGCATGTTTTGAGGCGGTTTAATTATGTAGGAACTTGTGGAAAATTTGTGGAATGATTAGGGGTAGATTAAGGGTTGATTTGGGGGTGAAAAGTCACCTTATATAGTTTTTTTAGCAGGGTCCAGGACTTAGGATAGGAACCAGTCCCGGACCGCATCA
This sequence comes from Limonium bicolor, assembly GCA_023374045.1. Taxonomy (NCBI): domain Eukaryota; kingdom Viridiplantae; phylum Streptophyta; class Magnoliopsida; order Caryophyllales; family Plumbaginaceae; genus Limonium; species Limonium bicolor. The sequence continues at coordinate 220,863,314 of CM041781.1, forward strand.
AAAATTTGGCCGAGAGTGAAAATTGACATTGGTCCGGGACCTAGGTCCAGGACCAAGTCCCAGACCACTAGTAAAAATAGGCTGAGAGTGAGTTTCTGCATTGGTCCGGGACTTTGGGTCCGGACCAAGTCCCGGACCACCCCCAAATCCTTCCGAAAGTGTTTTTAAGGGTTTAAATGATGGGGGTTTGAATGGTATTGGTTTTAGATGATGTTTAGAGTTGTTTGGTGACCTTTAAAGGTCCTAAGAAGTGTAAACAAGTTTGGGAAGTGATTAGAAAGTTGTGAGTTTAAGAACACTTAAGTAAACCGAGATAACGGGATAACGGGTAAGTACGGGAGTAGCAATTATGTACGTACAGTAACACCTTAATATAATAGAACCATTGACATGTAATCAGCGGTTCAAGAGTAAGACTCGAGGGACAAGTGTGAACCGAGGAACATGAGAACACCCGGTAAAGTTAACCCCGGTGAAAGGTATGATTTTTCTCATGCCCTGTATCCTAACTGGTTACTCTGATTTTGTGTTTTGCTTGTTGATTGTGTGATCACCTACAAGATAAATGCACGAATTGGATTGTTTGAACTCTCTTGTACTTGTATTGTATTGCTTGTTGTTGGATGGTGAATTGAATTTAAGTTTGTATATTCATGAAATGTGTGAGTGTGATGAATTGTTTGAGTGTGAATGAGCACTGTAGTGCGACTCATAGTTGAGTCTTGTTGAGTAGTGACTCGTAGGAAGAGTCAAGTGCGAAATAATAAAATGTGGAAACACACCAAAACTATCGAACCAATAACGATAACGGAAATCTATAAACTCACTAGAACATGAGAAATTTGTACGGGAACTAGTAAACTCACGGTAGCGGCTAGAGAACCGAATTGATTTAATCCACAACACAAATAACGGTGGAAGTACATAAGTAACCTCTATTTAGAGGATTGATGGGCATTCAAAATATGAACCTTGAGAATGTAAAGAATGGTAAGGGATCACCAAACCCCTTAGAAAGATAGTCGAACCCCAATGAGAGAGAACCACCGACTAAAATGAACAATGTCCCGAGCATGAGAGTATTCGATAAGTTGAGTAAAACCTTAATCTTAGAATACTAGACATTAAGGAATTCCCAAGCCAATAGATGTTATCGAGAGAGATACCTCTAGGCAAATCCATGAGATTGTGAAATGACTCCGAGAGAGGAGTTTTGGGAATTTGAGTAGTCCGGTAGAGAACTGGGACATTTGAGAACTTGAGGAGCTAAGTGCATAGCTCCTTTGTATTTGTAAGCCCGGTGGTGGGTCTTGTGTATGACCCTGCCCAGAGGTCGTGGCAAAGACTTAAAGATGCCTTGAGTATTGAGAATTGATTTGAGGACTTGAGTATTAGAGTATGTGAGTATTGAGAAATGAGTTGTGACTTGAGAGACTTGAGAATTGAGTCTGAGTGGAGAATTGAGTGAGTATTGTAGAACTTGTTGAGATTGTGAGTAAGAGTACCAAGAGAGTGGGTAAGACAATGAGCAAATGAGTAAGGCATAGAGAGGTAGAAACCCTCAAGCCTAAGTAAAGAACATATTAAACTAACTCTTGATGTGTGTGTTAGTGTTTGTGTTCTTTGTTGAACCTTGAATGTGTTAACATACATATATAATGTATTGATGCCTTGCATGTTGATTGAATTAAAACGAATCGCATGTTCACGACCAAATAGTCAGCGTACCCTCGCTAGTACGCGGGGTATGCGAATTTCATATGCAACAATTTTGCTGAGCCCCTAGGGGCATCATTTTATTTTACATGAACATTGAAGCTGATCACCGTTCGAGAGTAGGACGGGGTTGTGATTAAGCATGGGTAGTTGTTTAATAATTGTATTTGTTGTATTATGGAATTGTAAGACCGAAGGGTCATCAATAGACTTGGGAATTGTAGATACTCGATATAGAATAGTATGGAGATTGTATTTGTATATTATGAGATTGAAGGTTGTATTTGGTTTGAGAATTGATAAGGAAATGGAATGTATCATTTGTATAGAGTACTCGGTATAAGACCCATCAGACCGATATTGTATTTGTATTGTTCGTTTGGATGGGATTTGGCCTTGTTAGTCACGTGGGTGACTAACGGCATGTATCACCCACCGGTTGTAGTTTGTATTCCGTTGCGTTGTTGTTGGTAAATGAGACGGGTTAGAAGATAATGGTGTGATTACCGGTAGGGGTGTTACATGTTTTTATCTTGTTTAGGTGGTTGCACATAAACACACACACACCAAGCCGAGGTAACCCTCGGTAGCATACGAGCATGAGAAAATCATACCATGCACCGTCGATCTCGGATTCGATTCCCTTCGGTTCAACTATTCGGGTCCTATAACATATCACGAAGTCGTACGGTTAATGATCTATAATTAAGCTAGCTCGTTTAATCTTTACTGTCTCCCGACTTTAATACCTAATCATGTATTTAACTTCCACACTTTAATCATTTGCCTTACATTATTTCTTAAACTTGTTCAAGCCCTTAATAACCCTTAAACATCATTAATCAAGTCCTAATTATCTTATAAATCCATTAACAAACAAATCCCCATCTTAAAATGCAAGTTATACAAGTTTTAACACACTTTTAGGTTTGGTTTGGGACTTTGTAAGGGACTTAAGTCCCGGACCAGACCTGACTAACTCTAAACTCTCGGCTGATTTTTAGTGTTCGGGACCTTAGCAGGACCTAAGTCCCAGACCAATCGTAGGTTGAACCTCGGGGTAATTTATGGGGTGGTCCGGGTCTTTAGCCATGAGCTAAGTCCCGGACCAAAGTGAATGGTAACTCTCGGCTGGAAAATTAAGCATGGTCCGGGACCTTGACATGGAACCAAGTCCCGGACCAATCAATGAAGTAACTCTTGGCCTTATTTAAGGGGGGGTGTCCGGGTCCTTGTATGGGACCTAAGTCCCGGACACCCCAAACTCCAACTCCAACTCTCGGCCATTTTTTCCTATTGGTCCGGGACTTGGTCCTGGACCTAAGTCCCGGACCCTGCTACATTTTGACAGATTTTAACTTTTCAAAATTTGTTCCAACTTCATTCTTTCACATTTCTTTCCCCCTAACCTTTTCCTAAGCATCTAAACATATTTAATCATCATTTTGACACTCTAAACCCTCCTAAACCATTTACTAAGTCACCCCATCAAACCTAGGTAAATTACACAATTCTTTTAGAATTCCTAGAACACCTATGTGCAGTTTTTTTTTTCTTGTTTGTTTCCTAACTCCATGTTCCACTTCTAAAGCCATTCTACCTTTACCACTTGTATTATTTCCCATCCACATTCTACCCACCTTTACACTCATTCTTAACTTAGTTTCCTAAGTCATTAATACTCAAGTTAAATCCTAAAACACAGCTAGCTCTCCTAGGTTGTTTCTACCATACCCAATTAAACACTTAAGTCATTTACTTTGCTACTGAAATTTGGCCATAGTTTCCCTACATTTCTAGACATTTCCACAGTATAATTTTTCAGCTTCTAACATTTTTAGCTACCATATCCCCAAGGGATACTAACAGCACACATTTATTCAATAAACTCACATATTTTTCCTGCACAACATCATTTACTTCTCGTGGTTTTTCCAAGCTTTTAAACATCATTCAAACAACTCAAAAACAGCCTTACTCTCTTACTCATCACACTATAACATGAACCATTCTCAAAGCACTATACATTCCTCATTTCAAACATTAAAAATCTGGTCCAAAAAGATACAAAATCTGTTACACAAAGTTACACAAAATCAACTCAAGGCAAGCACATTTACCTTGGATTTCTAGTTCCCTTTTCTCTCTTCCTTTCTCCTTTCTTTCCTCGCTTTTCTTTGTTCTTGTTCTTGGCTCACAAATCAACAATGCTACAGCCACCTATACACACCAACACCAACTTAGAAAATTATCTTTAAACTAACCTAGACCATAATACATGTTAGGGTTTATAAGAGGCATTTCCCTTGTGTTCCCTAGTGGGACTTTTGGATAGAAAAGAGGCAAGGTTCCAGCTCCTAAAATGCACACCAAAACTGGCTGGAAAGAGAGGAAAAGCATGGTTCAACATGGATTTTCGTTTTGCAAGAAAAGCTGGAAAAAGATGAACTTTTGAAGCCTCCTTTTACCTTAGAATAATGTGGAGATGGAGGGGGGTCACAATGGTGGTCTTCAAGCTCCACAATGAGCTACAACCATGGTGATGAAGTGTGAGCTTTTCAACTTTTGAAGGGTGGAAAATGAAGCCCAAAGAGAGGAGAGTGTAATGGTGTAATTTTTATGTGATTTGGAGTTGATTTGCACCTTCAAATGTGGAGAAGAATAGAGGAGCTGGTGAGAGGTGTAGAAATCGCCATTATTGAGCTTGAGAAGGAAGGAGAGTCATCCAAGGGAAGAAAATGTGGAAGAAGAGTGGGGTTAGGAGGGAGAGTGACCCACTTGCTTTTTACTTTATGAGTTTGTCATTTAGTGTATAAGGAGGAAATAAAGAGAGGGGGAAAAGAGTGGAGCCGGCCACACACACACAATGTGTGTTCTGATTTTTATTTACGAAGGGGAGAGTTAGTTTTGCTTATTTACGCTAACACCCCACAATTTTTCATTTTTGCACTATTCACTCCCGGAACCCGTTTTCTGAAATTTTCTCGTTTAATTGATTTTATTGGTTCTAGACCTTCATTAATGTTTAGTAATGACTATTTGATTGACTAAAATTATTACGGGTCTATTTAACCCCGCTTAAAGTCACGTTTTCCCGGTTTCCTCGAAAAATGCGCTTTAAGGTTCATTTGTGTTTTTCTTTTAAGGATATCCGTTTTAAGGATCCGATTTCTTCGGGACTTGTTCCCTCATGATTATTTAGGTATAACTAAGCTTCTAAAAACTTAATTAGCCTAATTAATCACTGTTTTAAATTTTTGGGTATTTCAATCTACCCCCCTTAAGGAACTTTGCCCTCAAAGTTATTCAAGTTGGTGCATCAATTTTCTTTGTTCAATTGGCCCTCAATTGTCAAAGACCATACACACAACACCTTACAGAATTAAGATTCTGTCACACAAGGGTATTCACCTCAATCACAACCACATTTTCAACACAATTCAAACCATACCATCTCAATCCAATTCAACACAATTCAAGCACCAATCTCAATCCGATTCAAGCGATACCACAATTCCATTCACTTCAAACACAGTTCAATTATACAATTATAGTCAATTCTACATTCTACAACCAACACCCTGGTTGTACTTAAGTCCAACAAAATGTAATACAATTTACATACAATGCAATGCTTACCCCGAAGCAATGCCAAAAACAAAATGGCTCTACCCCCCTTAAAAGGGTACACCCCGTACCCTCTAAGCGCTAGACAATCTAGTCTACAAATAACTACGGGTACTTCGCCTTCATGGCGTCCTCTAGTTCCCAAGTCGCTTCCTCGGCATCGTGGTTTGACCACAAGCTTTGACCATTCGCACTGACTTGTTGCGAGTGTCTCTCTTCTTAGTGTCAAGGATTCACAGTGGAGTCTCGACATATCTCATCGTCGGCTCTAGGGATAAGTGTTCGGGCTCTAGAACATGAGAAGGATCGGATATGTATTTCTTGAGTTGTGAAACGTGAAACACATCGTGAACACGTCCCAACTCCTCAGGTAAAGCTAACATGTAGGCTACGGATCCAACTCTTTTGGTAATCTCATACGGCCCTACAAACTTCAGGCTCAGCTTGCCCTTCTGGCCAAATCGAAACACACCCTTCATTGGCGAAACGCGCAGAAACACTTGATCGCCCACGGCGAACTCAAGGTCGCGTCGTCTCACATCAGCATAAGATTTCTGCCTATCTTGGGCTGCTTCATGTTCGCTCGAATCTGCTGAACTTCAGCTTGTACTTGTTCAAGGTACTCCGGTCCTATGATGACCGCTTCACTTGACTCATCCCAACACAATGGGGTATGGCAAGGTCTACCGTACAAAGCTTGGAATGGTGACATCTTAATCAACGCATGATAACTGTTATTATATGAAAACTCGATAAGATAAAGCTTATCAATCCAACTCCCCTGGAAGTCTAAGGCACATTCTCTAAGCATGTCCTTGAGTGTCTGGATGGTCCTTTCTGTCCGATCGTCGGTCTGAGGATGGAAGGCGGTGCTAAGCTTCAACTCAGTACCCAGCGCTTCCCGCGTAGCTCTCCAGTAGCTCGAAAGAAATCTGGTGTCGTGGTCAGATACAATAGTCTTCGGGACTCCGTGGTGGTGTCAGATAATCTCTCAGTCGAATAGCTCGACGAGCTTCACCACCTTCCAGGTGTCCCTCATCGGTATGAAGCGGGCAACCTTGGTGAGGTGATCGACAATGACCCAGATCATGTTGAGTCCTCCCCTAGCAGGTGGGAGTCCAACACAAAATCTATGGAGATATCATGGAATTTCCACTCCGGAATTGGCATAGACTGTACCATTCCGCCGGTCTACAGTGCTCGAATTTTACCTTCTGGCATGTGAGGCACCTCAAGACATATTCAGTCACGTCAGATTTCATCCCTGACCACCAGAAGTACCTCTTCATGTCTTCGTACATCTTTGAGGCTCCCGGATGGACAGACAATGTCGAGCAATGTGACTCTCACAGAATGCGATCCCTCAGCTCAGCATTGCTTCGGGGAACGCATAATCTGCCATTCAGCCGGATCAGACCATCTTCATGTAGCTTGAAGTCATACTTTCGCTTCTCGAATGTACCTTCTGAAAATTTCTGTCTGATTTTTTCATATAAGGGTCGCACAGCTGAGGATCTCGCACCTCATCGACCAAGCTAGAAGAAGCAAGCAGCGAATGGAGTGAGTGTGCTCGGTGACTCAGAGCGTCGGCTACAATGTTCGCCTTCCTTTCTTATACTGAAGGTCGATGTTGTAATCTGATAAAAACTTCATCCACCTCCTTTGTCTTAGATTCAGTTCCTTCTGGGTGAACACATATTGTAAACTTTTATGGTCGGAGTAGATGGTGATGCTCACCCCGTAGAGGTAGTGTCATCATATCTTCAAGGCGAAGACAATGGCTCCTAACCCAAGATCATGTGTCGGGTAATTCTCCTCATGCTTTTTCAACTGGCGGGAGGCGTAAGCTACTACCTTGCCATGTTGCATGAGTACGCATCCCATGCCCTTGCCTGATGCATCACAATACACCTCAAATCCCTCTGTGCCCTCTAGAAGAGTGAGAACGGGCGCTGATGTCAATGAGTCTTTTAGGCTCTGGAAGGATACCTCACACTCGTCTGTCCACACAAACGGTGTATCTATCTTCATCAGTGCTGTCGTGGGCTTCGCAACTTTCGAAAAGTCTATGAAAAACCTCCGGTAATAACCGGCTAGACCAAAAAAGCTCCGGATGTCGGAAACATTCTTAGGTCTAGGCCATGATGGACTACTTCAATCATAGCCGGATCAACAGAGATACCAGCGCTCGAGATCACGTGACCAAGGAAGGATACCTGGTCAAGCCAGAACTCGCATTTGGAGAACTTCGCATATAGCAGGTTCTCGCGCAGTGTCTTAAGTACTTTTCTGAGGTGGTTCTCGTGCTCATCTCTAGATTTTGAATAAACGAGGATGTCGTCGATGAAGACTACAACAGAAGTGTCTAACTGCTCACTGAATAACCAGTTCATCAAATCTATGAACTTAGCTGGTGCGTTCGACAAACCGAATGGCATCACTGTGAATTCAAAGTGGCCATACCTCGTTTGGAACGCTGTCTTCTCAATATCAGATTCCTTGATGGTAATCTGATGATATCCAGATCGGAGGTCAATCTTGGAGAATACTGAAGCTCCTTTTAATTGGTCGAACAGGTCGTCGATGCGTGGCAATGGATATTTGTTCTTTATTGTGACCGCATTTAGCTTGCGGTAGTCGATGCAGAGGCGGAGACTACCGTCCTTCTTCTTCACAAAGTGGACCAGTGCTCCCCAGGGTGATACGCTCGGGCATATGAACCCTTTATCGAGTAGATGTTTCAACTGTATTTTCAATTCGGCCATCTCAGCCGTGCCAAACGGTACGGTGCCCTAGCAATCACCCGTGCCCGGCACAAGCTCTATCTCAAACTCAACTGCTCTTTGTGGTGGAATGCCGGGAAGTTCCTTCAGAAACACATCCGGGAACTCCGACACTACCGGTATGTCGGTGCTGAATTCTGGATCTCGCTCTAGATCTTGCACATAACAAAGGAATACCTTGTGCCTCTTCCTGAGCTCTCAGTACATGGACATAGCGGAGTTGACTTTGGTTGAAGGCTCTCTTGACCTCTGGCGGTATGATATTGTAACCCTAGATGGACTCCTAAGCAACAATTTATGCTCGGCGCAGAGGATTCGCCCCTTATGCCGCTCCAACCAGTTCATTCCGACTATCAGGTCGAATCCCAAACTACTGAATTTGATGAAGGAAATAGGAAATGCCTCGCCTTTAATTTGGATTATGGCAGCTCGGTAGTACTTCGTACACTTAACCCACTCCTTCGACGGGAGCGTAACCATGAATTTGGTAGCTCATCTGCGTCTAGCCCCAACCTCTTCGCGAATGATGGCCAAATGAAGGTATGAGAGGCGCCGGAGGCATAGTATTGTGGCATCAATGCCATTCACCAGGAAGGAACCCGTGATTATCGTGCCGCTCTTATCGGTCTGTGTCTCAGTGAGTATACTTAGGGAACCTTCCGTACCGAGTCCACAACCTATTGATTATAAATTTTATGAGTTGATGGTATAACACAAGTGGGAAAAATCGATAACCAACACTGCTTTATTGATAAACATCCATCATACATTGTGTGCCTCTAATACACATTACTATCATATTACATGATGTTACAAGCTTAATACTTCCTAAAGGTAAGGTTCAGGCGTCCGGGTTTCAGGTGTGTGGCGTTGACCACCGTCGATGGTGCCGTATTCATCTTTATCTTCTTGATACCGTGATACAGCATTCTCGACTCTCCACCCATTACTAGGACATCTCCAGGTCCACACGCTTCTGCTCGTTAAATAAGAATTCGGCATCGTCACCAATGGACCAAGACACTACGGGCACTCATTGTTCTAGAGATTCTGCTGTCTCGTCCTTATCTTGGTGTAAACCAAGTCGTCCACCTTCTTCGTAGAAGTCAATAATACAAAGGTCCGCTTCAAGTGTAGGAATTGGATCAGCCTCTAGTTGCTGTGCAATCTCTACAACTTGTGCGTTAACCATTTGAAATTCATCGGGTATTGCTGGTGGTGTTGCTCCGTCTTTCGCTCGTGTCTTCTGGTATGTCTTGGTATGAGGAGTCCAGTCCTTTCCCAAGCACATCATCTTCAGCTTCATCTTCGCTCCACCGGGGAATTCGGGTGTGTGAAATCCTCCTGGACCCGCTCCTAGTTTTTTGCATCGTCGGATGATGGATATTTGCGCTTCGGGTGTCAGGTATCCTTTTAATAAGATCATACCTGTTTGGATGACCTGACACTGCTCGTTGGTGATGTGGTGAGTGGTGATGTCGGCTTCTTCGGGGAGTAGGTTTGAAGGAATTGGGTAACAGATATTGAAGGTCCCATGGTGGTAAATTGTATCTAACGTGAGTTCTAGTTTTAAACTAGTTCGGTTCATGCTCAATTCATACAAGGATTTCTAGGTCGTTCAAGTATTCACTCAAGCAAACAATTCAAACATTTAGGCATGCTCTCAAGGATCAAAGGTGTTCGTAAGTACCTAAGCCGGACATAGTACCGGTTCCATCACGATCAATGATATGCAAGGCAAGGCCGGCTGCCTCGACGGTGCGCCCTTCTGAGCACCTCGGGACCCCTGTCCCTACGAGGTCTGCTGGGCTTGTGCATTGCCGGATGCAACCTCCTTGCCTTCTCTTTGCTTAAAGCCTTGGTAGTTGCCTTTGGGCTTGGACTTTTTCGGGCACTCGAAAGAACGGTGACCCATTTGACTGCACTCGTAGCACCTCACCTCATTCCCTTGATAATCAACGCCGGGGTGGTTCTTTCTACAAATCCTGCAGTGGTAGTAACGGCCTCCAGAGTGGGCCTTACCATAGTCGGGTCCAGAACCTGAGGTTTTAGTGTTAAGAACAAACGTTGTGATAATACAAATTCACACGGGTACAAATTTAGTTCGGTGTCTTACCCTTAGGCGGGTGAGATCTTAGTGGTTTTGCAGCCACTGGCGTAGGATAGGTCAGCTGCAACTGCTCAGCTGCCGTGCCCTTCTCATCATGGGCACTGCTTTCAGCGGGGCTTTTCTTCTGGTTTTGTTGGAAGTGTTTTCCCTTCCTCTTCTTCCAAGCTTTGGTTTGATGCTGCTTCTCTCGAGCCGCACTCTTGGAGTTAGACTTGCGCTTGAGCGCATTCTCTTCGTCCCTTAGTTGGACGGTGATTTCAACCCGTGAGGCGGCATGGTACACCCTGAAGTTCTCGGGTATTAGAGGGTGCATTTCGCACAACAAATCATTAGTTCGTATAGACAATGGCATTATGGGTTTAAATTAAGATTTACCTGGAGGGAGGTAAAGCGGGTGTAACCCATGCCATACCGGAGGCGATGGCTTAGACCGCCATAGAAGCGGTCGACCAACACCTGTCCGATGTACCCCAAGTCAGGTAGTAGACGGAGAATAGAGGTGAAGGTTTTGTAGTACTCATCGACGGTCATCTTATCTGTCATCTTCAAAGCATCCAGCTCCAAGCGCTTCTTGGTCTTAACGTGTTCAGGATAGTATTTTGATATGAGGATAGAGGTGTAAGCTTCCCAGTCGACGGTCGGATCGGCAGTGTGTTCGGCCTTGACAAGTTTCCACCAATCCATAGCATCCTTGAGGTAGTAGCGGCTATCCTCACTCGAACTCCAGCAGGAGCTTCGAGAGTCTCAAATGCCGTCTCCATTTCATCAATGTAAGCCTTTAGCTTGGCGGGGTCGCTCTCGCCTCTGAAGCAGGGAGGTCAGAGATCTGCGACGGCCTTTACCCAATTTACCTCTTGGGGTTACGGTGGGTCGGGCTGTTGTTGATGTTGCTGGTTTTGCTGAGACTACTGTACAGCTGCTATGATCTGTGGTAACATCTGCGCAACCATGGCAACGACGATCTATGCTATCGTCTGCGTGCCTGGCTCATCAGTAGCCTCTCCATGGGGTCGGCCTTGACCTCGTCCGAACAACTGAACAATTAACATTTACATTAGGTACTGTGACCGGCTGGTCTTGAATTTAAGCAATGGTATCGTCCTTTCGGGCGTTAAAGGGTATCCGTAATCGTTACGGTCATTCAAGTTTAGGTTCCTAATTCTCCGTTGTAAAACGGTTTGTAATCCTAACTCGGTAATCACTATACTCGGTAATTCTTGATCTATCAGAGCGACACTTCGCTATGATACCACTTTTTGTAACACCCTTACCGCTAATCCCTTAATTATCTTCTAAGCATCACGGTCTCTAATCTGATCGCAGCGGAATATTCAAACTAAGTAGCGGGTGATACACGCCGTTAGCCGCCCATACGACTAACTAGGCCTCAATCAAACAAACAGTACGGTCTGATAGCAAGAAATACCGAGTTACCATTAACAACTTCAAACAACTCCAACAATCATTACATAGCTCCAGCAGTAATTACATCCTTGTTCTCCACAACACATACCAAAAGTGATTACCGAGGCTAAGAGTTAATTCACGATTACAACCTTTCAAGTCTACAAAATACCAACGGTTTACATCTAGCCATATCTCAAATGTTTACAATTCCCAAATCCAAAAGGGTGTACCACATGGTACACCGGCTACAAGTTTCTAACCGTGTACCACTCGGTACACCAATCAAAATAACTAGCCTATCAAAAGAAGCATCCCGGTCATTTCCGACCTGTCAACTATCTCGAGTTCCTGTAATAAAACAGTGCCCCAAGGGGCTCAGCAAAAGCTGCATATGACTTTCGCATACCCCGCGTGCTAACGGGGGTACGCCAGCTAATTGGTCACCAACATGCGGTTCGTTTTATAATAACAACATGCTAATATAATTAAAAGCATAAGCATGCATGTCAACATACAATCAAGGGATATCAATCAAGGCACAATCTCACAATCAACAATCAAGGTTCAATCTCAATCAAACTACACAATGGATTAGCCCAATTACCATCCGGGTTAATCGGATGTCATTATCTCAATACTTAAGGTCATCAATTCAAACAAGTCAAGGTCTTACTCAATCAAATTTCCTCTCTTATCAATTCTCAAGTCAAGTTGGTATGACCTCCGGGCAGGGATGAGGCTATCCCACCACCGGGCTTAAGGTGGCCCACTTAACCAGGTTACTACCCATTTAAAGGGTTTGGACGGTGGAAAAGATTATAGCCTGGAATCGGTTAACAATCTCTCTTGCAACTTCATCCTCACGCGTGGCCGAAACTATATCGGACTTCTCAAATTCACCCAATTTTCTCAATTCACAATTCTCAATGTTAGAGTGTTAGATGGTTAGGGAGTTAGTGAGAAGCCCACACGCAAACAATCAAGCTTCCACAATTAATCAACCAAACACTTCAACAACCTACACAACTTCCAAGTCCAATCACCAACCAATAGGGCACAATAATTACAATATATTGGAAAGAGCAATAAACCGATTACATGTTTTTATCTTGTTTAGATGGTTGCACATAAACACACAAACAAACAAGCCAAGGTAACCTCGGTAGCATACGACGCATGAGAAAATCATACCATGCACTGTCGATCTCGAACTTTCGATTCCCTTCGGTTCGACTATTCGGGTCCTATAACATATCACGAAGTCGTACGGTTAATGATCTATAATTAACCTAGCTCGTTTAATCTTTACTGTCTCCCGACTTGTAATACCTAATTCATGGTATTTAACTTCCACACTTTAATCATTTGCCTTACATTATTTATTAAACTTGTTCAAGCCCTTAATAAACCTTAAACATTAATCAAGTCCTAATTATCTTATAAATCCATTACCAAATAAATCCAAATCTTAAAATATAAGTTATACAAGTTTTAACACACTTTTAGGTTGGTCCGGGACTTTGTAAGGGACTTAAGTCCCGGACCAGATCTGAACTAAACTCTCGGCTGATTTTTGTATGTGGCCTGGGACCTTAGCAGGACTTAAGTCCCGGACCAATCGTAGGTTGTACTCTTGGCGGTAATTTATGGGGTGGTCTGGGTCTTTAGCCATGAGCTAAGTCCCGGACCAATGTGAATGGTAACTCTCAGCTGGAAAATAAGCATGGTCCGGGACCTTGACATGGAACCAAGTCCCGGACCAATCAATGAAGTAAATCTCGGCCTTATTTAAGGGGGTGGTCCGGGTCCTTGTATAGGACCTAAGTCCCGGACCACCCCAAACTCCAACTCTCGGCCATTTTTTCCTATTGGTCCGGGACTTGGTACTGGACCTAAGTCCCGGACCCTGCTACATTTTGACAGATATTCACTTTTCAAAATTTGTTCCAACTTCATTCTTCTTTCACCCATTTCTTCCCTAACCTTTTCCTAAGCATATAAACATATTTAATCATCATTTTGACACTCTAAACCCTCCTAAACCATTTACTAAGTCACCCAATCAAACCTAGGTAAATTACACAATTCTTTTAGAATTCCTAGAACACCTATGTGCAGTTATTGTTTCTTGTTTGTTTCCTAACTCCATGTTCCACTTCTAAAGCCATTCTACCTTTACCACTTGTACTATTTCCATCAACATTCTACCCACCCACCTTACACTCATTCTTAACTTATTTTCCTAAGTCATTAACTACTCAAGTTAAATCCTAATACACAACTAGCTCTCCTAGGTTGTTTCTACCCAATTAAACACTCAAGTCATTTACTTTACTACAAAAAAATTTGGCCATAGTTTCCCTACATTTATAGACATTCCCACAGCATAATTTTTCAGTTTCTAACATCGTAGCTAACCAGATCCCCAAGGGATACTAACAACACACATTTAATTCAATAAACTCGCATATTTTTCCTGCACAACATCATTTACTTCTCATGGTTTTTCCAAGCTTTTAAACATCATTCAAACAACTCTAAAACATCCTTACTCTCTTAATCATCACACCCATAACATGAACCATTCTCAAAGCACTATACATTCCTTATTTCAAACATTAAAATCTGTTCCAAAAAGATACAAAATTTGTTACACAAAGTTACACAAAATCAACTCAGGGCAAGCACATTTACCTTGGATTTCTAGTTCCCTTTTCTCTCTTCCTTTCTCCTTTCTTCCTCTTCTTTTCTTTGTTCTTGTTCTTGGCTCACAAAATCAACAATGCTACAGCCACCTATACACACCAACACCAACTTAGAAAATCATCTTTAAACTAACCTAGACCATAATACATGTTAGGGTTTATAAGGGGCATTTACCTTGTTTTCCCTAGTGGGACTTTTGGACAGCAAAGAGGCAAGGTTCCACCTCCTAAAATCCACACCAAAAACCGGCTAGAAAGGTAGGAAAATCAAGGTTCAACATGGATTTTCATTTTGCAAGAAAAGCTGGAAAAAGATTAACTTTTGAAGCTCCTTTTTACCTTAGAATAATGTGGAGATGGAGGGGGTCACAATGGTGGTCTTCAAGCTCCAAAATGAGCTACAGCCACGGTGATGAAGTGTGAGTTTTTCAACTTTTGAAGGGTGGAAAATGGAGCCCAAAGAGAGGAGAGTGCAATGGTGTAATTTTTATGTGATTTGAGTTGATTTGCACCTTCAAATGTGGAGAAGAATAGAGGAGCTGGTGAGAGGTGTAGAAATCGCCATTACTGAGCTTGAGGAGGAAGGAGAGTCAGCCAAGGGGGACAAACGTGGAAGAAGAGTGGGGTTAGGAGAGAGAGTGACCCACTTGCTTTTTACTTTATAAGTTTGTCATTTAGTGTATAAGGAGGAAATAAAGAGAGGGGGGAAAAGAGTGGAGCCGGCCACACACACACACACAATGTGTGTTCTGATTTTTATTTACAAAGGGGAGAGTTAGTTTTTCTTATTTACGCTTAACACCCCACAATTTTTCATTTTTACACTATTCGCTCTCGGAACCTGTTTTCCGGAATTTTCTCGTTTAATTGATTTTATTGGTTCTAGACCTTCATTAATATTTAGTAATGACTATTTGATTGACTAAAATTATTACAGGTCTATTTAACCCGCTAAAGTCACGTTTTCCCGGTTTCCTCGAAAAATACGCTTTAAGGTTCGTTGTGTTTTTAATCCGTTTTAAGGATCTGTTTTCTTCGGGATTTGTTCCCTCATGATTATTTAGGCATAAATTAGCTTCTAAAATCTTAATTAGCCTTATTAATCACTGTTTTAAATTTTGGGGTATTTCATAACCATAAGCCAATAAGAAAAGGATGATCTTGGAATGTTAATTGGGTTCCAAATCAGAGGATGCCAATCAACTTTGAGGGAAGTTGTATGAAACAAATTACAAAGATTTTCAAGCTTAATGTCGTTCTGCATCCCAATGATTTGATCTTTTAGATCATCTTTAACAATATCCTCTTTTACCTTGATAATATTCTTTATATTTCTATTCTCTTTATATTCTCTCCACTTATAATACTTATTTTTGCAAACACTAACCGACTACAACATACATAATGCCGCCTCTCTTCATTCTCCTTCCTCTTTTCATTTTCTCTTCACTCACATTGCAACTCTAACTGGAGAACAAATGCATGCTTTGTGCTTCTCTATTCTTTCCTCCATTAGTGAAAAAGGAATACATTATCTTGCATTTCCTTTTAATTTCCCTCTCTTGTTCTGTATTTCCTTTTAACCAAGCCTAATCGGCGAGCAAGGAACATACTTGTGGTGTCCTAATTTCCTCGTGGTGGCATGCCTCTCTTCATTCTCTTCATGTGTATGTGCCCTGTAGTGGAAATCATTGGGATGGTTGCACCTCTCACCAATTCGAAACTAGTTTGTAGAGGCAGGGTTTGATTTTTTCCATGACTTTATTCTGGATCTTGAAATATAGGCTAAAACTCAGTCTTACTTCTACTCTCTTTCCCTTGTCAAGCTGTAAAAACCCCGACAACTTAGAAGGAAAGACTAAGGCATCTCCTTTCCTTGAGTGAATCGAACAAATTCTAGCGGTAAGGTTCATTATCCTTGCAAGCTTCCGATTTTCTTTTCAACTTCTATATTCAACCCTAACTTCTGTGTTACTATCCTTGTTCTCTCTTTTGGTGCTGAAAAACGCCAAATCTGGCCACGAGTGAAACCAAGACAAAACCCTTAGCAGTTTTTGGGTTGTTAGAGGGTGAGCAAATATGAAACTTAGTGTTTTATTTCAACACTACTAGAATATAATTGTTTGGTAACAACAAAAAATCGTTACCAAAAATCAAAATCGTTACTAATCTAATTTATTGTAACGACTTTTGTCGTTACATATCGTTACACGAGATGGCGTAACCAAAGATCAATTTATTTATCGTAACGACTTTTATTCGTTACTAAAAGTTATATCGTTACTAAAAATATGATTTCGTAACATTTATATCGTTACTATAGTCTTAATTTTTTTTTCATCTTTAGTACTATCTTTGGTAACAAAAACTTGTCACTATAACAATTATGGTAACGAATTTAAGTCGTTTGTCAGAACCTTTGTAACAAAAAATCTGATTTTTACTAGTGCAAGTTAATCTTTGTATCATTTCTGATGTAATTTCCTGATGTCTTTATTGTCTTGAGCTTCTATATAAATGAGAATCTGGGGAGGCTAATTACAAACGTGACTTTGGGTTATGGATAATCAGTGGCTTAATAAAATTAGGGTTTGCTTAAGTTGTGGGTGTTGGTTTGGTATTAAAGAAACCCACACCAATTAACCAAGATTTTTAGGGTTTTGGTTGTTCAAATGTGTAAATTTGTAATAAACCTTGATATTATTTTGGGTTAATAGATAATTGGGGTTAAATTGGTGATTTGTGCTAAATTGACCAAATGACCTTATAAGGATACATGGTTGAATTAATAAACTAGTAGATAAATGGGTAATAAACTAAAATCAATTGGATTTAAATATAGGTTTAAGTGTGAAAGGTTTGAAATGATAAGGTGCAAACCGTGACAATGATTTAGTGGATTAAGTGGTAAATAACATAAGTTAGTACTATATAAAATATTATGGATTAGGAAGTTTAGAGTTCAACTATTAAATAAGTTGGATTAAAAGAAAGAATAAATAATGAATTAGTAAATTGGTTAAAAATAAATTTAGATTTGGGATTTAAAGAATGTAACTAAGTTTAAGGAATTAAGATAGTTAAATACGGTTAAATGATTTAAATGAGGGCTGGGAACTTAGGTTGATTACACTTCTATGGAACTAAATTACAGAATGAAATTAATTATATTACGTTTGTAAAAAATTTAGGGGTTATGGTGCTAAAAAAATGAAATAATAAAAGGTGAAGAGTCTAGTTTCTATTAATTAAAACTTGTTTGGTTGTCTATAGTTAAAGTTAGAAAAATGACATAACATTAGGTTAAGTTCTAATTGTTTAGGAAATGTGTATAATTATAGTTAATAATCTAGTTGATTACATGTCAAATGAGATGAGATACTTAGTTAAAAATAGAATCCTAAGATAGCTTTAGGAAATAAGATTAGGGACAAAGTGTTATCATAGTTGGAGTTAGTCACACCTTGATAATTTGGGAAATAAAATTAAATATGGAATGAGACAACATTGATATCTTAGTCAGAATGAGCCCGTACAAATTAGTTTAACTCATAAATATTGCCAGGTTGGTTGCATTTGTATTTTATGGGACATGTCTTTAATACCATATGATACACTTTGGGATTAACATCACATTTATTATAAGATATTAAATATATAAACTACATGTCAATTGTGAGATGGTCAATTGGTTAGTAGACCTATGATAGCATTGGCCTAAGTGATAACAATAAGTAGGAACAAATCTTCGAGGTTTGGTCATTCTAAAGGCCACCTTAAAATGGATTTTTGGGCTAATTAATAAGAAATGAATAAAGAGGGATAAGAAGGGCAAATTAGAGTTTATATACCTCATACATGGTCAAAATACTCTCTAAGACAAGGCAGAAACTAAAATATAAAGAGTTTTAAGAATGATTGAATAAGGGTGCTAATATAAGGATTAGTGTGGAATATAGCTCACTTAGGATAGTGAGAGAGTTATCACATGGGGTTAATACACCTAAAAGTGAATAGCTTGTGAGTATTTCATTAAGGATAAAGTATTGGATTTATAAATCTAATTGGGTAGTTGAACAATTAAAACAACAATATTCATTACATAAGAACAAAATTGGGAAATTCATCATTATCTCTCCTTCACAATCTAGGATGTGTCGATAATTGGATGCACTGGATAGGAAAATCATATAAAGTTGTATATTCTAGGTATGTTATTGTGTGATCTGAATGTCCTTGAGGGTCATTGAGCTCAGATGTGTGAAATGCTTGATATGAAGATATGTGTGTTTACAACATTTTTATATTGTTTTTCATGTAGAACGGTATGATGTGGATTGATATTCCTGCTTGAACTTTACTTGTGTGTAAGTTCAAATGAGACAAGTACCAAATAAATGTACATGAATATATAAATTTTAAATAATGACAAGAAATATGTATATTTGAGGAAGGATGATAAATATTGGATATGTTATCCACATTATATGAGTAACCTAAAATATCTCTTAGCTAGCCAATCCAAAGGAAGGGTCATTAACATATGATGAGTAAAATTAGGATTGATATATATTGTATGGAATTTCAATAATATTTCTTGGACATTGAGATTGAGATTTTATCATATGGTGGAGTATTTATTATTGGTGAGAAATCCAGAGGTTCTTGGTCGCGTTTGTGATCCCGAGTGGATGACTGAGACAGGTCTGCTCAAGGTACTAGAAGACAAACAAGTCCATTGATTGTTGGTCGGTTCACCCCGTGAGTGTCGGCTACTGCCGTAGGTTACCCACCTTATAACAGGGAACTGTGTCTTCTTCTAACATGGTGGTGGTACATAAGGGATATGAGATGGAGTGATTATGAGATCTAAGTAATCTATATGGTAGTACTATGTGCTTATCGAAATTATAAGATAACTACAAACTTATTAAATCTCATAAGGATTAATAAGTAGGCCCTAAAGGCTCGAGAGATATAACAATACTCGACATTATTTGTGTGATGCCTTCTTGTGAATATCTTTGCTTGAGCTCTTGTGAATGTTCATTTTCTGATATTGTTATGGTTGTTGGTTGTTGGATGACTTGAATATTCTTGTAGTACGTTTTATTGAATTGTTGAAAACCGGACTATATTAAATAAACTACATGCTAACTTCGACCAATACCAAAGTGGTATGAGGTGCAGGAGGGTTGCATGATAGCATATTCAGTAATTGGATTGACCCCTTGATAATACAGAATGTTAGAAGGTTTTAATTCTCTTATAATTCGCATCACTTTGGGCAATATTTCTCACTTATTAAGTGATTTTCCTATGATTTGTGTTTAGATGATAACTGATGCATTTTATGAGTGAAGTGCAGAAAAAGTCTTAGATTAACACTCTTCATCTCATAGATTACAACGCAACAAGCGGTGATTTATATATACACATATATCACACACACAATTAATTAATACTCCCGGTTGATACAAACCATTGACCATTGCAGCCCACCATTATCACGTGGGATATCATTCACAATGCATGTCAACCATTGCAGCTTACCAGAGCACGCACATGTATCATTGACTGATAGACATCACCATTGGCTCACGGCTGACTCTATACATTTTCCCATTCATGATATAATCGAAACGCTGCGCTCGATAAAAAGAAGAGGCCGGCGTTAGTAAGAGAGAATGGCCAGGTCATTAGCATAGAGTATATACGTGGTTCTTCATATTCAGCGACCATTGAAGACCTAGCCGCACATCATTACTCACGGTAATTTATCATCATTGACTCCACCATTATAGCAGGCGCAGGGCAACACACAACATACAAAGACCAGTTTCAAACATTTGTCAGAGGGGATCAACATGAAGACGGATACGGAGCGGGGATCCGGATCGAAGCTTCTTCTAAACTGAAGTTTCTTCTTTCCTTATCTCCTATATGCTTAATGTTTTATTATGTTGTTAATTTTGTTTCTGAATCGTAAGTGAAGTTATTTTAGTTTCCCAGGTTGGGGAAGCAAACCTTTTTTATAGAATTTTGTGTTGTAATCTTTCCACCAGTTTTCATTGATGCAATAGTTCATTTTTGTACTCATGTGTTTTAATCTTCTGATCAATTATTAAAACAACCTTTGCAGTTTCTAATCAAAATATGGTGCTGAGATTGGTTAACTAGACATAGGAAGTTAATCCGTATTAACGACTAGAAGCATGATCCTGCCTATAAGTTAATCTGTCTCCAAAAGGAATTGTTCTTCATGCGATTGTTCTGTTTCCGGATTAGAGCATTAGTCTATTGCTAGTTCTTCCAGATAATTAGAATTTGTTGTACAAGACCCCGGTCAATGACTATTTCTAGTTCTTGACTTTATTGTAGGGTTAGTATAATTATTTACTAATAGGATTCATAGAAATAGGTGAGTAGAAAAAACCAGGGTGCGCCTTTTAATTATTAAATTTACAACATTTATTTCCTGTTTTGGTTTAGTTTATTTGATTTTTAATTGTTTTAATTTCTCTTTGTTGATTTAATTTTTAATTAGATTCATTAATTCCTAAAAAGTGATATTTCTTGTGATAAGATCGGGGTGCTGACCGAGTAGGTCTAAGGTGTTAGTCTCAGACCAACCCTACGTGGAGACAAGTATTTGTAAAGGAGATTTTGCGGAAGCTTTTGTATAAATTTAACAAGACAGGATTTTTCTTATATTGAAATTCAATGTGAATTACAACCTAGCTTCCTATCTTGGGATTCGACAGAGGTATTCTGTCTCATCCAACACTCGCTCTAACTCTAGAAGTAGATCAATACGGAGTAAGGAGTAAATGGAGTGTTTTGTGTGCTCTATAGGTAATAAAACCTAAGCTAAATGACAAAGTCTCACTAAGATCTCTCGAAAATTTATCTCTCTCAATATGATCTCTCTCTCTCTCGAAATCTGGAAGTGAAAGCCCCAACGATTACAAATGACTTCTAGGTGCTTAAATACTGATAATACCCGAAGTTTCCGCTTCCATAACGTGTAAGCTGATGTTTCCACAACGTCCCACGATCTCCCACTACGCATTGGGCGGGAAATATCTCAGTAGCTCTGCAGTGGGACTCGTTATGGCGCTCTTTAAGCTTGACCGCCTTGATTTTCGGGCCTGATCATAAGTGAATGTGTGTGACAGTTATTTCCTTGTATTTCTCCACATTTTAACAGTAGAGGTTCGTCTTTCAGCTTCTAGAACTTTCCAAGAGAATCTTGCATCATAGAACGACTCCTTGTGCAGTACTCAGACTCCTTTGTCGCCCAGACTTACTCTGATGCTATTATCAGTGATACTTCTTCTGTCACCAGACTTGCTCTATTGCCATTATCAGAAAAACCTTGGGTTCCAACATCTTGTTTTCTAGTTTAGCTTAGCATTCTCGGTTAGATTTATGAATTCTCAGTTAATTGAAAGAGGTCTCTGAGATCGACAACCCACTTCATCACTATTTTCCGCAAAACGATAGGTACACTGCATAGGTGGTAGATATATGTTCACATATTTTAGCTACTACGTCCCTTCAACAACATTTTTTTATAGTTGTGCAGATGAAGACACGTAGCCAGAGAACGGGGTTTGGGTAGACTTTTGAGTATTATCTTTGGAATTATTTTAGGATATGAGTTTTGGGTATAGAAAATATATTTTGGCTCACAAGTTCGGTTAAGATGTAAATGTTGGTGATTCTGATGTAAATACTATCTCTGTCACACTTTGCATTCTAGGAGAATTTTTTAGGGTTATGTGCAACAGCGGTAGCATCCCCTTTGTGGTTGATTGGTCCTTGTGATGGTTTCCTAAATTAGAAGAAAGGGATATTACATTAGCATTCTATTAAAAATATTAATATTCTAATTTTATAAATAATCTAAAACCCTAAATAAAACTTATTTTCATTTTTACATCATTTTATTCTTCGTGAATAAGGCGTCCCCTTCCCCATGCTACTACTTGCACGAAAATACCAGAAGAAGAAACCAGTGTTCCAGGTAAATTGAAAGGAAATCTTGTTCCTTCCATGCTCAATCTTCTTCTTTTTATCCTTACTGATTTGTGATTGTTGTTATGCTAGGAGCAGAAAATCACGAGAAGTCTCATAAGAAGATATAATAATGGATCAATAAACAAAAGTTTGTTAAGATATTTTATGAGTCTACTTAATTAATATATGTTTACTTATTTGGTAACCACCTGATTATGGTGGCAGTAGATGTTAGTGTCGTAAATAGTGGAGAGTGGTAGATCATTCTGTTAGACTTTTTCTATATTTAAATGCTTGTATGCATTGACTGTATACAGACAAGTAATTACAAAGCATCTTTGTTCTTACATGGTATCGGAGCCCTAACTTTTTTCCCCTCTCACGCAATATGATGACTCGGTCTTCTTCATCCAATCAGACACCTTCCAAAAATCAGCAACTTCTTACTGTAGCAACTTTGCCGAATTCCTCTCTCCACTTTCAAATTCCATTGGTCAGCATCAAATTAGACCGAGACAATTACTCCCTATGGCGTGCAATAGTTCTCTCTACCCTTGGAACCTTTGATTTGGAGTCATTTATCTTATCTCCCAATCCGCCCTCTAAATTTCTTTCTTCTGCTACAGCTGTTGTGTCCACCACTCCTAACCCAGATTTAACTACTTGGAAGAAGCATGACCGCTTTTGTCCTGCTCTAGATAAAGTCCACCCTATCTGAACGAGCTCTTGCCATCGTTGCTCATTCTACTTCCTCGTAGTCCGCGTGGCTTGCCCTAAAATGGACGTTTCAAGCGTAAACTCAACTTCAAACGATAACAAAAGGCGAGTTGTCTATGTTGGAATATATTGAGAAGAGACGCACTATCGTCAACTCCCTTACAGAGAGTCTTCACCCAATTTCTGATAAGAATCTCATTCATCACATTCTTGCTGGTCTAGATTCTTCATACAACTCTTTTATCTTAGCATTTTGATTAATTCTTCAACCTCTTCTGTTGATGACCTTGTCTGCCTCCTACTTCAAGATGAGGCTCGCTTAGAGCAAGATATTGCTTGTTAGGCTGCAGCTATTCTTCCAACGCCTTCCACACCGCTGTCTGTCAATGTTGCTACTCACCCATATACTCGGATTGGTCCACCTCAACACCTCAGAAGTCAAATCGAACTTGGCACTCTCAACAGGGCTCTCCCTCATCAGGCTCTCGCAACAGCAATACTCCACGTTGTCGCCGTCTACAGTGTCAACTATGTGGTCGTCCTAGCCACGAGGCCATCGATTGCTGGCAATGAGGCAATCAAACTAATTTTCCTTCCCGACGACCAGATCCTCTGTCTCGTCAGGTGCACACTGTCAACTATAGTCCCTCCACCGTCATGGATCCCTCCTAGTATTTTCACAAGGGCGCAACAGATCATGTGTCTCTTGACATCAGCAAGATACAAGTCTTCGATTTTTACACTGGTCATGACGAGCTACAGGTTGGTAACGGTAATCAGTTGGCTATTTCTCATTTTGGCTCATCTTCTTTGCCTAATCTCAGTTTGTCAAATGTGTTTATTCCCCAATGTAACGTAAAACCTACTCTCTGTCTTTATATGGAATTTTGGCCTCATTATTGTTGTGTTAAGGACTTTCAGGATAGGAAAATCCTCCAAGGGAACGTTGAGCATGGCCTCTACCGTGTTTGTTCGCCTTCCAATAAGCGGACGCCATCGATGGCTTTATCTGGTGTTCGCACTTCGTTGTCCGGATGGCACAAGAGACTTGCACATCCCAATGAGCATCTCTTTTGTCTTATTGTCTCTACATTTCAACTTTCAGTCACAACAAATAAATCTTTTGATGCATGTGAGCCATGCCAATTGGCGAAAAGCCATAAATTACCCCTTTATTATTCACATATTACATCTCCTAAACTTTTTGACTTAACGTATTCAGACGCTTGGGGTCCATCGCCCTTATTCTCCATTAATGAAAATTTCTTTTGTTCTCTTTGTTGATGATTATTCAAAATTTGTTTGGATCTATTTTCTCTCCCATAAATCACATGTGTTATCCACATTTATTCAATTTTGTTCTATGATTAAAACACAATTTGACTGTGATATTAAAAACCTACAAACTAATTGGTGAGGTGAGTTTTGCAATGTCTCTACCTATCTCCGAACTTGTGGTATTCACCATCGCATTTCGTGCCCATACACACCACAACAAAACGAGGTTGTCGAATGTCGCAATAACATCATTATTGAGAAAGGCTTTAGCTCTTTTGGCTTAGTCTTCACTTCCACAACAATTCTGGGAGCATGCCTTCAAAAATGCGACGTATCTCCATAATCAAACCATCACTCCTTCTCTCTCGGCCTCTCTCTCTCTCTCCATTCTCTCGTCTCTCCTTAAATCTCCTTCATACTCTACCACAAACACACAGACTACATGTTTCTAAAAAGCTTTGGCTGCCTATGTTACCCCTTACTTCGCATTTACAATTCCACCAAAATGGATTTCCAGTCTCTCCCATGTGTATTCATTGGCTATAGTACCTCCCATAAGGGCTACCTTTGCTTTCACCAGCCAACATCGAGGATCTATGTCTATTGCTTCATGGGGTTCAATGAAGATACATTTCCATTTGCCACTAATCACATCTTGCCTACTTCTACCCCACCATCTGCCCCTTCTGAATCTGTCAACACCACTCTCCTTGATCATGTTACGTCCCTCCAACAACCACCAACCATCTCATCTCCCTCTTTACCACACAATTCACCTCTTGCCCCACCTATTATACCCCCATCATACTCCTCACCACCCCGTTACCAACAACCCACCATCAGCTCTCAAGCACGGTATTCCTTTCCATGACACCTTCGGCCCGCTGAACACAACCAACACCCCATGGTGACTCAGGCCCGCACAAACTCACTCAAACCCAAAGCCCTAATGAAATACCCCGAGCCTAAATATGGTGATTAAATAATTATAATATGGTATTTAAAGGCCTAATGATGCCTAAAGAGCATTGGTGAAGAAAATAAAGCCAAAAGAAAAGAGAAAACGCTTAAAAAGCGTAAAACGTAAAAATGAGTGTTACGCAACTATAGGAAGTATACGACATTGAAAAGGGTCCTAGATGGATTCCTAAGGCTTAATTATGCCTAAATAGTAAGTGGGAACAATTCCTGAAGAAAGAGGATCCAAATAATGGGTTAAAACGCTAATGAAGCCTTAAAGCACGTTTTTCAAGAAAACCCGAAAACGTGACTTTAAGTGGTCAAACAGACCTGTAAAAATTATAGTTGACTATATAACTATAATTAAACATTAATGGAAGCTTAAGAACCATTAAAATTGAAGAAACAAGAAAAATCCAGAAAACGGGTCTGGTTAGTGAATAGTGTCAAACCGGGTAAAATAACAAGCGTTTCTTGCGAAAAGACGAAAACGCCCCCAGATTAATTACCTAAATGGGGCCAGTTTTTGTTAGTAGTCAGCACTCCCCTCTCCTTTAATTAATGAGCTAGTTAATAAGAAGAAGAGAAAAGAAAATAAAGTGAAAAGTAAAAAGGTATAAGTTACCTTTTTCCCTCTCTCTCCTCTCATTTCCTTCCCCCACTCATGTTGCCTCTCTCCTTCTCCCCTCCCCCTGATTTCTCTCTTCTTCTTCCTCTGGCTGGAAAGATTCCAAGCCTTCTCCAATGGCTTCCCCACCTTCACTCTCGTGTTCAAGCTACACCAAACACTGGTGGAACGCGAGCCTTCAATTACGGTCCAAAACCGTGTATAATTACGGTTCTGGACCGTAATCTACGCGGGCGTCAATAAAGATGGCGAGTCTTTAATTACGGTTTTAAACCGTAATTAAAGGCCCTTTCCGTCCCGCGTGTCATTGACTTTACATTACGGTTATTAAAAACCGTGATCTAAAGTCCTTTGGCGCGCGTGCGCCAAGGACTTTAGATCACGGTTTTACCAATAACCGTAATGTAAAGTCGACACTTTAGATGACGGTTTTCACAATAACCGTATGTAAAGTCTTTTGGCGCGCGCCCAAAGGACTTTAGATTACGGTTATTGTGATAACCGTCATCTAAAGTGTATTTTTTTTTTTTACAAACAAATCTACACAATTGCAACAGAGACAGAATTGTAACAGATAAGCAACAGAGGGCATCAGACAACAATGTGCAGAAACTGCACAATTGAACCACCTGAATCAAATACCAACAATACAAATTCATTCTCTGCGCACAATTGCAACAGAGATAACATCTAATATAACCAGATCGAAAATCTGTACAGAAATATTCAATTGCATTCATTCTCTGCACAATTGCATATTCAATCTGTTACACAATTGCAACAGAGATAACAATTGCAAATTCATTCTCTGCGCACAATTGCAACAGAAATATTCAATACAGCAGCTAGAATCTGTTACAGCAGCAGCAGCTAGCAATTCATTACAAAAAATATAATCTGTTACAGCAGCAACTAGCAGAATCAGAGGGCTACAAAGGTAGCAGTGTAACCTATACATGGTAGATACAGCTAGGATGACTCCCAGCAAGAAATAGCATAAAACAGAAGCGTAAAACAGTACAAAAACGGTGCAGAAAACTGTGAAAAACAAAATCCATGATAGCAGCATCAGAGCTAGCTAGTCTACCACTCCATTCTCATAAACATGGCTGCATGCTCTCTCTGACATGCAACAAGTCGGCAGATAAGTCTTGAATCTGGCATAATGCTCTTTAATCTGCAACAAGAAAAGGAATGGAACATAATGAGATTAAGATAAAGACACAAAAAATCTGCCGAAAGAATTAAATACAAGACAGCGTTCGTATTACCTTGTCTATCATTCTTAAAACTTGGGAAGTACCCGCAGAACATCGTACATATACCGCATCACGTAGTACCCGCAACTCTTAGAATCCTTTTGGGTAGGGCACTAAATCACCAAAATTCACAAATGTAAAACAATTGTACAAAGATAATAGCAGCACGAATGAAATACATGAATTACCAAACCTTGATGTAATCGACGGTCAAATCACCAAACTCTCCCTGAGGGGTTTTTTTGTAACAACTGTTACATATATTAACAAAAGCGTTTAGCAAAATGAACAAGTACATTAATTTTGGTTCAAAAAACTTACAAACAATTAAATAGTAATAAAAACTTACTCTTTGATTAAGTCTTCAGTGTTGAATTCTGTCCACTGCCCTAGTGGATCTAGAACGAGCAGAGTAGCGGTGGCAGCGCAGAATATAAACAAAGCCCAGTGGTGGCTACAATGTCAAATACAAAATGAAATGAGAAATGAAGGTAAAAAGTTAGCTAATTAGTATGTAATTTTATATGAACTCACGTTTGGTGATACGGCATTAGAATGAATAATTTATTCTGTATCAACAACATTGAAGCAATGAATCATGTATTACAAAACCTCCCGGGTCCCTAGTGACTGAGTCGTACGATAAACGCTCCGGGCACACCGCAGTAATGGAGGTCATGTCCTTCTCAGCACATCTCTCAAGCAGACATCTATTATATCACATGTACTATAAAAAGTTAGCCAATGCAACTTCATAGATACTTATTCTATATGTTTTTACAGTATGAGGAAAGAACACTTACTTTAGATAAGCTTGAATAATGTTAATGTTCAGATAATCTCCACACATCATCTCTCTGATGTCCTCAAAGTTGATTGCCGTCATCATATCTTCTTCGTAGTGAAACATCGACTTTGGAAGCGTCATCATGAAGTTGTTAGTTTGAGATGACTTCAACATGATCTTGTCGTAGAGATTCATCTGCTTGGCCCCCAAAACATTAACAAGTTTTTGTGGCAGTGCGAGCTTATTTTTAGGCGCCTCAGAAGTCCTGGTGCGACCCCGGACGGGCGCTGGATTCTTACCTTTCGCACCCCGACTCACTGGATTCTTACCCTTCACACACAAACAGTAAAGCATAAATGTAAAGATAATTACTAATTGATTATTATAGTAACATTAAACATTTATCTAGAACATACCCTTGTACTTCTGACAGGATTCGCCGGCGCGCTGATCTCTTCTTCTCTGGGCCGGGATACGCGGCGAGGAAGCTCAGGGATCTCAGGATTCGCCGGCGCGCTGGTCTCTTCTAGTCTGGGCCGGGTTACGCGGCGAGGAAGCTCAGGGATCTATAATAGATTAGATTAGACACTTAATGCTAAATAATGCATTTTATTAGATACTAAATGGTTGTCAAACAGTCTTACCTCATCGGTGACAACAATATAACATGCTGGCCAGGGCAATATGTCTCCCTTCGCTTCGATCAGCGTGCATTTGTTGTCAAACGCCATCGGAAGGTATGCATGCTCAAATCCATCAACTATCAGGTCCAAGGTCACACGCGCGTAGAATGGGGGTAGACGTACGAAACTGATGAGCGTGAGTGGACCTGATGGCAACACCGTCCCGTAGGCCGCATCTACAGGGTGCCCTCTAATGGTATTTGGAGACGACATTTTTTTGCTCCTTTAATAAACAGAGATAATACGTGAAATAAATAAGTGAGTCCAATCTAATACTATTTAAATAACTTTATTTTAGGAGAAAAATAGTTAAACAAAGTTAACCTGGATGTTGGCAAACGGGTACGGGTCAGCGGCCGGAGCACAACTAGACGAGGAAGACAGTCGAGGAGGATCTAGCTGCTGCTGCTGAGTAGTCGCATGTGCAATCGCATTCAACGCTTCCTGCAGCCTCTCCTCGATAGCCCGGCGCTCAGCAGCCGTTTCTCGTCATTAGCTTGGCGCTCAGCAGCGAACTTACGCTCTACCATCGCCTCGACTTCAGCAGCACTCATCTGACCCTTCCTAGCAGATGGCGGGAATACGTTCTTCTGACGTACTTCTCCCCCAAATCCTCTAACACGCCCCGGGTGATCCTTCTTCCCAAGCATTTGATTGAGCGCGTCGTCTTGAGAAGGAGGAGCGTGTAAGTCTACTTCTCCTCTCTGTGCCGCTTCGTACTGTCCAATTTTCAAAGAAGTTAACATAAATTTAAGATCAACAAACACTTGAGTATATAAGTAAATTATTTAACAGCTACTTTCAAATACTTACAATTTGGTTAGCCAGTTGTTCCATCGCAGCATTAGGAAATATCCTCTGACCTTCGCTGGTCGTTTTCTGGCGTCCCAGTATGTACATCTGCACCCTCCTCGCCTCAGAGACATCCTCGATCGGGCATTCACTTCCATCCTCGTTCCTCCGTGTCAGCAAACCAGCTTCTTTCCATCCCTCGAGGCTGCCCACATATCCCCTTCGTCCCATGGTGTGGGGGTAGAGATTAGCTTCACGGTTTTGCCGTGCTTGTTCTTGTACTTGCTGTTAAGAAAGTACAACAGGAAATTAATTAGAAAATCAGGGATAAAGCATTATGAGCATTAATTAAGAAAAGAGTACACACAAACATACCCTGAACTCGGGGGTGGCGTGCCGCTCAACGAACTCCTTCCACTCCTCTTCAGTGATCATGCCATTGTACACAACATACGGCGGAGGCTCACGTGGGGGCACCCTGTTGATCCAATGCTCAACCAAGTAGTGGCGGAATGATTTAGCTTTGCCGGACACCAAAGAAAGAACGGTCTTCTTCACTTCTTCTGGGATCTTGTACGTTCTTGCACCTTCTTCCAGATGGTCTCCTTACTTCTTCCGGGACTTGTTTCCATGTGTGGTTGATGCAGCAATGTGATCTGGCCAGAGTCCCTAGCATACTAGCGAACTCTGACCTGCTGCCCCCACCATACCTCCCATACTGTCCCACAGAAGACTAATCTGATCCGGTTTCTGCAGTTTCAACCCACGGGTCGGACCTCTACCTCTGGGTCTCTGAGTAGCACTCGTAGAAGGTGCACTCATGGAAGGGCCAACAGCAGCAGCGGCAGATGTGATGGGGCAACAGCAGCAGCGGCAGATGTAGATGGGACCGGTACCATTTGCTGCTCATTTTCCTCCTCCTGACGACAAAATAAATCGAACTCTTCATCAGCCATGTCCTGATCAGCCATGCCTGCAAGGATTGAAATACAATTTGAATTAAATTAAGCATTTCATAATGGTCATAAACAAGCAATAAATAAAAGAGTGTTAATTTCATATAAATTTTTATAGTAATAACTTACATACACCATTATCTCTCAACCCACATTCCCTCGTTATGGTCTGATCGTATATACTCACGATGACCTGTGACCTCAGCCTCTTCCAATGAAATAGGAACAGTTGGAGGTTCATCTTCTGCATCATACTCATCCTCATCAACCACACCATCCACACCAACTATTCCTCTTCTCCCTTTAAGCACAACAGACCATCTAGGATTACAGGGATCAGTTACATAAAATATCTGCTTAACCTTCGTCCCAACAACGAATGGCTCAACCGTGGGAGTAGCTCTAGACAGATCAACCAGTTTCATACCATGCTCCTCCTCACGGTAGCCATGATTGTTGTTAACCCAGTTACAGCGGAAAACACACATTTCGTAGCTGTTGTAGTCCAATACCCAGATGTCTTGTATAACACCGAAATATGATTGTTGTACTGAGACAGGACTATGACCCACGACACCGATGTCATATAAGTTTTGATAAGCTTCAAGCTCTACACCACTGTTTTGATTCGTTGACTTCTGATCCTGACGTTCTGTGAAAAAGGTGAATCCGTTGACATCGTACCCCTCATAAGAAATTACATCCAGATTTGGTCCAAATGCAACTACTTTAATCAGTTCAGGCACATTCGTGGACTGATCGGACAACACTCTCTCTTTGAACCATCGGACAAATGTCCTATTCTGCTCATTTTGTAGTCTAACGTCACTCATGTTTGGATATTGTGCTCTTAAAACACACAAGTGTTCATCAAAGTATGGTTCAACATCTTCAAGATGACTTAGCACAACTAAATGAGCTTTGTTAAGAGTGTCTATGTCAATTCTTTTCAGTTTCCTTCCAACCGTGCCAACACCCTTCAATCTGCCCTCGTGTCTAGAACGTGGAAGTCCAATGGTATCGACACCTTCTAGGTAATTGGTGCAGAAGTCTACAACTTCCTCTGTGATAGTGCCCTCTATAATACTACCCTCTGGGTGACGACGGTTCTTCATTTTCTTCTTCAGGACACCCATGTACCTTTCGAACGGATACATGTAGCGAAGGTACAAAGGACCACACATCAGAATCTCTCTTACAAGATGCACGAGGAGATGTATCATTATGTCGAAGAACGATGGAGGAAAATACATCTCCAGCTGGCACATTGTCACAATAAGATCCTTTTGTAATTTAGACAGAGTGTCCACATCAAGAACCTTAGACGAAATGGATTTGAGGAAGACACTGACGTTTGTGATTGTGTGTCTGACAGCATCCGGCAAGATCCCACGTAGTGCAATTGGCAAAAATTCTTGAAGTAGGACATGATAATCGTGAGATTTCATTCCTACTAATTTGAAATCTGTCATGGACACTAGGTTTCTTATGTTTGAGGAGTAACCTGATGGCACCTTGATGTTGTAAAGGGTACTGCATAGACTATGTTTCTCTTCTTTAGACAGAGTGTGACAGGCAGGAGGTAAGAATGTGTGTTTTCCACGTTCTTGCGGGCCAAGCTCTGTGCGTATGCCCAACTCAATTAAATCTTTTCTTCCTTTCAAATGATCCTTTGTCTTTCCTTTTATGTTCAAAAGGGTGCTAGTGATACTTTCACCCACGTTCTTCTCGACATGCATCCCATCGATACAATGTCTAACCTCCAGATGCTGCCAGTACTGTAGTTCCCAAAATATTGATTTCTTTTTCCAGACACTTTTTTCACCACTTTTGGTTGGCGGCCCGAAGTTGTTCACAATATTATCCAACTTTTTGTAAATCTCTGTACCTGTCAAAGGCTGGCGCGCCATGCTGTGATCAGTTTTCCCATCGAACTCTTTCGCCATCTTTCGATACTTATGTCCTTTTGGAAGCATTTTTCGGTGGCCCATATACACGGTTTTCCACTATGTTTCAAGCGAATGCTACAAGTGTTTTCACCACAAATCGGACACGCCAACGCCCCCTTGATTGAATAGCCTGAAAGATTACCATAGGCGGGGAAATCATTGATTGTGCAGTACAACATAGCACGCAAATTGAAGTCCTCTTTACTGAATGAGTCGTAAACCGTAGCCCCTTCATTCCACAAGAGTTGTAGATCCTCTATCAAAGGTTGTAGGAATACGTCAATTTTGTTGCCCGGTTGCTTTGGACCAGATATTAACAAAGACAACAAGATGTGTCTTGGTTTCATGCATAACCACGGCGGTAGATTGTAAATAACCAAAAGCACAGGCCAGGTACTGTGTATGCTACTCAAAGTACCGTAAGGGTTCATCCCATCCGTGCACAAGCCTAGCCTTAGGTTTCTCGGTTCGTTACCAAACTCAGGAAATTTTACGTCTATGTTTCTCCACTGTGGTGCATCAGCGGGATGTCTCAATCTGCCATCCTTTTTCCTGTGAACTGAATGCCACCGAAGATTCTCTGCGTCTTTCTCAATGGAGAACAAACGTCTGAACCTTGGAATGATGGGCAGGTACCACAGTACCTTAGCTGGTGAACCTTTCTTACTACCGCTGATGTGAGTTTGTTGTTTCTTATACCGTGACGCTCCACATGCTGAACAGCTTTCAGCAAATTCATCCGATTTCCAAAACAGCATGCAACCATTTGGACAAGCATGAATTTTCTGGTACCCCATACCCATTGGGCACATCATTTTTTGGCTGAGTACGTAGTCGTTGGTAAAACGTTGTCCACCGGAAGAACGTATTTCAATAGTTCCAGGAGGTCAGTGAAACTTACGTCGCTCCAGCCATGTTTCGCTTTCAAGTTGAATAGCTTGAGGACGACACTCAACTTGCTTAACTTTGTAGGGTCACACCCGGGGTACAACGGTGTTTTGGATGAATCCAACAAATTTTCATGCTTGTCTGGCGTGTTAGAGTAATGTCGTTCCACATCTTCGAGCATAGTCTCAATGTCATCATCCCAGAAATCTGGCTCAACGTTCGCTGTAACGTCTTCTGGATCACCAGCAACTGTATCATCTCCAAGTTCTGTTTCTGTGTTTGCCTGACCATTATCCCCTTCGTCAGGCTTAATAACATCGAACGCACTCTGACCATGCCATCGGATTATGTCTTGGAAATCTTTTGTAAAACCGCGGCGGATCAGATGTTCCTTAATTGTTTCAACGCCGCGATATCTCAGATTGTTTTGGCAGTCGATACACGGACAAAATATGTATCCCTTGTCTGTAGGTTTCAGATTGTTCGCCAACACCGTGCATAACTTATCAACTCCTTCTAAAAACTTGTCGTCCAAATTTCCGCTGTAAATCCACGAACGTTCCATCTCCTTCTAGCTATTTATATGAAGGCAGCCATTTCATACCGTCACCCGTGGCAGAGTCTTTACACTTTTGTATCTTATCAACCTAAATCCATCCATGAGTATTAAATCCCACCGGTGAACGTGTTTTTAATATGTAATTTATTGAAAATTTCGGCAGCATCTCCCTACAGTTCTTCAAATGCACGATATTATGATATTAATCAATAATATATGCATTCGAAGAACAATAAAGAGATACTGCTGAAATAATCAATAAAGTACATATTAAAAGCACATTCACACCCTAGGTGTGAGATTTAACAATCGTGGACAGTCCCGACAGGGACTGCCGAAGATATACCTCTATTAGGTATATCTTGGGCGGATAACTATGTTTGGTAGTTTGTCAAATATTATATGTATATATATAAATCTTACCTCTGGTAGACGATTAGCCGATGCTAAGACGGTTGAGGTCGGAAGCCTAAATAAAGTCGTAGTCCTGATGCATAAATGAAAAACGACAACATTAGAATTCATCAAAAAATCAAGGTTAAATGCTAGCTAAACCGAAAAAAATCGACAGCATCTCCCCTATATTTCTAACGTCTCCAAATCAGTTTTATCAAAGTCAAATTCGCACGCACCATCTAGAACTGGTAACATACATAAACTTATCTTCTTCTACTGTAAATGAAGTTTATTTATGACCTTCTCTGCAGTACTTCAGATTGAAGGACTGAAACTAGTCATTCTAGAACCATTAAAATACCGAAACTCATCTTATTCTTTCTGGTGGTTATAACAATAGCATTGTTGATTCCTGTCACAGCTTGTGAATCAAACAGAGAGCATCTGGCATAGCAGATTGAGCAGTTGAAAATGAGCTATTTTCAGGAATCGGTAATATACTTGAACTTACTTTCTTTCCTGTGGCAGTTTTAAGTAGTAGCATTTTTAAAACTACACTATTATGTATTAATTGTAATACTAAATGCTAAGAATAAATAAATACAGCAGTTTACAGTTTGGTTTGCAAATTACCGTTACTAAGCACCGAAGTGGGCAAGTAGTGTAGAAATCAGCCCACGAACTAGGTTGCAATTAACTGTGAATCTGGGCACAAATATATGAACAAGGTTAGAACATTTGCCATTACACTCTCAGGATTCAATACAAACGAGGTTAGAATTTGCAATCGAAATGCATGTATATGAACAAAGTTAGAAAAAAATGACAATCAATCGATCGCATACCCAATACGCGATAGAGACGTCGACGGTGAGACCATGGTAGATGGGTGGTGACCGGCGGCGATGGGAGTGACAAGGATGGTGGGAGCGACGGCGGCGATGGCCGTTAGCAAGGTGACGGGAGAGAGGAGGCGATTTCAGTGAGGAAGATAGCGCGAAAGAGAAGAAGAGTTACTGTGAGTACAGTGTGTAGGGTATAGGCAAATGTAAAGGACTTTAGATTACGGTTTACATGTAAACCGTAATCTAAAGTGTAACGAAATTAAAAAAATAGCGCTAATTATTTGGCATATGTTGGGTTTCAAACATAGGTAACACATTAATATAAAGTTTTTATTAATCTAAAATACACTGGTAAAACAACGTCGTTAACCGTAATCTAAAGTGTAACGAAATTAAAAAAATAGCGCGATAATTATTTGGCATATGTTGGGTTTCAAACATAGGTAACACATTAATATAAAGTTTTTATTAATCTAAAATACACTGGTAAACGACATCGTTAACTGTAATTTAGATTACGCGCGGAGTCAAAAAATCAAATAATACGGGAAATATTTGGCGTCAGGTCAAAACGACGTCGTTGACCATCAGTCGGAGGTAGGCGCGCCTTTTTTAGGACGGACTTTAGATGACGGTTATTAGTGAAACCGTAATCTAAAGTCCGTTGACCGTAAAGCGCGCGTCAACACGGGACTTTAGATTACGGTTTCACTAATAACCGTCATCTAAAGTCCGTCCTAAAAAAGGCGCGCCTACCTCCGATCGATTATTGATTACGGTTAATTCAATCATCGTCGCTAATTAATTCCGGCCTTCCTATTAATCACGATGTCTGTTAAAGCCGTGATTAAACCACCGTCATTAAAGGCTCGCGTTCCACCAGTGAAAGCTCCAAATGTAAAACAAAATACATATTCTTGCTCCTCTCACCAAGGGCTACATTCCTCTCTTTTCAAAATCTCAAAAGCTTTAAGTTCATCTCCATGGGTATAGCACTATTGAAGGAGAAAATCACATTTTCTGGAGCTTGGGTGCCTTCTCTCTCTCTCTTAAGGTAAAAAGGTTCAAGAAAACTCATTTTTTTCTCCCATTTTTTCCTTGGCCGATTTTTTGGCCCCTCTCATATGCCTTGCTTTCTTTCTTGTTTTGAGCATTGGTTCAAGTCTCCAATGGTGGTTGGAACCCTCATTTGATTCAAGGTTGAAAACCTATGCTAGAACTTCCAAAGGTAATGCTATAATTGTGTTTTCAGCTCTTTTCTTGAACCCTTGGGTGTTTCAATGTGTCTAAGTGTTTTTACTTTGCCCCATTCCCACTTTGAATGGTAATTTAGAGTTCTTGGCATTTGAATTGCCCCTTGGCCGATTTTGGAGTCAAGAGAAGTGGAGAAGAGGAGAAGAGAAGTGAAAAAGAGCACTTGAGAATTAAAGGTAAATAAACTACCTTAATAGCGATCTTGATTGATTTTAGAATTTGGGAAGGGAAAACTAAAAGAAGGAATCCAAAATTGAGTTTGAGGTGTGTTGGTAGCTAGAAGAGAGAATTGTGATTCTCTTAGTGTAATTGTTTGAATTATGTTGATTTAAGGGCCTTAGAGCCAAGCATTTAAGTTTAGTGCCTATATTGTTGATTGATGAATTTTGAATGGAGTTTGTGTGCTGGTAGAACCCACTATGGGTTTGGTTAGTTTTGAATTGTGCTAGGTGATGAAGATAATGCATTTGGGTATGCTAGCTTGGTAACGAAGTTATGGCGAAATTTCGGTACAAATGGAGCGTTTTAGGTGACCTTATGAATTGGAGAAACTAGGAACAAATGGTGATTGATTTGGTTAGCTAACCATCTTGAAATGGTAGTTAGAGAACTAAAAAAGTAGTGCAAAAAATCTGTAGTGAAATGGATGTTTTAGTGTCTTGAATTTCTAGGAAAGAGACCTAGT
Source organism: Limonium bicolor (assembly GCA_023374045.1). Lineage (NCBI taxonomy): Eukaryota > Viridiplantae > Streptophyta > Magnoliopsida > Caryophyllales > Plumbaginaceae > Limonium > Limonium bicolor. Next base: position 220,900,320 of record CM041781.1, read on the forward strand.
GTGAGTGGCTTTGGAAATGAGGGTTTGAACTTGAGTAATGAAATGCCATGGGCTAGGAATGAATGGATATGGCCAACAAGAGAATTGGTAATGGTTGTAGAAGGTTGTGAAACACCAAGAGAGTTTGGTAATGCACTAGTGTGCATAAGTGTTGGAAATGGAAGTTGAAATTGTAGAATTGAGCAAGAATTTAACAATGAGTTGAGCAATGATTTGAGGAGGTTTAGATCATGTTTAAGGTGTTATAACATGTTAGGAAACATGTGGAATGATTAGGAAGAGATTGGGTATGAAATAAGGGTTGAAAAGAGGTAAAAAAAACTGTAAAATTTTACAGTTCCAGGGTTGATCTGGGTTTGTAAATTGGTACACAAACCCGGACCACCTCAAACACATGCCTGAAGCTGATTCCATTGTTTGGTCCGGGTTTATAGCCCCGAACACAAACCTGGGCCATATGAAAAATTAGGCAGAATGTAATGCGATGAGTTGGTCCGGGTTTATAAACCAGGACATAAACCCGGACCAACATAAAAATGCCCCAGAAAGTAGTTTTAAGCCTCTAAATGATGGGGAATTGATTGGGGATGGTTTTATATGATGATTAGGCCGTGTTTGGTGACTTATAAAGGTCCTAAGAAGTATAAACAAGTGCTAGAAGTGAATGTGTAAGTTATGAACTTAAGATCACGTAAGTAAGCTAAGATTAACAGGATAACGGGGTTAACTACGGGAGTATTAGTTGTTTACATACCGTAATACCGTAATGTTAATAGAACCCCTTGAAATGTTATCAATGAAGCGAGTATGAACCAAGGAACGTAAGGTGACACGGTAGAGTAACCCATGGAGAAAGGTATGGATTTCTTGCAACTTATGTCCTGCCGAGTCCTCTCGGCTTGTGTGTTGTTTGCTTGTGTGCCAACCTAAAAAGATAAAGGCATGAAAAATGTTTATTGCATTGTTATGTGCCTTGATGCATGGTGTATGTGCTAACCATCCATGTTTGGTTGTGCGGTCTAACTTAGTGTTGTAGACCAACTCGTAAAATGAGTGTTGTTTGGTTAGTGACTTGTAGAAAGAGTCGTTCCACAAATAATGTGAACGTAGAAAACACGCATGAGAATTATCGATTAGAGAATAACGATAACGTTACCTTATGAACTCACTAGAACGTGAGAGAGATGTACGGGATTAGTAAACTCTCGTTAACGGCTAGAGAACCGTAACGAAACGTTCCACGAACTGATTAACAGTGGAAAACATAAAGAACCTCGTTTAAGAGAATAATGATATTTCAAAGTTATGAACTTATGAGAAAAGTAAAAGAGATATAATGGACCACCAAACTCCCTTAAAAGAGGGTCGACCACCTATATGAGTAACCGACCCGATATGAGAAAACGAATCGAACGTATAAGTATACGAAACGTTGGGGCAACCCTTGAATCTAAGAATACATGAATACAAGATAATTCCTTAAGTCATTAGAAGACATCGAGAGAGATGCTTCTAGACTAATATACATAATTATATAATAACTCCGAGAGAGGAGTATTTGGGAATGTAAGAAGTTCGAGAGAGATTCGGACCTATGTGAAAGAAGTAGGAACTGAGAGAGAGTTTCGGTTACTAGTTGAGCCTTCCCACCATGCTAGACCCAGAGTAGGGTCGAAACCGAGGAAGTAAGACTAGGCTTGAAAGCCCGATGGTGAGTCTTGTGTATGACTATGCCCGGAGGCCATGTGTATTGGCTGAAGTATTAATTAAGAGAAGAGTAATTGAGAAAGTAAGATTGAGGCATGTATGTCTAAAGAACTAAGATAACAAGTAAGGTATCTGAAGAGTACGGATAAGGAATTGAATAAAAAGAAAGTGGTGTTAGTGAGGTAGAAACCCTCAAGGCCTGAAGAGTTAGAAAATGTAAATTAACTAACTTAATATGTTAATTTAGTGATTGCATTCTAGTTGAATACCTGTATGAATGTGAGCATGTTGTATGTTTACTGTACTTCATGTTTTGATTTAATGTTTTGATTTAAATAAAATCAACTGCATGTTAAGATGAGAAGTAGTTGGGTGTGGCCCGGTAGTAGTGGGTTGCATGACTTCCATACCAGCAAAGGTGTTGAGCCCCTTTGGGGCCACCCATTATTTTTCAAGTACACCGAAGATGATTACCGTTCGAGAGTAGGACGGGGAATGCTACGGCATGGGTAGTAGCTGGAATATGTAATTACATTGTAATTGTTAGTATTGTAAGACCGAAAGTGTATCGGCATTTGAATTGTAATAGAAACTCAGTATAGTTTGTGATGTATGAGACTCGGCTTAGAAATGTAGGGAGTTTGAATTGTAATGTGCAGAGTACACGGTTAATCCGGTTCATCAGACCGATGCTATAATGAGTTAGGCCTTGTTAGCCATGTGGGTGGCTAACAGCATTGTTTCACCCACCGATTTGTATAGATTATCCGCTGCAAATGTAATGATTAATGAAGCAATTAGTATGTAATGAAATTAGCGGTAGGGGTGTTACAAAAAGTGTTATTAGAGCGAAGTATCACTCTGATGACTGGAAATAACGAGTTTAGGAAATACTGAGTTAGGAATTAAGGACCTAGGGCTAAAGGCTGAGTGATAGCGTGAGAGATACGCTAGATAGGAACTTCCAGCGTGATTTGGATACCTACAATACCAAACCCGCCCTCCACAACCCCCATATTATAACTCGGGAAAAAACGCCAGAGAGAGGGAGAGACCTCTCTTACTCGGGGAAACCCGATCTGGCAGTTAAACAGAACTTCTATAAGAACACAAGAACCTGTCATACGATAGATTCCAAGAACCAGAATCCCGCAGACGGTTCCGTTTGAACAACAATAACCGCATTTAATGGTCGGAGATTGAGGAATCCTAACAATAGGGGACCGAAATTTGCGGCAGCATGGGGCGACATGCTTAGCAGTCGAGAGAACCTAGCTGGCCAAGCAGCAGCAAGAAGTGAAACACTAAACGTGCAATGAAGCGGATACAGAAGCAGTAACAAAACCTGAGACACGAGTCTGCGGGACCGCAATTGTTTAATAATACCATCAACGGTATACTAACCGACTAAGGGAATAGTCAGGAATGGTTAACTCCAAAACTATAACGCCAAAGAGGTTACAATACCTGGCCAACATAGCTCGGATAACTACGAGAACATCTATGAGATATACTCCAATAGGACTACAACGTAGTGCCTAAACAAGTTAAGTCTCGGTAACCACGGAAAATGTGTGGGAACGAGCAACAAGGACGACACAGAGATAAGTAAATAGGGGTCTCCGGGAGTGGAGAAGCACCAAGATTAATGACCATCGTGTCAAGACAAATGAGAAGCAGCTCAGAAGATTGATTATCAAGACTAAAAATCAAAGGAAGAGCCAGTAAGGCTGCCGAATACGCATGAAAACAATACCGTAACAGGTATAGATTAACCCAAAAACCACCTGTATCGCGCACTTGCCACGGAAAGTGCAGTAATAACAGGACTATTCAGAGAAATTTTTTAACAAGCAACAAGTACTTAGGGAAGTACCAAGATGGCGAATGGAGCAAATATAGGATCAAAATCCTAATGACTGGAAGAACGAAACCTCGGAAGGGCCTGACGGTCTGACCACTGTATTAAAAGATATACCAGCCAGCGAGAAGCTAGACTTGGTCAGAACCACCCGGCATTGAAATTCCATGAAGATTTTGCTTTCAAAACTCAAAATTTTCTTTCAAAACAAAAAAATTTTCAAAAACCCTAAACTTTAAAACCAGAACTAGAAGAAACACAGTAAGATATCATAGGACGATACAAGAGGAATTGACAACAGAATACTTCACCTAGGCATGTAACGAACACTACAAGTGTACAAAAACGAGATGTGGGACGACCACACTCTGATAGGAGCTTGCGGGCCTGACAGACCTACTTATAGGTTAGTCGGGTAAGTAGTAATGTATCAGTATGGTACCCCACATATGTATACAAGTAGAGTACGGAACACGGGAAGTAGTCAACTCCGTTCTACGGACCGCAAGTAAGTTCAAACCAGAACAATTGGACACCTCGGATGATCGGAGAAAAGGAACTTAGCTAAGCTAACGAGTATAAAGGAATCAGAGGACCCATCTAAGGGAGATGAATAAGAATTAGAAAGTGCAAGGAGCACAGATTAGTAAGTATGGACATTGAATATGTCTCGAGAATTTCGAAGGAAATGTATGATAGCCGAAATGAATATCCAGCCTCAAACGGTAAGGCAGATGCCTAGCATGGACACGTTAATGTTCAATGAACGGGATAGAATTCCCCAGAACAATCACCATAGCTACCGGGAATATTATTCTTCACAAAGAGGATGTTAAACCCGACAATAACACATAGAGAAAGCATTAATGGTCTACCCAAGAATGGGAGACATTACAATCCGAAACATGAAAGTTTGGAATATGGCACCGCATAGCAGCATGGTTTACCAAACATATCATAAATACTAGCCAGATGATATGGCGTAACTTAGCAACACCCAGGAGCAATCCTTGAAGGGTGCCGGAGTCAACAACAATTGAACGAAATATCGTGATAGATGCACGGGAGCTAAATGAATACTTGGTTCTAAACACCGAAGTAAATCCACCTGATAGAAGGTACCCAGAATTGTAAACATGCACTGATTAATATCATATCGCCTAAGGGGGCTCCCACGAAAAGAAGCATGATGAAACAGCCGTATCAAGGAGCCCAATATCACCTCCAAACCATCTGATGGTATACGAAGAAGTTTAACTTGTATAAACAGCCTGCAGAGAGCAAGGCTCGATGAAATACCCCTAAGTTAATTTAAATTAATTTAGGGGATTTCTTTTATTAAACCATAAATAATTCTATTAAATATTAAATTATTGTATGGCATTATGAATATTAAACTATTATATGGAATTATGAAAATTAAATTAGGGGATTTCTTCTATTTAATCTAAAGAATACTATTACATATTAGATTACTATATATTATTATATAGTATTATGAATTTAATAATAAGATTTATAAGTCAATAAATCTTGGAAAAATTTCTAAACACTCCAAGTATATTATAAAGATTTTAAAAATAATTGGAACATTAATTTGAATCATAAAAGTCAATATAAAATCATGGAAACCATAAAGCTTCTTAAGCCTTGCTAGCGTTGACTTTTGGGGAATGGTCAAACCATCCCATGAAACCTATACCAATAAAAAGGTTATGAAAAACCAAGAAGATTGATAAAAAGAACGTCAAAAACGGATCATCCTAGCCAAAGTTATGATAACATGAAGTTTAGAGCCAAAATTTTGAAAACAATGCTGATGTGGCATGGTTGCTGACTCACCAGCGCGCCTCGGGAAGCGTGCCATGTCAACCTCGCCGGATTCCTCTAAAAATTTGGCTAAGTCTTCAGAACTTTGCCCTAACTTGTGACACCGATATCTCTCTAGTCTTTGAGAATGTTTGAGTGACGTTTTCTTCATTCTCTTCTCCTTAAACTCCTCTTTCTAACCATAGATCACACTTAACCTAACTCTTTCTACATCCGCCGCAAACTTGATCTGAAGTTGCCTCCCCGAACACTTCCAACCCAGATTTCCAGAAAACGTAATCGGTAAGGTAAACTTCGTCGTATCGTAACTTCTTCATCCGTCAATAAACATTCGAGTTCTTTAGCTTGTTTTGTAGATCTCTAATTCCTCTATAACTTTCATGTTTACACCCAAGGCTGATTCTTAATCGTGTGGAACATATAAGCGTCTAAAGTTCCCAACTCGATCACGTCGGGTTTTGTCCAGAATTTTTCCAGAAACGACATGGTAAACTCAGATCTTTGTGGATCTGTAACTTTCTCCTTAGTTATTCTTTTTCCATGATTCTTCTACCAATGTTTATAGTTACATGTCTACTTTAAAATGAAGTAGGTTTTGTGGAATGAACCCTTGTCAATTAGCACGAGTTGATCCGTGAAGTAGGCTACTCGAACTGCACATAAAATAATGACTTTTCTAGAAATCGATTTTGATTTCATCACCGGTGCATCTCCGGTGAGTTTCCGACCAAATTCCACCATCTATGATATTCGTTTTTGCATTTCCGTTCATAACCCTCTATCAATTTCACCAATTACGCAATAAATGGAGAGAATTTGGCAAATCGAAACCGAAACTGATATGAACCCTAAACTCGATTTACCCAGAATTGAATTTACATTATACTGCATTATAGCTCATAAAGATGGTACCATTAGAATCGTTGTTGAATTTCGAATCCAATGAAACAAGAATCGTCGAATTTGGTTCTGTGGATTGAGAGAAATCGTCGATTTCCCACTCGACAATCTGGTATGGTTTGCTGATGAACTCGAGTAATAGGGGCCGTCCGATCGGGGGTTATAGGGACAGACGGCCAAGATTAAAACGTGCAAGGTTTTAGTAATATTAATTCCAGAATAATACCCTAACTTGTTGAATTTATTTAATGGTCTTCTATAATGTATTTTGACACGAAATGTTAACTATAGATTCCTTATAAAATCTAGTTTATTTTTATGTAAATTATTATGGGTTTTGAGTTTTTAAAAGTAAGTTATATTTTTTGTGAGTTCTGAGTATTATGGAATTATTTAGATAATTTAAAAAGATATTTTTATGAAATAAAAATTTTATAATATGTCTAAAATATCATAGTTACTATATATTAAATTTGGGAATTTTTAGACAAGTGTAAACGGGTTTAAAAATTGTGTTTATGAATTTTCCTTAAGTTATCTTATAATATATGGTTTTCAATGTAACCAAAAATTAAAGTATAGTTGATTAATAAACTTTATAGGCTGGGAATAATATAAGAAGGCTAAACTAACATTTAATACAGAATATTAATAAATATCTTTAGGTATAAACTTTTAAGTGAAGTAAAAAAAAGGATATATATAAACATATATATAAAAAAGAAATAAAATAGTTTAAATCAAGGAATTAAATTAATCTACATTTATATTAATTATATAATATGGGAGTAAATATACTTAATTGAAACTTGTAACACCCCTACTACGCACATAACACTACTTGAAATCGCAGCAGAATTTAAACAACTAAACAGTAACTAAACGAATGGTGCTACAACGCCGTCAACCACCCACGTGGTTAACAAGGCTGAATAAATACAAGTGTACCGGTCTGATGATCAGACTCCCGAGCATAGAACTAATAACCATATATATACATTAACAAAATACCGAGTGTTTACATACATCCTTCACTGTTAAACATCACTGTAACCCGTTCATAACCAAATATATACCGCCACGGGAGCACAGGCGCATCCCGGGCCAACATCCAAAAGTAATCAAAAGTAAACCTGCATCCTAGGATCTAAAGCCACTCCGCTTCTTCGATCCTCATCTGCAGCATAAGAAATATGGATCCCCCGAAGGGGTCAGCAACCCTTGGCTGGTATGGTTAACGCGCAGCCCATCGGCTACCGGGATGCGCGCTAACTAATTGTCATGATGACATGGCATTCATTTTAAAACACACAACTTATGCAAATATATCATAACATGGGTATTGTACACAACATCACACACATCACACATGAACAATTCCTTTTAGGAAGAGAACCAACACAGTTAGTCCCCATTGAGAGCCTAGAGAATGTTGCCATGCTCATGCTAAGCTCGTTACATAACTCGTTACCGTCCTGTTATATTGAACGGATAACTTAACACAAGGCGCCCCGGATATAGTGATCCAAGCCCACCGAAATAACACATAGTATGCCCCTGTGGCCCGACGTGAGTCAGTAAAATAGCCTTGGTTAAGCTAAAGGGAAGGTTGGAAACCAAATTGGAAAGCAACCATAACATACAAAGAGAATCGAACCGGTTATGACATCGACTCCCATACTCACACGCGTGGCCGGAACAGACCGGACTCCTCACTTCCCCCGTTAGCACTTGTCAGCAGTTCATTATTGAACTCAATACACAAATCACAGTAATAGGTCAAGTCTTGTTAGACAAACACAAGGGAAGAGAGAGTCATACTTTCAACATAATAATATTTAACAACTGTAAACTCTTTACATGGTTTAATCTTACAAAGTCATAAACACACAGAAAAACAAACAACACACAAGCCGGTGTAAACCGGTAGGCAACAGACTGCAAGAAAACCATACCTTGGTCCTTGCCTCGATTGATTTCCTCCGTAGGTCACTCCTATACACGATTAATAACGTCGGTTAATTATTTATTTAACTTCAAACTCACTAAATGTTTAACATGGTTGTATGACATGTTTTTAATGTCTAACTTACCCTAGGTTACCTTCATTATACCCCCTAGGGTTAACTACATTAGTCACATTCTTTTCTGTTTTTTTATAAGTTTTGGTATGTCCGACCCACTGTCCGACCCACAACTGGGTCGGACCCTTCCAGTGGTTTTCGGGTTTGGAAAAACTTAACTTGTCCGACCCATGTCCGACCCAACCTTCTGGGTCGGACCATTCCAGAGAATTTTATCGACCTTAGAACATACATGTCCGACCCACGTCCGACTCACTCGACTGGGTCGGACCATTACAGAACTTTTACCGACTTACAAAACACACCCGTCTGACCCACGTCCGACTCACTCGACTGGGTCAGACCATTCCAGAACATTTTCTGTCCTTCCAAACATGACCGTCCGGCCCATATCCGACCCAACCTTCTGGGTCGGACCATTCCAGAACAATTTCCTGACGTCTAACAGAGGCTGTCCGACCCAAACTTGGGTCGGACCCCTGGGTCGGACGCCACCTAAACTTGCCCAAACTTTGTTAAATCTTTACCAAACTTCTCCTAAAGCCTCTTAATGTTTCCTAACAACATTTGGTACACTTATGTCCACATACAACATCCATGAAACTCATTTTTCAAATTCCTTAAGCCTTTACTCATTTCCTTGTAAAATTCCTTAACACTTATAACATTTTATACTAGGTTTCTAAATGGTGTTTCTCACCTATGATAACTACTATCCCAAAATGCTTTCTCCTCATCTTAACATCATCTCTTAAGCATTATTTCTTACCAACCTAAACCCTAGTTGATGTCTAAGTCCTCTTGTTACCTAGAACAACTTAAGACATTATTTCTTCTCTTGTAAAACACTTAGTCATTTCCTAACACCTCTAATTTACCAAGCCTTACATTAACACCTAGACTCCTTGGATATTTCCTAAATCTTGACATGGGTTCTCCTAGAACATTACTAAGTCTAAACACTTTGTTTTCTTCATCAAACACACAAGAACACCTAAAATCACCAAGAACACTCTCATACACAAAACTTCACTCAAATCACACTACATCACCATATAATGCATAATTTAAATTGCATGGCACTTAGGCCCTTAAAATGCATGGCTCTTAGGCCCTTAAAGTGCATAACCCTTAAACACTGAATTTCCACAATATATATGCCTTTGACCTGCAAATACATACAACAAGACATATGTCCTTTTACTAGTCTCCTTGAGAACATTTCACTAGGTCATTTACCATTTGCTCTTTAGGTAGTTTTAACAAGCATTATAAGCTCATTTCTCCTAAGGCATTAAACTACATTAGGTTAGTATTTTTACCTCTTTTCCACACAACTTCTTTCTTGTTTCCTTAGTAAACCGGTAAGGTATTTGATTCCTTGTCAACTACTAAACAATATACAAACATTGAAATGAGTATACAAGCTCCAAGCTTAAACTCATTGTAAACCCTAGTTTTTACATTGTTTCAAAAACATTAATGTAGTTGTTTTACCTTGGTCTTTGAAGAGAGTTTGGATATCTATCAAGAGAGGACTCCACCTAGTCCTTGAAAGGTTGGAATGAAGCTAAAACAAAGCCATATAAAGAGCACCTTCAATGGGTATTTTCGGTCACAACAAAAACATGGAGGAAATGAAGTTTTTATTTGAGATTCCTTACCTAGAAGCAAAGGAGAGTAATAATATGTAGAAATACAAGCTCAAGCTCCTTCAATGGTGGAACTCCATGGCACCGAAATGGGGCTCTTGAAGTTTTGAGAAGATAGGAATGAAGAGCTTGATGAGACTAAGAGAATGGTGGTGTTTGTTTTTGATTTGGTTAAGTGAGCTAGATTTTACAAGAGGTCAAAGCTAGAGTTTAATGGTGGTGGTGAGTATTACCGTGAGAGAATGAAGAAGAGAGGTTGAAGAAGGAGTTTGGAACCGTGTGAAATGAGAAAGAAATGAGAGAATGAGATAATTTTTGCTTTTGAAGATATTTAAGCCTTAAAGTAAAAAGTACTTTATTTGGTTATCATTATTCACTTAATATGTTAACAAGAGAGTGGTGAGTCACCACACTTAAGAAAACCGGCCCCCATTAGTACTTAGGGGTATTATAGTCTTTGTTTGTCAATTTAATTACTTATACAAACATATGTTACAAACTAGTTTATTAAAATCACTATTCACAAAAACAAGGCACTTAGAAGTGAAATTTTTGATTTCCCATTGATATAGACCTCCAAATGTGATACTATATAGTACACATATTAATTAAAGAGTAATGATGGACATTTAGCCATTCAAAACTCATTTACAAGACAATTTTTCGAAAATGTGCTTTAAGACTCCTTAAAGCACATTTTGTGTTTTAACTTGTTTTCAAGCTTGGTTTTCTTTGCTAATTGGTTTAACATGTTCATTAGTATATAAATAAGGTCTTGGTAAGTTCATTAGGTCTTAACCAAGCTCAACCCAAGCTTAGAGCACATTTTGGCTCTTATTGACCTTAAAGCACATTTCGTGTTTTCTTTTGTTTAAATTTGTTTACTAATGTTTCTAAGACTCTTTTTAGTCTTAATATACCATATTTAAATGTTTAAACAACATAACTAGGTTTGGGGTATTTCAAAACTAAGGAAAATACTTTATTTTATATACCCTATATTGGATGCAGATATGTGTAAAAGTTAATATAAATAATTAAATGCAATAAAACTACATAAAGAATGTCTTGAACAAATCCTAGTATATATATAATAAATATAAAAGAAATAAAATACCTTATTGAAATACCCCAAACCTAAGTATGCTAAGTAAACATCAAATTATGATGTAGTAAGGCTAGAATATGCCTTAGAAAGATTGGTAGACATATTAAACCAAGGAAAACACAAAAAGTGCCTTAAGGGCAATTAGGGCAAAAATGTGCTCTAAGCTTGGAGAGACTTGGGTGAGTACCCAAATATCATGATAAGACCTTAGTAATATTCTAATGGTCATTTTAAACCAATTACCAAAGAAAACCAAGCTTGAAAACAAGTTAAAACACAAAATGTGCTTTAAGAAGTCTTAAAGCACATTTTTGAGAAATTGTCTTAGAATTGAGTTTTGAGTGGCTAAATGTCCATCATTACTCTTTAATCAACATGTGTACTAATTAGTATCACATTAGGAAGTCTAAATCAATGGGAAATCAAAAATTTCAGAAATATGTGCACTGATTAGTGAATAGTGCCAAATAGTGACTAGTTTAAGTTTTAATCAACTTAAGTCAATTAGTTGGTCAACAAAGACCAAAAGTATCTTATTATTAAAGGGGGGAACGGTTTTTGAAGTGGTGACTCACCACATGTGCTAGTAAGTAAGGAAAGAGGTGGGAAAGTGAGTAAATTCACTATTTGCTTTTAAATGACAAATATCTTCTTATACCTTCTCTCTCTCTTCTCTTCTTCATTTCCCACCTTCACCATCGGTTTTACTACCTATTCCCTTTTCCAAAACCGTGAGAGCTCCATCCATGGTGCCCCACCTTCAATTGCTCACCAAATGTTCATCTTTGCTCCAAATCGAAAAGTAAGCATAGATTTCTCTTAGTTAGATCAAGGCCTTCATTCATATCTTTTCAAATCCATCAAAGCTCAAGTTTGGTGCCATGAGAAAACTCCATTGATGGAGGAAAATCAAGTTTGAAGAGCTCATTAGCTTCTCCATTCTCTTAAGGTAACGAAAATGTAAGAAAAACCATGTTCCATCATCTCTTGTACATGGCCGAAAATTTCTACTCATGGGGCCTTGTTTTTATGCCTTGTTCTAGCTTGATTTATTCATCAAGGACTAGTGGAGGTCCTATTTCATTCAATGCCAAAGTCTATCTTGAGACTTCAAAGGTAATCATCCACTTTTATGCCTTAGAACACATTTCTAACCTAGGTTTTTATTCCTTGAGGTTAGTGTATTGTTTAGTACTCATATGAGTCATTGAATATTGATTAGAACATTGGCAAGGGGAATTTAAGTGGTGGCCGAGATCTATGCAAGAAGAAGGTCTAAGGAGGAGATTAAGATAAGCTTGAGAAAACAAGGTAAAATGCTTACCTAATGGTGGTTTAAGTTTAAGGAATGAGTTTTAGATGGGTACCAATGTAGCCTAGGGCTTACATTAGGTAATGGGTTATGTAACCTAAGAAAAAGAACTTAAATAAGCTTGAGAACTTGTGACTAAGGAGCCAAAGGAAATGAGTTAGTAATATAAGTTTAAGATGGATTTTAAGAGCATTATAACTACTATGAGATTGATGGGTGTATTTGCAGGTTGAAAGCTTTATATGTGGGAAATTCAGTGTTTAAGTTTAAGTCATTTAAGGGCCTAAGAGCCATGTCATTTAAGAGCCTTAGTGCTATGCAATTTAAGATTATTGCAATATATTGAGTTTGTTGTGAATGAGTTGGTTTGGGTGATGAGATAGGATGAGAAGAATTTGATGTGTGTGTGATGGTTGAATGAGGAAAACATGCAGTTGGGCATGATAAGATGCTAGAGAGCTATGGCGAAATTTGAGTAGAAAACAAAGTGTTTAAGTGGTAGTGGTGAGTTAATATGCCCTAGGGTTTACTAGGGAGCATGAAAAGAAAAATTGGGTGGAAATGAGTTAACTAAGGAGTTCTTGAGGTTTAGAGTGACCTAGAGATGTCTAGGAGGAATTAGAGGATTGGCGAGTGTACTAAACACACCAAAAGCATGATATGAGGAATGTAAGACTTGTGCATAAGTTTTAAGGAAAGGTGTATAATGCCTTAAGGAGATTTAGGTATGAACTAGAGAGTAAGACAATGAGAGTTTTGAGAACCTTGTGTAAGTGTGATGATGTTAGTGGTGGACTAGTAAGGTTTAGTTGAATGGTAATGTGTGGACTTGGGTGATGGAAGTGAAAAAGGTAGGAGGGTGTTGTAAGTCATCAAGGAAAATGACTAGGAATGTAAAAGAGCGTATGATCGTGATAATGGTGAGTAAGTGAGTAAAAGGAGGTGGAAATGTCCAAGGAGGTTGTAGTATAGTTAAGGTAAAGAAGAACAAGGTTGAGGTGCTAAGAGGATGACAAGAAATGTTTAGGTATGCCCAAGAGTTTAGGAATGATGAGTAACAAATGGGAAAAAGAGGAATTTGTGCATGGTTATGTAAGATGACTTGAGGAAGTTTTGGTAAATGAACTGAAGATGGAAAATAATGTTTATGAAGTGCCCAAACTGTTAAGGAGGGAACACTTGGGTTGGTTGAAGTTTTGGTAAAGATACAAGTTGGTAATGTAAGGAATTATATGATAAGTGTTAGGTGTGTTTGTAAGAATTGAGCAAATGTTTGAGAAGATCTTTGGAAGTTGTTTTAATGAGTTTGGTGGAGGTGATAAGGTGTGTTTGATGTGCCAAATGATGTTAGAACACATTAGGAGGCTTGAGGAAAAATTTGGAGAAAGTTTGACAATGTATGGGAAGTTTCTGCAGCCGACCTACCCAGGGGATCGACCCCAGTCTGGGTCGGTCGGGCTGAAACTGTGAAGTTGGATGTTCTCTGCAGCCGACCTACCCAGGGGGTGGGTCGGTCGGTGGGTCGGTCGGACCATAAAAAAAAAAAAAAAGAAACCCTAAGAGAGTTTAGTGGTATTAATGGTACCCCATTAAGGGGGCAATGATGATTAGAGGTATAAAGACTTAAGGGATTAAGTTAAGAATAAACTTAAAAGTTTAAGATTAAGTTGTAAGACTTAAGAGGTGTTAGGTTGGAGTCATTAAGGGTTAAGTAAGTTAAGTAAGATAAGTAAGTTGAATTGAGTTAAGTGATTAACAACCTAAAACTGAATGAATGTTTTAGGACTTGGAAATTGGACTCCGGAAGAGATTAAGCAACTGAACGGCCAACGGTGAACGGTACAGTTCTCATGTGACCTGCTTGCTAACGAGGTGTCCCTCGGCTTGTGTGCTATTTGTTTTTGTGTGATCACTAAACAAGATAAAGCATGCAATCGGAATATATTATATTTCTTGTATTGTTGTGTGATGTTTGAAAACTAACACAAACATACCGTGAGAACCTACTAACCAATGTTTAGTAAGGAATTGAGTGAGACTAAGGAACGCCCCCTAATAAGGAACGATATGAACCGAAAGAGGTTAACCAACGAACATGGTCTTGAGACTATTCCTAACTGGAACTTGAGTGAGGAAACCCGAAACCGATCTCCGGTCATGCATGCTAAGGAAAAAGGGGGACGGTATCTGAATCAGATCCGCCCTCCGCTTGAGGACTTGTCTTCGGACTTGTAGCCTAGGGCCGGTTGCCGGCTCAGCTACGCTGGATTCCCGTCCAGGGTAGGTGGCATTAAGATGGTGCGGTGGGATCACCTAAATCCCAGGTTTGGACTTAGGCTACAACCATTCCCCTCCAGGAACGGTTTGTATTCTGAATAAGTTAAGATTAAGATAAGTTACAATCATTCCTTTTTAAAGGATGATTTGTATTATTAAGATTAAGATTAAGTTAAGATTAAGATAAGTTACAATCATTCCTTTTTAAAGGATGATTTGTATTATTAAGATTAAGATTAAGTTAAGATTAAGATAAGTTACAATCATTCCTTTTTAAAGGATGATTTGTATTATTAAGATTAAGATAAGTTACAATCATTCCTTTTTAAAGGATGATTTGTATTATTAAGATTAAGATTAAGTTAAGATTAAGATAAGTTACAATCATTCCTTTTTAAAGGATGATTTGTATTATTAAGATTAAGATAAGTTATAATCATTCCTTTTTAAAGGATGATTTGTATAATTAAGATTAAGATAAGTGACATCCACTCCTTATTAAAGGATGGTTGTTTCTAAGATTAAGATAAGACTAAGATTGAGGTGAGATAAGGTTGGACTAAGATTAAGAGGGAACATTACTTAAGGAGTTAAATAATTAACTCTCTAATTAAGGGAACGCATTTAAGTCGTTCATTGTGTGTGAACTTGATTGTTCATATCTGAGTTGTTGTTTACTGCACTTACTATTATATTGTGCATCTAATCAACCTCCATGCTATCGACAATTAGTCGTCGTAGCCACGTTAGCTTGGGGGCCATAAGGGGATCGTACCAGCATTCGTGCTGACCCCCTTTGGGGGCTGTTTTTACTACACAGGTACATCAGGAAGCGGTCGTCGCGAGAGTAAGAAGGGGTACAAGTGTTACGGGTTAAGTGTGGCCTACGAGTTGTGCATGTACACTCGTATGGCAATTTGAGTTAGTAAGATGTATAGGATGTGAGGGGGTTGTAAGAAGGATATGTAAATGGTTAAGATTGTTATGTACTAATGTTCGGTATATTCTGTAGTCAGACCGTGTCAAGGTCCCTGGATTGTAAAGAATTCCGCTGTGACATGTTTATATATATACTGTTAAGTTGCGAGACCACATTTGGATTGAGTTGGGGTGTTACAAAAAGTGGTATCAGAGCGTAGTTACGCTCTGATGACAAGAAATACCGAACTTAGGGGAATATTGAGGTTGAGATTGAGTTATGGGCTAAGGGTTGAGAGATAGAGTGAGAGGTGCGTTAGTCAGGACTTCCCGGTGTTTACCGGATATCCATAGTACCTAGACCCGCCCTCCACATCCCTAACCCTGAATATGTGGAACAAACGCCAGAGAGAAGAAAGCCTTCTCTTACTCGGGGAAACCCGATCTGGCAGTTAGTTAATAGTAAGCAATACAAGAAACATCTGTGGCATAACAGTTAAGGAGAACTGGGAGATTTTAAATGGAGCGCATCAACAACAAGAAACAGGCGCTACCTATGGAATACTATCAGTAAGGGAACGGAAATTACCGGCAACATGGGTCGACATGCTACGCAGTCGAAATAACCTGCGATACCAATGGTAAGGAAAGCACTACGCGTGCAATGGATGAGGAAATGATAAGAGACATGAGTACCGGACAGCGATCCGAGAGAGCATAACAGTGAGATAATACAGAGCATGAGGATTAAGATTACTGGAAGGTCCAGTTAAGAACCGGGAACTCCAAACCCCACCCAATGAAAAAGGTTACAAACCTGGCCGACACAATGCGAACAACGGTGGAAACACATACAAATTGTATACCGAAATAGGACTACAATGTAGTGCCTATAGAAGAACTATTACTTAATAACCACAACAGAATGTGTGGAGACAGGAGCGAGGATTAAGACATAAGAAAATATTAAGGGGTTCCCTCAGAAAGAGGAACGCCCTGGTAGATGACAGTACTGTCAAACAACAAGGAAACTGCCCGATGGTCGGTTATCCAAAATAAGAGATTATCGGAGGAGTCCCGAGGACTACCAAGTACATGGAAATTAGAAGGAAGTATCACTACCAATGTACCTTGTACCAATAGCCCATCCTGCATGGCGCACTTGCCATAGCAAGTGCTACCACGGTTAAGCCACACGAAAAGCCATCAAGACGAGATAGGAGAACGCTACAATTGTAACACATAATAGCACCGAATTGTAAAACCATAAGAACAGGAAAATAAGACACCATTGAGACCGTTGACATAACGTTTTCTAAAAAGGAGCGGGCATAGTCGAGCCGAACAACTGATGAATGACAGTTAACACTGTTTGTTTAACTCATTAACACCCAAGTATGATTGACCATCAACGGGTGGCATAGTCAACGGAAGTTGAACGAGGCGTTGAGATGGAAGTATAAGACGACAGGATGATATCCGACTTGGACACCGTGAGGCAAACGCCTAATAACCTTGACTATTAAAAGACATAAATCTTGTAAAATGACAGTATTGTCAAAGACACTAAGTAACCGCAGATCACCTGAATAAACTTCCATAGCAGGAAGCAGGATGCAGCAACTTACCATGAAACCCGATACTATATTTAGTGTATAACCTAACGGTGGATAGTGCTTAAGGAACCAGAATCTTAAGAGAATGACCTGCAGATGAGTAAGAGTACAAATAATGAACTGAGACATTAAGCATTAAGAGCCTACGAGCCAATGTTAACAACATCAGATCCCGAGGCGCAGTAAGTTATAAGAGAGCTTGTTTAAGCCACGAAGGGACTACAATTTGTAGATATGAACGGTTACCAAACCTATAACTTAGATTGGGAAGATATTACCAAGAAAGGGTACCAATGAGAATATTGAGATAATACTAAGGACAGGAGCGGAGAACGAACCATGCCTTTTAGGGTGGGGATACCTCTCCTTGTTGTGAGGCCACGAGTGGGAATAAACCCCTCAAAAGGGCTTTCACTTATTAGAGATGCATACGACTTTGTTAGAATGGAAACTGTAAACTTGAGATTACTTTAGAACATACTGGATACACTTGAGCAATAAGAAAGGCTGCAGAGAAAGACCTTATATCCAACACCCAGAATTTAAGAATCAGTAGTCGTCAGAGATAAACGTTGTGAGTGCACAACATGGCACGTCAAGTGACCAACGCTCAAAGAGTTCTTGGTTCAACGAATGACTTCTCAGTAACCGATTAAATTGCATGGTAAGAAACGCCATAAGGTGGAAGGAATGTGAGGGAAATCAGCCTATTTACGAATCTGAGATTGGAACATAACATCTCATATTAAGAGTCAATGTTTTACAACGCGGTACAGCAACCACCATACACCGGAATGAAAGAACTCTCGTGTGTTTACACCCAGAAGGGATTGAGTATAAGGTAAGACATGAGAATAAGTGAATAAGAGGTTGCACCATTAATAGGCAACATGGTAAGGGCCAACTACCACGGTAGCAATGGTCGTTAGTACAATATTTATAAGGGGATTAAATCATGGTGTGCGATAAGCGACCATTGTGTATGAGCCGTCAAATATTGACAAGGCAATGAGATTTATGAGTTAAGACCAATATAAGTAAGGAAATAAGATGATAGACGAAACTGAGCAGTGATGCCAGTAGTCTGGACCTGGTGAGGTAAGACTTCACAGGAAGCACACTACCCATTCCTTAAGGAACTGGAAGTGCATTCCTAGTGAGACCAATATGAAAAACAAGATAAGAGGCTCTACGGAAGAGACCTCAATTATTAAGAGACCGAATCAGTACGGAATACAGAAAGGAGCTGGAGCATACCATAACCAAGGACCAGTAAATAGACTTCCCTTGATTAACTTCAAGAAACAATAAATGTTATTATGGAACGATGAAAGAGGAGATCGACAACGGAATACTTCATAATTAGCAATAGCTAAACGTGTGACGGACACTATGAGTTACTAAAACGAGACGTGGGATGACTGCACCCCACAGGGGCTTGCAGGCCTGACACGCTCATTTATGAGTTAGTTGGGTAAGTAGTAATGTACCAGTAAGGTACCCCATGCATGTGGACGAGTGGTGTAAGGAACACGGGAGGTAGTCGACTCCGTACCACGGACAACGACGCAAGATCAGACAAGAACAGCTACTACCACAAACAGTTGAGGAGAAGAATTCAGTTGAACCAACAACACGAGAAATCAGAGAACGAGTAATTAAGGACTATGGAGTGCGAAGAGCACGGATTGTTAAGTACAGACATTGAACATGCCTTAATGTAAGAGATTAAGACTGTAAAGCGCATTATGCACTAAACAGTAGTTTCAGACTAAGAATCATCCTCAGACCAAAGGTCAGTTGGGGAGAACAATTTAGACATTCGAGAAAATACTAAGAGTTGAGCGTAAGATCTTCAAGGAGAATGGATAGACGAGTTACAACTCATTAAGGCCGTGTATATATATAAAGATAACGCGTGTCCATTGAGACAATTAAGCCTAAGATTATCAGAGTCGCGCGCGGAAGCTAGCAGACCACTACTTTGAGATTAGACCAAACTAAGTTAAGAATACGGTATAAGTACCGTTAAGAATCCTCGATACAGATACTAAGTCATTTCTGATCGAATTATAAGTAAGATAGATGGCGTGAAAGCTAGAATGCTTGGTGAGAATTAGACATCTTGAACTTATGTTCAAAGATGATGTGACGCTGATTACGTGGGCGTAATCCATTTTAAGGGGGTAGAGCGAAAATCGCTTAGCGTATGTTTGTGTACTGCCTACAATAACTACGGTGTGCATAGCACAAAATAATTTGAGAATATGTTTTACATAAACATTTTAAGATAAATCATGGTTATTGCACACAGAAGATGTGAATACCATACATATTGAGTACCTATCTTGTTAACTCCGGTGTGAGTACAGTTAAAAGAATTAAGGAAGAGGTTTAAGGAGACTTAAGGAATAAGGAATATATGAGGTATAAGTCGATATGAGACTATGTGTGAGATAAGAATAAGATAACATGATAGAAAGGAAATTGTAATTTTATGAGATATAAGATGGTGAGAATTGATATGGGACTGTTATAGAACTTAGTAGGAATTTAGATCTTGAGGTAATTACTAAGGGATGAATTGCACCTTGGAGATGTATTGATGTGATGAAGAACCAAAAAGATAGAAATTGGACATGAGTAAATTATTTGGATGTTTGAAAATGACATGGGAGGTGGAACTTGATTTTCTAGGGATCAAGGGAAACCGAACACAAATTGGGGTGGAAGGATAGTTCTACACTGATGCTGATCACATCAGGGTTGGATGATTCCTGAAACTCCCTACCAGTGGTCACAATTAAATCACAATAAGGATAGAGGCTTTAGGATAAAATGAAATTGGAGTGATTGTATTTTTAATTAGAGGAATTATTCCTCACATGACCTCATAAAAAGGATTACCTTTTTACTGAGTCTCGCCCATGAAGTCGAGGACGCACGAGCCTTTGTCTTCGGACCGGTGACATGGGAGAGCAGAGTGTTTTGTATTCTGGCCCATGGTGACGAGGACGAATGAGCCATTGTCTACGGACCGGTGACATGGGAGAATACGTTGGAATTTATGTGAATGTTTTTGATCATCAAAAGAAACAAGGAGAATTGTGAGTGCTATACATGCTTAAGCATGTTGTGTGATAGTTAAGAATAAGAATACGGTGGTCTAAGGATTCAATGAGTTTAAGTATACATAAGTATGATCTATATGATCTAAGGAATGAGGTAATACATGTATTCTAATGAGATAAGATGCATGGGAACTTTGGGGACAAAGTTCTTTTAAGGGGGGTAGATTGAAATACCCCAAACCTAAGTATGCTAAGTAAACATCAAATTATGATGTAGTAAGGCTAGAATATGCCTTAGAAAGATTGGTACATATTAAACCAAGGAAAACACAAAAAGTGCCTTAAGGGCAATTAGGGCAAAAATGTGCTCTAAGCTTGGAGAGACTTGGGTGAGTACCCAAATATCATGATAAGACCTTAGTAATATTCTAATGGTCATTTTAAACCAATTACCAAAGAAAACCAAGCTTGAAAACAAGTTAAAACACAAAATGTGCTTGAAGAAGTCTTAAAGCACATTTTTTAGAAATTGGTCTTAGAATTGAGTTTTTGAGTGGCTAAATGTCCATCATTACTCTTAATCAACATGTGTACTAATTAGTATCACATTAGGAAGTCTAAATCAATGGGAAATCAAAAATTTCAGAATATTGCACTAATAGTAAATAGTGCCAAATAGTGAGTTTAAGTTTAATCAACTTAAGTCAATTAGTTGGTCAACAAAGACCAAAAGTATCTTATTATTAAAGGGGGGAAACGGTTTTGAAGTGGTGACTCACCACATGTGCTAGTAAGTAAGGAAAGAGGTGGGAAAGTGAGTAAATTCACTATTTGCTTTTAAATGACAAATATCTTCTTATACCTTCTCTCTCTCCTCTCTTCTTCATTCCCACCTTCACCATCGGTTTTTACTACCTATTCCCTTTTCCAAAACCGTGAGAGCTCCATCCATGGTGCCTCCACCTTCAATTGCTCACCAAATGTTCATCTTTGCTCCAAATCGAAAAGTAAGCATAGATTTCTCTTAGTTAGATCAAGGCCTTCATTCCTATCTTTTCAAATCCTTCAAAGCTCAAGTTTGGTGCCATGAGAAACTCCATTGATGGAGGAAAATCAAGTTTGAAGAGCTCATTATCTTCTCCATTCTCTTAAGGTAAAGAAATGTAAGAAAACCATGTTTCCATCATCTCTTGTACATGGCTGAAAATTTCTACTCATGGGGCCTTGTTTTTATGCCTTGTCCTAGCTTGATTTATTCACCAAGGACTAGTGGAGGTCCTATTTCATTCAATGCCAAAGTCTATCTTGAGACTTCAAAGGTAATCATCCACTTTTATGCCTTAGAACACATTTATAACCTAGGTTTTTATTCCTTGAGGTTAGTGTATTTTTAGTACTCATATGAGTCATTGAATATTGATTAGAACATTGGCAAGGGGAATTTAAGTGGTGGCCGAGATCTATGCCAGAAGAAGGTCTAAGGAGGAGATTAAGTAAGCTTGAGAAAACAAGGTAAAATGCTTACCTAATGGTGGTTTAAGTTTAAGGAATGAGTTTTAGATGGGTACCAATGTAGCCTAGGGCTTACATTAGGTAATGGGTTATGTAACCTAAGAAAAAGACTTAAATAAGCTTGAGAACTTGTGACTAAGGAGCCAAAGGAAATGAGTTAGTAATATAAGTTTAAGATGGATTTTAAGAGCATTATAACTACTATGAGATTGATGGGTGTATTTGCAGGTTGAAAGCTTTTATATGTGGGAAATTCAGTGTTTAAGTTTAAGTCATTTAAGGGCCTAAGAGCCATGTCATTTAAGAGCCTTAGTGCTATGCAATTTAAGATTATTGCAATATATTGAGTTTGTTGTGAATGAGTTGGTTTGGGTGATGAGATAGGATGAGAAGAATTTGATGTGTTGTGATGTTGAATGAGTAAAACAATGCAGTTGGGCATGATAAGATGCTAGAGAAGCTATGGCGAAATTTGAGTAGAAAACAAAGTGTTTAAATGGTAGTGGTGAGTTAATATGCCCTAGGGTTTACTAGGGAGCATGAAAAGAAAATTGGGTGGAAATGAGTTAACTAAGGAGTTCTTGAGGTTTAGAGTGACCTAGAGATGTCTAGGAGGAATTAGAGGATTGGCGAGTTACTAAACACACCAAAATCATGATATAGGATATAAGACTTGTGCATAAGTTTTAAGGAAAGGTGTATAATGCCTTAAGGAGATTTAGGTATGAACTAGAGAGTAAGACAATGAGAGTTTGAGAACCTTGTGTAAGTGTGATGATGTTAGTGGTGGACTAGTAAGGTTTAGTTGAATGGTAATGTGTGGACTTGGTGATGGAAGTGAAAAAGGTAGAGGGTGTTGTAAGTCATCAAGGAAAATGACTAGGAATGTAAAAGAGCGTATGATCGTGATAATGGTGAGTAAGTGAGTAAAGGAGGTGGAAATGTCCAAGGAGGTTGTAGTATAGTTAAGGTAAAGAAGAACAAGGTTGAGGTGCTAAGAGGATGACAATGTTTAGGTATGCCCAAGAGTTTAGGAATGATGAGTAACAAATGGGAAAAAGAGGAATTTGTGCATGGTTATGTAAGATGACTTGAGGAAGTTTTGGTAAATGAACTGAAGATGGAAAATAATGTTTATGAAGTGCCCAAACTGTTAAGGAGGGAACACTTGGGTTGGTTGAAGTTTTGGTAAAGATACAAGTTGGTAATGTAAGGAATTATATGATAAGTGTTAGGTGTGTTTGTAAGAATTGAGCAAATGTTTGAGAAGATCTTTGGAAGTTGTTTTAATGAGTTTGGTGGAGGTGATAAGGTGTGTTTGATGTGCCAAATGATGTTAGAACACATTAGGAGGCTTGAGGAAAAATTGGAGAAAATTGACAATGTATGGGGAAGTTTCTGCAGCCGACCTACCCAGGGATCGACCCCAGTCTGGGTCGGTCGGGCTGAAACTGTGAAGTTGGATGTTCTCTGCAGCCGACCTACCCAGGGGGTGGTCGGTCGGTGGGTCGGTCGGACCATAAAAAAAAAAGAAAAAGAAAGAAACCCTAAGAGAGTTTAGTGGTATTAATGGTACCCCATTAAGGGGGCAATGATGATTAGAGGTATAAAGACCTAAGGGATTAAGTTAAGAATAACTTAAAAGTTTAAGATTAAGTTGTAAGACTTAGAGGTGTTAGGTTGGAGTCATTAAGGGTTAAGTAAGTTAAGTAAGATAAGTAAGTTGAATTGAGTTAAGTGATTAACACCTAAAACTGAATGAATGTTTTAGGACTTGGAAATTGGACTCCGGAAGAGATTAAGCAACTGAACGGCCAACGTGAACGGTACAGTTCTCATGTGACCTGCTTGCTAACGAGGTGTCCCTCGGCTTGTGTGCTATTTGTTTTTGTGTGATCACTAAACAAGATAAAGCATGCAATCGGAATATATTATATTTCTTGTATTGTTGTGTGATGTTTGAAAACTAA
The DNA here is from genome assembly GCA_023374045.1 of Limonium bicolor. Taxonomy (NCBI): domain Eukaryota; kingdom Viridiplantae; phylum Streptophyta; class Magnoliopsida; order Caryophyllales; family Plumbaginaceae; genus Limonium; species Limonium bicolor. The sequence goes on from CM041781.1 coordinate 220,924,138, forward strand.
CACAACATACCGTGAGAACCTACTAACCAATGTTTAGTAAGGAATTGAGTGAGACTAAGGAACGCCCCCTAATAAGGAACGATATGAACCGAAAGAGGTTAACCACGAACATGGTCTTGAGACTATTCCTAACTGGAACTTGAGTGAGGAAACCCGGAACCGATCTCCGGTCATGCATGCTAAGGAAAAAGGGGGACGGTATCTGAATCAGATCCGCCCTCCGCTTGAGGACTTGTCTTCGGACTTGTAGCCTAGGGCCGGTTGCCGGCTCAGCTACGCTGGATTCCCGTCCAGGGTAGGTGGCATTAAGATGGTGCGGTGGGATCACCTAAATCCCAGGTTTGGACTTAGGCTACAACCATTCCCCTCCAGGAACGGTTTGTATTCTGAGAATAAGTTAAGATTAAGATAAGTTACAATCATTCCTTTTTAAAGGATGATTTGTATTATTAAGATTAAGATTAAGTTAAGATTAAGATAAGTTACAATCATTCCTTTTTAAAGGATGATTTGTATTATTAAGATTAAGATTAAGTTAAGATTAAGTTAAGATTAAGATAAGTTACAATCATTCCTTTTAAAGGATGATTTGTATTATTAAGATTAAGATAAGTTACAATCATTCCTTTTTAAAGGATGATTTGTATTATTAAGATTAAGATTAAGTTAAGATTAAGATAAGTTACAATCATTCCTTTTTAAAGGATGATTTATTAAGATTAAGATAAGTTATAATCATTCCTTTTTAAAGGATGATTTGTATAATTAAGATTAAGATAAGTGACATCCACTCCTTATTAAAGGATGGTTGTTTCTAAGATTAAGATAAGACTAAGATTGAGGTGAGATAAGGTTGGACTAAGATTAAGAGGGAACATTACTTAAGGAGTTAATAATTAACTCTCTAATTAAGGGAACGCATTTAAGTCGTTCATTGTGTGTGAACTTGATTGTTCATATCTGAGTTGTTGTTTACTGCACTTACTATTATATTGTGCATCTAATCAACCTCCATGCTATCGACAATTAGTCGTCGTAGCCACGTTAGCTTGGGGGCCATATGGGGATCGTACCAGCATTCGTGCTGACCCCCTTTGGGGGCTGTTTTTACTACACAGGTACATCAGGAAGCGGCCGTCGCGAGAGTAAGAAGGGGTACAAGTGTTACGGGTTAAGTGTGGCCTACGAGTTGTGCATGTACACTCGTATGGCAATTTGAGTTAGTAAGATGTATAGGATGTGAGGGGGTTGTAAGAGGATATGTAAATGGTTAAGATTGTTATGTACTAATGTTCGGTATATTCTGTAGTCAGACCGTGTCAAGGTCCTGGATTGTAAAGAATTCCGCTGTGACATGTTTATATATATACTGTTAAGTTGCGAGACCACATTTGGATGAGTTGGGTGTACACTTATAAAAAAATAGAATATAAAGGAATTAATAAGTTAAACTAAACCTAATACATAATACTAATAAAAGAATATTATAAGGGGTGGTATTAAATTATGGTTATGAAATTTAGCTTAAAGAATTACCTTTGAATTTCTAAGATTCTTATAAATCATATTAAAATACATATATAATTTTATTTGTCAGTGACTAGGATGTAAACCGGTAATTGGATTAGGTAATTAATAAGTTAAGACTTAGGAATATTTGTAATTTGATTTCATAAGTTGTGACACAGATAGATCTTATTATATAATGAAATACCTTTACATATAAATGTGGAGTGGATTAATAAGTCTAGATTTAATCATTTCATAACAATTATAGTATTGAATAATAACTTAATGTTTTAAGATAAGATCATTAAAAGGATTAGGATATAAAACTATATTAAACTATGATTAGGAATTAATCTAAATAATAATCCTTAAGTTTCTTAAAATTAGAGAAGCCATATTAAATACGTTTGTTACCAATATTCAGAATGTGAGTTTATAAGGAAATGATGTATTTAGTAGTTAAAACTTAAAAGAAAGGTTTGTAAATAGAAACTAGATATTTAAAACCTTGAACCTTTAATCAGGTGGGACTAAGTACATAAGATATTATATTGATATACTTTACGGCACTGGAAATATTAATATGTTATTTGAATATAAAATACGAGAATTTTTCAGGGTAAATTATCTTATTAAATAATTGTCAATTTCACTTATGAATGAGGATTTAAATTCTTAGATAAAATTTACCTTATGTTAAGATAAAATGTTCATCCTAAAACATAATAAAGGAGATTAATTTATTAAGTTATTCCTTTGAAACCTTAGGTTTTGTAAACAATCTGAAAAATGTATTTAGGACATAAGTTTATTAAAATTTAGTATAAAAGGATTATACATAGTCTGTATCGGGAATATGTGTAAAAATAAAACATTTAGGAAATTAAATGTAAGCAAGGATACATAAAAGGTTATCTTAAAACACCTTATTATATAGTTAATGATAAAGCAAATAATATACCTTGTGAATACTAAATGTAAGAGTTCAACAAGTCTAAGTTAACTATAATATAGTTGTTTCAAGATGAAAAGTAATTTAACATCTTATGACAAGATAATTAGATGGTTGTAATAAAAAGTCTTTCTGAACTAAAGATAAGAGAAATGAGTTTAGTAACTCAATTAAGTTATAATGAAATGCATCTACAACACTATGATTCCAATATACAGGATGTAGATCTTACTTAAGTTGAGGGGAAGAATTAATCATAATGGGTTATCTAGTGGATATTGATAAAAGTACATAATCATTACCTTGTGAAATGATAATATAGTATTCTAAGATTTATTGAATAAAATAAAATGCACTTATGATATAAAGGTCTTAAATGTGAGAATTACGGTTAAGTATTAGTGAAGTGGATTGAGTGGAACAATTAACAAGTGTTAGTAAAATACATTCCTTGATCTTACAACCTTGGGCTATACAACCTTCTAAAATAAGTCAAAGGTTATACATAACATTTAAGCGAGGGCTTACAAGATAATTGGGATTTAGAAATAAGAGAGAGGAATTTATTTAAGATTAACTTAGGCTACAAGTTATTGATGATAGACTATCTTTAATGTTCCTCAGAGTGTTGTTGAATGTTTGCATGAGTCTACTAGAACTGCTACAGCGTTAATCAGGTATGATTTCTCGTACTCAGATACTTTTGCTAACGGACTTTATGGAATGTTTTGGAAAACACTAACTGAGCTGAAATGAATTTCAAAAGGGAACTGTTTGTGAGACTAACTCAGCTTGATGTGACTAACTGAGCCTTGAATGTACAACTCACATGATCATTGGTTCCTCTTATCTGGTTGTCTCATTAGATATTAACTGCTGAGGGTTTACGCCTCTACACTCTGTAGGACTGAGTGTTTTGGTATTGCACTTGTGCAGTTATTAATCTGGTGGGAATATGGGAAATGTCAATCTTGGTAAATTCTTCTTTTGACTCTGGATATCATTTCATCCATGAGCTGAGTCTTTTATTGTGACGTGCGCGTCTTCACCGATGACTGAGAATGGGTCGGTAACAGCAAAGGGTTGTATATCCCTTGTCCAAAAAGGACGTGAATAACAGCAAAGGGTTGTATATCCCTTGTCCAAAAAGGACGTGTATGACAGCAGGGGGCTGTATATCCCTCGTCCATATGGACATTTATATTTGGCGATGGGGGCCATCTCTCCCAGTTGGTGTTATTCCACTCTTGAGTTGTTGGTTCTTGGATCTCTTCTTCATTCCTAGTCCTAGTGACTACTTGGTTCTTTCTACTCCTAGTTGGAACTGAATCTAACACAAGCAATGGGTGTTCACTAACTTATGGTGTCGTTTCTTGTAACTGACTAACTTTACCTTCCTATTATTTATCTCTATTCTTGTCTTGTTACCTTTGACTTGGTGATTTTGATGTGCCTTGTTCTTTTGTTTTCGTTTTAAGCATTTGACTTCAAGTTATTGTTTATTTTAAGAATTATGTTTTAATTATTGTTTTGGAGAATTGTACCAGTTCCATTCCAGGGAACTGACTCACCCCTCCCGGGGTGGGCTGCTTGGTTTCATCTTGCAGGTACAAAATTGTTTATACAGGTGGCCACGAAGAGTATGTGTGATTGGGATGGGAATTAGGAATTGTGGAGAGTTATTCTATCTTACTTGTAGTTATGTTTATGTTGTTTTCTCGAGTTCAGACTGTAACATTTGTAAGTAGTAATTGGTGAGGTTTGTACCGGGTGTTTGGAACCCGATGATCTGTAATCGTCATTCGATTTTTATTCTGCTGTATTTACTTTAAATAGGGGTGTTACAGAAATTGGTATCAGAGCGTAGTTACGCTCTGAACCCGAGAAAACAAGCCGAGTGAAATACTTAGAATATAGGTGCACTTAAAACTGAGGAATTTGGGTAGAATTGGGAAGTGAGGACTCCAGTAAGGCACGACTCCTAACCCTTCTTGGAATTGTGAATGATTCATTTATACACTTTTCTTTTATGAATGTCTGTTGAGAATGGTGTGCTGTTATATTGTTCGAACATTAAACTACAGTAAATATATAAGTTGGAACATCATCTAATGAGTACGATAAGATTTTGGTTGGGATAAGTCACATATTAAGCTATTTTTCAAAAGCATACCTATGGAGAATACATTGCTAAGAATACAATTCTTTGAGAGCAAGTACACATGCTCCTAGGAATTTTAAAGAATACTTTTGGTTGAAAATAGAATACAAATAGAGCTTAGAATAACTAAGTCAGTATTGATATTATGTGTTAAATACTTCAATCCCTTTAAAGTATGAAAATAAATCTCAAGAACTACTTGGTACAAATTGTTGCCTAAAGGTACTATTAGGATAAATCTTAAGTCTAGAAAATTATTAAGCTAACAAACACTAGTAGCATACATCCGATCCCATAAACCACACTAAAACTCTATGTTAACTTTAGAAAGAAAACACTTAAACCTAACTGTAACACCCCCGAATAAACATTCAACCACACGAATAACGCTCCTAGCCATATTACAAGCTAACTATGCAGCGGAATAAACTCCATCCGGGTGTCACAGACGCCAACCACCCACGTGGTTGACACGACCACTCTTCCAACATCAAGTTACGGTCTGTATGACTGGAAATAGCCCTCTATCAAAACTCATATACAACTTAAAATACAATTCCCAAATACCGAGTGTTTACAACTTAATTACCAACTCATAAAATGAAAATTACATTTCGGGCTTAGTAACAACCCATACACTAAGCATACTACTCCAAACTCAAAAGTCATGCCCTAATGGACTACCCCCATGGTAGCCATCCCGCCTACGCTACGTTATCGTCCGGCACAATACCTGGAAAAAATTGGATTGTAAAGGACTCAACAAACTACGCTGAGTATGAATATGTGTAGCCCATATGTTGCTGGGCTACACGACTACTTGGTCGAATATTATTAAGTCCAGTTACATGCTATAATAAAGCAGTAAGGTACACCACAACACATCATGATATCATGCACACTTAAAGGTAGCATAGCAATCTCAACAAACAACCAAGCATAACATGTTGGCAATATAGCAACATTCAACACACACCCAAGCACAACAAGCTGCTAGTATAACAACAGCAATCATGTAAATATCAAGACGTGTGCATAGGTATACTATACCGCTGATCCTCACAGTGGGATCATGCAAGCGTTGTGTGTTTTCATTTCTTTTCCTTTGTTTCCCATAATGTGTATTTTCTTTCTCTTTCCTTGCACCAGGTCTGGGATATAGTTTAGATCCCGTGACCATATAGTATAGGTGCCCATCTTTCCTTGATTCTTTAAGGGTTATTTGTGAATTCTCTTATCACCGCACGTTGGAGGACGTCTCCTCCATAGCAAATTCTTCCATTCCCGGCGTCGTACGTCAAGAAAGCGGAGTCACCTCTAGACTCCAGGATAATGCCAATCCTCTATTCCCGACGCCAAGGTTCGAGAAAGCGAGGTCACCTCTAGACCTCAGGATGTGCTCCACAATAGTCGGTTGAAGGATCTAATGCAGATACCAACTCCCGAGCTTCCATACCGCGCGGCCCGAGATGTTGTCTTCCCGGGTTATCCTCATGTTCCTCCAGCTGGTATTTTACTTTCCATTATCATTATAATCTCGACACCATAGTGGGTGTCATTAGAGGTCCTCTATAGTTAAAGAGGAGTTATCCCTTTATGTAGTTCCTTTGTTTACATAGTTCGTTGGGTTTCATCTCAAAGTTCCGTAAACGAGAAGGGACTAAACTATTGTGTGCGCGCAAATAATATGCAACAATGATATAGCAATCATATAAGCAAGATAAGCAAGCAATCCAATTTCATGCTTTAATCTTATGGTCATTTTCACACAAGGCACACAGCAAACAAGCTGTGTAACACGGCAACATACGGACCACACATATCCATACCTTATTCAGAAGCAAGTAGCGTCTCGCACCCGGGGTCCCGGTTGACATTCGTTACGACCCTTGGGTTTCACGAGCTTGTTTATTTCCCGCGCTAGCCCTTAGTGCTTCTTGGTATGGTTCCCACCTAGACAGCACCAAATGCCAGGTTGAGGTGTTGTCTGTTTCAGTCTGGTATCAACTGATGAAATGTGTAGTTTTATAGCAGCTCTTCTTACTTTGATTAGGAGCTAGTTCCCTCTTCCGTTCTATTCTTGGTTTGCTCTAGAGTAACAGGGAAAACAAACTGGAGCATGTGTGATTCCTGTTACAGATTCTGATTGAAAAAAAAATGTAGAGTCGGGTTCTTTCCATGCGAAGGCTGCTTCACTTCCTTCCTTTTTGATTTTTTTTTTGCCTGGAATCCACGATTAACACACAGAGGTTCAGCGGCCTTGTGCAGGATCTGAGAAGAGATGGAGTGGATTTGCCTTGGGAATTCTCGGTACAATGCCTTACTCTTTGGGTTGGTATCGTTTCAGGAACTCAATACCTATAGTCTACCAGTCTCAGGCATACAAGGGAAGGGGAAAGAACGGCTTACCAAGTCTGAAGTCTTTCAACAGAAAGATATGGGAGAATTGCACAGACCGTGAAGCAGGTGAGGAAATGTGACAAGAGCTGAGTAGTTGCAAGTTACAAGAGAGTGTTAAGGAAGTTTGAAAAATAAACTCTGAGGCGTGGAAGTTGAGAGAGGCACAGATTTTGATATGTATGTTGGTGTCTTTGGAGTACTTTTGCCGCGATCAAGAATACCCTGGTATGCGCTTCAGGTATTCCGACAGAACAAGAGAATGTGATGACCCGTTGTTTCCTTCCCTTTTTTTGTGGTTTAGTTGCTGTTACAGAGAACAGTTAACAGGATGATAGTTTATTGAGTGAACAAGAAGATGGTGGTCTCAAGTTACAAGGAAAGGGTGCCCTGATTCCATGTCTGATATGTAATCGATAACAGCATGTTTGACTCTATCAAATTCCTTTCTTCTGCACCTGAGATCGATGATAGTGCTTAAGCGTGGTTTTATTATATTTTTTTGTAGTTATAGTGGTAGTCGAAATACTAGTATAATTAGATTGGTATTGGTTACTGAATTCGAGCATAGCTCAACTGGTTAAGGCATTCAGGTCGGTACGAGAGGTACCGGGTTCGAACCCCGGCGGGAGCGCACTTGCTCTTTTTTTTGGTATCAACTATCTACATGCCCATTTGTATATATGCGTGACTATATAATATGTCGCGGTTTTAATTGCATACGCGACTACTTTATTTTGTTACGTTATTAGTTATATGTTTGTGTATGTATTTATAGATATACGCCCCTTTTATTTTATCGCATTTTAGTCATATATAACTATGCAATGTTACTATTTATTATATACGATGTTATGATATTTTAACGTTACGTATATGTATTTTTATAAATGTACATATATAAGTACGCGACCGACTTAGTATGTAACGTTGTCATGTTTTCAGACATGTATATGCCCGCACTAAATTTAATTTGTCATACATTATCATATGTCCGAACTATGTAACGTGTTATTCCCGAATAATATTCTCGCGTTTACAATTTTATGTGTTTAATTGTTTAGGGGTGTTTCAACTTACCCCCCTTAAAAGGGACTTCGTCCCGAAGTCTTACTTCCTTAACTGGTGTTTTCCATACTTGTTAATCCTAGGGATCAAGTCCCATATTCATTCACGATAACCAAAGGATCAAGTCTCCTATATTATAATTCTTAGTGCTTATACGCACTATGCCACCTTAGTGGCTTTATACACAAGTTCTCATAGCAATGTATATATAACACGCTGAGGTGTAAATCACACACACAATTTTGGGCAATTCATACACACAGACCTACCAACCAACGTGTGGTTGTAGGAATACACATAGTGAAAGGATCAAGTCCCGAATTCACTCTCTCCAACTAAGGGATCATGCCCCGTAAATTCCACAGTTCTATTTCACCATTTGTGCTTATAAGCACTACGCCACCTCTGTGGCTTCGCCGAGTTCTCAATAATATTTTAATGTACCAGTAATACTCATATACTGTACTCATAAGCAATCAGATGAATAAGTCATTCATTCATAACCACAATGCATTCAAACCAATCCACAAACAGTTCACACACATCGCATCCAAAACAACACCTCAAACAAGCAACAACAAGTGAAAACGCAATGCGCCTACCCCCCTTAAAAATGGATTACGCCCACGTAATCCCTTTTATATCATCCTTGAGCCTTGGTTCAAGATGTTTAATTCTCATGGGACATTCTAGTTTCTATGCGATGTAACTCACAATATAATCTCATCAAAAGTCTTGACCTTGTTAGTGGTTTAGTTTCTGTCTCAAGGATTCTTATCGGTTTCCGTATCGATCTATAAACGGATTTGGGTCTAGCCTTTCTGGGTCTAAGGTATTGGCCGATATGTCACTTATTATTCAATAGGAAAATGGGGGATACGGTCCACCACCTTCTGCTGTGTGACTCTGATTCCCTTCGGGTTTAGTTTTCCCTTTCTATGCCTTCCAAGGTGGTGCGTGGCTTATTTGTATCTTTATCATTTAGGAGTAAATGCCTCTTGACTGCCATGGGGTATTTTAATTCATACACAGTCTCGGTGGCTTGTAATTTGTCTATCCATTTTCTTTGGAGGTCGGATATTCGTTCTTTTAGTGCGCTTTTAAGCATCTGTGTTATTCTTTCTAACTGCCGTTAGGGTTTATATTCATATAGGATCTATAGTAACGATATAGTTATTAGTATTTGAATGTTACAACCGTGTCATTGTCATAACGACCTATCTAGTTGATATTGCCGCTCATAATTATATGTAGGTAGCTAGTTTACTCTCCAAACATTGCTACTTATTTTGATCCCTTAATGTGTATAACCAAATTAGATCTTTCTTTGACTTCAAGTAACCTTTATTTTTCAGTCGAATCATGGCCTTGACACTGTCGGTTTAGCGAACTGTATATGTTACAAGTTTTTGCGATCGTAAACCATTTAATATAGGATGTTTAGTTTTCTTATCATCACCATTGTTCTTATGTCCCGCTAGGAAGTAAAGTAATTGATTTCTACCGGTTACTTATTGCATTTGATTACGGTAGTGTATACTTTATGTATTAACAGCTATGTTATTGGTAACATCACATTATTTCCAGTCGTCACACATCTGTACACCCTTGTGTTTATCCCTGAATTTTAGAGCCATGTATCCAAGTATTTTATGTGGTTTCATCATCTAGTATCAATACCGCTTCCTTCGCATTTTTACTTATCCAACTTATAATCTTTCACCTATTTGTAGTTTATGTGTCCACTTGTAGGAGGTTCCGAGAATCATCCAACACTGACGTGATCAGCGTAAGTGTTGGGCTACCTCTGCACCCCAATTGTGTTCAGTGTCACTTGACCTGGCAAAGGTCAAGTTCAACCTTGCACGTCCGTTTTAAACAAATAATTAGTTTAACCAATTTTAATTCTGAAGCCACTGGTTTCTAGTCATCTGGCAATCAATTCATGGACTAGTAACAAGATTTAAGCCTTGAGATTAAGTGTGTAAATCTTCTAACTTTGTATACATCTAGGTGTGTACCTAAATACATACTCATGTGTCATAAGGTTCAAGGTCGTATTTATATTATAATGACCCCTTGATTTATGTACATCTTCATATGAGTGTTCTCTCCAATCTATATTCTCCTGAATTATAAGTTCTTCTCACTCCAATCTTCGTACCATTTGTGTATGTATATGTGTTCATTTGCTACATGTGGCCTCATAAATTCCAGTGCTAGTCAATTGGGTGTACAATGGTATACTTCCCCGTTCTTAATATTACTATGATTTCCTCACACTTAGAAATTAATATTGAAGTTACAAAATGATTCATTACTCATCTTAGCCCATCAATCAGTCTCTCTATTACGCCCTTAATTTTGTTCAAAATTTCCTAATTCCGATACCCAGTTGTTCATAAATATTTGGTTTCCTCCTTATATTTCCCTCCGCATAAATATTTGTCTGGTTGTTTTTTGTTGGCCCATTTAGGCTCACCTCTATCTGATTTACACGTCATCCCGTTTTCCATATTAATCTTTTCTGGGTCTCGTAATCCTTTTGTTACTTTCTGTTTATTATTCCTTGTGTGTTTCTCTTACTTGAGATAGTCTAGCTTTTCACCTTCTTGGTCCACTAAACGAGTGGTAGGTATTCCGGATCTATCACCACTGTGGTCTCAATATTTATTTTCGATCGTTGAGTTGTATTGTTAACTCGAGTTAGGTATGGTTGATTTACTAATCATGACCTTCTTTAATTGAACCCTATTTACTCCTTGGGTTTTATCGGTATCTTGTCTTTTCTGGTATGTATGTACGTACATTGGTATATATGATTAGATAAATCCTGTTTGGAGTTCCTTAGTATGTAGTATGTTTGGAGGGATTATTCCGTAATAGTGGCATTATACATTGCCCCTTAGATATATACCTGGGAGGTCAAATTTGTGTGACGATGTTTGTGATTTCAATAATATCATGCGCTGGCAAATTGACTTTAGAATGTACGGAATATATATATATATATATCTTATGTTTGGAAACCCTGCTCGCAGGTTTTTGTCTGGATGTATCCCCGTTAAACTTTGGTATGAACTTACGAAGTTTAGGTATTTGTTGATTGTTACGTAACCATGGAGTTCCAAATTTTTCTGTATTCGGTCATGGTTGCTATTCATTTGCTGCAGTTGAGAGGGATTATTATTTAGAGGTTAGGATAACACTTAGACCTACTACTGTAAAAAGGTCTTGTACTGGTTGTGGTTATATTCACAACGAACTAGATTTGAGTCTTACGGGACAGGTCTTATGTATGCCTTGAATGTTCAGTTTTGCACTGTATCATCTTGGGAGTATGTTGTATTTCATATTAATTATTGGAACTAGAGTTTTAATTTCATGTTTTCATTGTATTCATTAGTGAGACTCCATATCATTTCCTTCATAACCATAGTTAATGATAAACACATGATCCAAAGGGTTAATCTTTTTATAAAATTTAATTCTCCAGTTACCCGTGGCGTTGCTAGCGGGTGTTTTAACAGTTCCTCCATGATTGAAACTTAATTCTCTATTGTACCCAACTCTTCTTTATTTGGTCTCCTTGATCCAGATACTTGATAGATGTTTGAACATAGTGGCGAATTCACTGCCATTTTCTTATCTGTTTGATTTGTGTTTGGGTGGGTAACCATATACCAACGGGTGATACTGGTCATGTATGACGATGTTGGTTAGATGAGGGTATACGTTGCATGCTAACGTAGCGGCTAGATATTGTACATACTCCCAACCTTTGGTTCATAAATTCATATCATAAAGCTTGTTGCCCATTTTATTGGTGTTATATTATGTTGTTGTAGAGTATAAGTATGATAAGCAGCATTTGTCCTTTGTGGGACGGTTGTGAGGTCCCAAGGGAATACAAAAATTCGAACGAGAAGAGAATGAAGGAGACATTAGTATGTATGTTCCTCGTTCGCCGGTGGTAGAAGCAGAAGAGAATGATCAGTTGTGGTCACCAGTTTCAACTGTCTGATATTGAGAGACTTAGAAGAATAGTTGAATAAAGGAAGAAGAAAGGGGTGGTATTGTGTTTTCTCAGGTAAGGCAGAGAATGAAGAGAAACGTGAGAAGGAGCAGGGAATTTATTGAATTACATATTATTATACTTTAGTGTGCAAAGTTGTGTCATGCTTCATTAAGCATCATAGATTGTACCAATTTTATGGTGTGATTTCGTCTCGAACTATATTCTCTTATTTCATTGTTTCACGAGAGATTTTCTAAAATTAGCCTCTCAAGTGTACAAATTGGAAAATTTATCTCAATCCCATCCTTGGCTTTATTATTTGTTTATTCAAGCTTTATTTATTTCATAAATTTTAGGGTATTTTGGTCCTCTTTGCTTGTGAGGTAGGGTCCTATCGACTGCTAAGCATGTTGACCCAAGTTGCCGCTAAAATTGGTCCCTCTATGGGTATTATCCCTCTGGCAACATCTTTTGTATAGTATAGTCTTTTCTTCATGGGTTGATTGTATAACATTAAGTAGATGCCGGATCGGGTTTTCCCGAGTATGAGGAGGCTTTCTTCCTCTCCGGCGTTCTTTCTATGAATTGAAATGGACCCTAGGGACGTAGAGGTTGGGTGAAGGTGTCTGTTAGGTATCCAGTAATTACTGGGGAAGAACCCTAACTAACGCGCCTCACATACTAACCCCTAACCCCGTTTCCCCAAATTCAGGTTTTCCTATACTCGGTACTTCAATGTTCCAGTCATCAGAGCGTAACTACGCTCTGATACCACTTTCTGTAACACCCCCGAATAAACATCTAACCATACGAATAACGCTCCTAGCCATATTACAAGCGAACTATGCAGCGGAATAAACTCCATCCGGGTGTCACAGACGCCAACCACCCACGTGGTTGACACGACCACTCTTCCAACATCAAGTTACGGTCTGTATGAGTGGAAACAGCCCTCTATCAAAACTCATATACAACTTAAAATACAATTCCCAAATACCGAGTGTTTACAACTTAATTACCAACTCATAAAACGAAAATTACATTTCGGGCTTAGTAATAACCCATACACTAAGCATACTACTCCAAACTCAAAAGTCATGCCCTGATGGACTACCCCTATGGTAGCCATCCCGCCTATGCTCCGTTATTGTCCGGCACAATACCTGTAAAAAATTGGATTGTAAAGGACTCATCAAACTAAGGTGAGTATATGAATTGTGTAGCCCGTATATTTCCGGGCTACACGACTACTTGGTCGAATATTATTAAGTCCAGTTACATGCTATAATAAAGCAGTAAGGTACACCACAACACATCATGATATCATGCACACTTAAAGGTAGCATAGCAATCTCAACAAACAACCAAGCATAACATGCTGGCAACATAGCAACATTCAACACGCAACCAAGCACAACAAGCTGCTAGTATAACAACAGCAATCATGTAAATATCAAGACGTGTGCATAGGTATACTATACCGCTGATCCTCACAGTGGGATCATGCAAGCGTTGTGTGTTTTCATTTCTTTTCCTTTATTTCCCATAGTGTGTATTTTCTTTCTCTTTCCTTGCACCAGGTCTGGGGATATAGTTTAGATCCCGTGACCATATAGTATAGGTGCCCATCTTTCCTTGATTCTTTAAGGGTTATTTGTGAATTCGCTTATCACCGCACGTTGGAGGACGTCTCCTCCATAGCAAATTCCTCCATTCCCGGCGTCGTACGTCAAGAAAGCGGAGTCACCTCTAGACTCCAGGATAATGCTCCACCAAATGCCAAACCTCCATTCCCGACGCCAAGGGTCGAGAAAGCGAGGTCACCTGTAGACCTCATGATGTGCTCCACAATAGTCGGTTGAAGGATCTGATGCAGATACCAACTCCCGAGCTTCCATACCGCGCGGCCCGAGATGTTGTCTTCCCGGGTTATCCTCATGTTCCTCCAGCTAGTATTTTACTTTCCATTATCATTATAATCTCGACACCATAGTGGGTGTCATTAGAGGTCCTCTATAGTCAAAGAGGAGTTATCCCTTTATGTAGTTCCTTTGTTTACATAGTTCGTTGTGTTTCATCTCAAAGTTCCGTAAATGAGAAGGGACTAAACTATTGTGTGCACGCAAATAATATGCAACAATGATATAGCAATCATATAAGCAAGATAAGCAAGCAATCCAATTTCATGCTTTAATCTTATGGTCATTTTCACACAACGCACACAACAAACAAGCCGTGTAACACGGCAACATACGAACCACACATATCCATACCTTATTCAGAAGCAAGTATCGCCTCGCACCTGGGGTCCCGATTGGCGTTCGTTAAGACCCTTGGGTTTCATGAGCTTGTTTATTTCCTGCGCTAGCCCTTAGTGCTCCTTGGTATGGTTCCCACCTAGACAGCACCAAATGCCAGGTTGAGGTGTTGTCCGTTTCAGTCTGGTATCAACTGATGAAATGTGTAGTTTATTTAGCAGCTCTTCTTACTTTGATTAGGAGCTAGTTCCCTCTTCCGTTCTATTCTTGGTTTGCTCTAGAGTAACAGGGAAAATAAACTGGAGCATGCGTGATTCCTGTTACAGATTCTGATTGAAAAAAAAATGCAGAGTCGGGTTCTTTCCATGCAAAGGCTGCTTCACTTCCTTCCTTTTTGATTTTTTTTTGCCTGGAATCCACGATTAACACACAGAGGTTCAACGGCCTTGTGCAGGATCTGAGAAGAGATGGAGTGGGGTTGCCTTGGGAATTCTCGGTACAATGCCTTACTCTTTGGGTTGGTATCGTTTCACGAACTCAATACCCATAGTCTACCAGTCTCAGGCATACAAGGGAAGGGGAAAGAACGGCTTACCAAGTCTGAAGTCTTTCAACAGAAAGATATGGGAGAATTGCATAGACCCTAAAGCAGGTGAGCAAATGTGACAAGAGCTGAGTAGTTGCAAGTTACAAGAGAGTGTTAAGGAAGTTTGAAAAATAAACTCTGAGGCGTGGAAGTTGAGAGAGGCACAGATTTTGATATGTGTGTTGGTGTCTTTGGAGTACTATTTCCGCGATCAAGAATACCCCGGCTTGCGCTTCAGGTATTCCGACAGAACAAGAGAATGTGATGACCCGTTGTTTCCTTCCCTTTTTTGTGGTTTAGTTGTTGTTACAGAGAACAGTTAACAGGATGATAGTTTATTGAGTGAACAAGAAGATGGTGGTCTCAAGTTACAAGGAAAGGGTGCCCTGATTCCATGTCTGATCTGCAATCGATAACAGCATGTTTGACTCTGTCAAATTCCTTTCTTATGCACCTGAGATCGATGACAGTGCTTAAGCGTGGTTTTATTATATTTTTTTGTAGTTACAGTGGTAGTCGAAATACTAGTATAATTAGATTGGTATTAGTTACTGAATTCGAGCATAGCTTAACTGGTTAAGGCATTCAGGTCGGTACGAGAGGTACCGGGTTTGAACCCTGGCGGGAGCGCACTTGCTCCTTTTTTGTATCAACTATCTACATGCCCATTTGTATATATGTGTGACTATATAATATGTCGCGGTTTTAATTGCATACGCGACTACTTTATTTTGTTACGTTATTAGTTATATGTTTGTGTATGTATTTATAGATATACACCCCTTTTATTTTGTCGTGTTTAGTCATATATAACTATGCAATGTTACTATGTATTATATACGACGTTATGATATAGTAACGTTACGTATATGTATTTTTATAAACGTACATATATAAGTACGCGACCGACTTAGTATGTAACGTTGTCATGTTTTCGGACATGTATATGCCCGCACTAAATTTAATTTGTCATACATTATCATATGTCCGAACTATGTAACACGTTATTCCCGGATAATATTCTCGCGTTTACAATTTATGTGTTTAATTGTTTAGGGGTGTTTCACTAACACCCTACGGGAAGTGCCTGATGCGACGAACTCCTAGGCCGAAAGTAGTGGGGGTGCACACTCACTTCTGGAAGTTTAGGGGCTAGACAAGCCTTGTCATCTAACCGTAAATAATCTTCTACGCAAGTAATGGGTTGTGTTGAACTTGAGGAGGATTGGTGGTAAGACGTTACCATCATGAAATCTTGAGCTAGGCATATTTCATTACTAGCCACAATGAACAATTCAAAATTTGTATCTTAAGATCCAGTATTAAAATTCATACACGTAAAGGGTTTATTGAGTTAAATCTTTGGTGAAAAATACCTATATATGGAGGGAGGGGATTTAAATTTGGGTACTCCAAGGTACAACATCTACCCCTTGTGAATATAAAAACCATTAAAGGAAGTTACTTAAAGATTGAGTGAAGAGAAGAGTAATACTAAACTAAATATCATGGATCCTTAAATACATGGAGTATTGAGCATCTAGTAATAAAAAAAATTTGAGAGTTACTTAAAGATTGGAAATTCTCATGTTTAATTGGAGGTTTAACATTATACCTATATAAAATTTTAGAAGTCACACTAAGAGTGATATTTAAGGAAAGCCACCATTATCTAAGAGAGTACTAAGATTTAATGATCAAAGGAATACACTTAAAAATTTACATATAGATTTCCTACCTTGGAAATCAATTTTAAGATAAAGAAATCAGATTTTGGTGCTACATTTTGATTAATAAGAACTTTCTAAAACTCTACCTCATGGGAAATTATATAAATATATAATAAGTAAATTTTATGAAGTAAATACTTAATGACCGTCTAAAATACTATGGTTGATTATGAAAAAAAAGAAAACAATTTGAACTGGAAAAGTCACAGAAAATATATTTTTATATAAAGGAATCTCATGAAACTAACTTAAAGGGTACATAATATGAATTTTTAACGTATGATTGGCTAATAAACCTTTGAATATAATTTTGAAAGATTATCTACGATTATTATATGATCTGGAATTTATTTTAAATTACTCAAATACGTTACACCTGATTTATAGCTTGATTAATATAATTGATATGTTAAAATAACACAAATGGCATATTTACGTACCTTAGGTTATAAATTCGGTACAAGGTTTCATAAAAAAAATTAATTAATTGCGTTGAAAAGAAAATTTATATACGGTATGATACTATTTTAAATAAGTTCATGAACTTTCAAGACATGACAACTACGGGACTTTAGGTTATAAAATGCTTCCACAGATAGCATTTGAATAATTACATTACATTATAATGGAATTTTTCTTTTATGAATTAATAGTTTCCAAACCGCATGATTTAAGATTTTGACACCTACTACACCCAATACTTAAATAAAGAAAGAGTGAACTAAAATGTTATTATAGTAATACCTAAGTATAACCTATGTTTCATTTTCAAAACTTAACCTACTATATGAATGATGAATTCTAAACTTTGTTTTTGCCAATGACCGTAAGAGAGGCGAAATGAGTTAGGAAAACGTGTTGGAAACACTAAAAGATTTAATTACAAGCAAGCCAGAATAACAACGAGTGATATTGTGCATCAACAATGAACTGCATCCTTGATGGAGGAATATCCATAGGAGATGTAAAATATTGTGCTCCTTAAAAGTGAGTTTAAATTCCACTTCATTATTACGAGACGGATATGGGTCGTACCCTATTTTAAGGGGGGGGGGGGGGTACGACATCTTCATAAAATAGACATACAATATAAAATTAACATATAATGGACATATCATTCGTACCTTTCATAAAATGAATAGGTAAGGATCATAAAATAAAATTTTATAATAATCAAGAAAATACAAATACATAACAGTAAGGGGATACAAATATATATCGATCATAGATAAATTCAACAGTGCCATAAAATTTACAACAAAGCTTGATAATAAGGTGCCGAATTCTTTGAATGTAGTGTTTGAAAACAGAAACAAATGTTTGGAATTGTTATTGGATGAATACCCTTGAGTGGTTTGATTGTTTGATATACATTTTAAAGCTTATAGTACAACTTGATACTTAGTTTACCCACACACCGGAAAGGGGTGTGAGTAGTTGGTAGATAAATCTTAAACTTCGGATGAAGTTCTTTTTTTAAGGGGGGGGGGGGGGGGTAGAGCATAATCTTTCTTCGTTACCTCATCCAGATTATGCCCTGTTGCGTGATTAGCAGAGTGAGAGGTGTATGTATGTACTTGGTTTTTACATTATGACACAGTATGTGACTTTTGATTTTCATCATGAAATATCTTGGTATATCTTGGTTCAGTTTGAGTTTCAGTAATCTCGAGTGGAATGTGGAAATGGGAATGGATGGAAATAAAGGATTGGATTGGTATGGAATTTCGTTGGAATTATTATTGTCTTAGCACACCCGAAGTAGTGTGAGTGACTATTAGTTGATTTTTAAACTTCGAGGTGAAATTTCTCTTAAGGGGGATATACTGAAATACCCCTAAATTAATTTAAATTAATTTAGGGGATTTCTTTTATTAAACCATAAATAATACTATTAAATATTAAATTATTGTATGGCATTATGAATATTAAACTATTATATGGAATTATGAAAATTAAATTAGGGTATTTCTTCTATTTAATCCTAAAGAATACTATTACATATTAGATTACTATATATTATTATATAGTATTATGAATTTAATAATAAGATTTATAAGTCAATAAATCTTGGAAAAATTTCTAAACACTCCAAGTATATTATAAAGATTTTATAAATAATTGGAACATTAATTTGAATCATAAAAGTCAATATAAATCATGGAAACCATAAAGCTTCTAAGCCTTGCTAGGGTTGACTTTTGGGAATGGTCAACCATCCCATGAAACCTACCAATAAAAAGGTTATGAAAAACCAAGAAGATTGATAAAAAGAACGTCAAAAACGGATCATCCTAGCCAAAGTTATGATAAAATGAAGCTTAGAGCCAAAATTTTGAAAACAATGCTGATGTGGCATGGTTGCTGACTCACCAGCGCGCCTCGGGAAGCGTGCCACGTCAACCTTGCCAGATTTCTCTAAAAATTTGGCTAAGTCTTCAGAACTTTGCCCTAACTTGTGACACCGATATCTCTCTCATCTTTGACAATGTTTGAGTGACGTTTTCTTCATTCTCTTCTCCTTAAACTCCTCTTTCCAACCATAGCTCACACTTAACCTAACTCTTTCTACATCTGCCGCAAACTTGATCTGAAGTTGCCTCCCCGAAACACTTCCAACCCAGATTTCCAGAAAACGTAATCGGTAAGGTAAACTTCGTTGTATTGTAACTTTATTCGTCAATAAAAATTCGAGTTCTTTAGCTTGTTTTGTAGATCTCTAATTCCTCTATAACGTTCATGTTTACACCCAAGGCTGATTCTTAATCGTGTGGAACATATAAGCGTCTAAAGTTCCCAACTCGATCACGTCGGGTTTTGTCCAGAATTTTTCCAGAAACGACATGGTAAACTCAGATCTTTGTGGATCTGTAACTTTCTCCCTAGTTATTCGTTTTCCATGATTCGTCCACTAATGTTTATAGTTACATGTCGACTTTAAAATGACGTAGGTTTTGTGGATTGAACCCTTGTCAATTAGCACGAGTTGATCCGTGAAGTAGGCTACTCGAACTGCACATAAAATAATGACTTTTCCAGAAATCGATTTCGATTTCATCGCCGGCGCATCTCCGGTGAGTTTCCGACCAAATTCCACCAACTATGATATTCGTTTTTGCATTTCCGTTCATAACCCTCTATCAATTTAACCAATTACACAATAAATGGAGAGAATTTGGCAAATCGAAACCGAAACTGATATGACCCCTAAACTCAATTTACCCAGAATCGAATTTACATTATACTGCATTATAGCTCATAAAGGTGGTACCATTAGAATCGTTGTTGAATTTTAAATCCAATGAAACAAGAATCGTCGAATTTGGTTCTGTGGATTGAGAGAAATCGTCGATTTCCCACTCGATAATCTGGTATGGTTTGTTGATGAACTCGAGTAACAGGGGCCGTCCGATCGGGGGTTATAGGGACAGACGGCCAAGATTAAAACGTGCAAGGTTTTAGTAATATTAATTCCAGAATAATACCCTAACTTGTTGAATTTATTTAAAGGTCTTCTATAATGTATTTTGACACGAAATGTTAACCATAGATTCCTTATAAAATCAGTTTATTTTTATGTAAATTATTATGGGTTTTGAGTTTTTAAACGTAAGTTATAATTTTTGTGAGTTCTGAGTATTATGGAATTATTTAGATAATTTAAAAAGATATTTTTATGAAATAAAAATTTAATAATATTTCTAAAATATCATAGTTACTATATATTAAATTTGGAAATTTTTAGACCAGGGTAAATGGGTCTAAAAATTGTGTTTATGAATTTTCCTTAAGTTATCTTATAATATATGGTTTTCAATGTAACCAAAAATTAAAGTATAGTTGATTAATAAACTTTATAGGCTGGGAATAATATAAGAAGGCTAAACTAACATTTAATACAGAATATTAATAAATATCTTTAGGTATAAACTTTTAAGTGAAGTAAAAAAAAGGATATATATAAACATATATGTATTAAAGAAATAAAATATTTTAAATCAAGGAATTAAATTAATCTACATTTATATTAATTATATAATATGGGAGTAAATATACTTAATTGAAACTAAGGAAAATACTTTATTTTATATACCCTATATTGGATGTAGATATGTGTAAAAGTTAATATAAATAATTAAATGCAATAAAATTACATAAAGAATGTCTTGAACAAATCCTAGTATATATATTATAATAAATAAATAAAAGAAATAAAATAGCTTATAAAAAATAGAATATGAAGGAATTACTAAGTTAAACTAAACCTAATACATAATACTAATAAAAGAATATTATAAGGGGTGGTATTGAATTATGGTTATGAAATTTAGCTTAAAGAATTACCTTTGAATTTCTAAGATTCTTATAAATCATATTAAAATACATATATAATTTTATTTGTTAGTGACTAGGATGTAAATTGATTATTGGATTAGGTAATTAATAAGTTAAGACTTAGGAATATTTGTAATTTGATTTCATAAGTTGTGACACAGATAGATCTTATTATATAATGAAATACCTTTACATATAAATGTGGAGTGGATTAATAAGTCTAGATTTAATCATTTCATAACAATTATAGTATTGAATAATAACTTAAATGTGAGAATTACGGTTAAGTATTAGTGAAGTGGATTGAGTGGAACAATTAACAAGTGTTAGTAAATGTAACACCCCCAAATAACAATCAATAATTAATCGACGAGCCTAACGGTAATACGAGATGTCTACGCAGCGGTTTCCAACTTCATCCGGGTGTCACAGATGCCAACCACCCATTTGGTTGACAGACCACAATACCAACTCCAAGTTACGGTCTGCATGACTGGAAGTCCAACCTTAACGAAGTCCAAATACAACATAAAGTACAACCCAAGTACCTAGCGTCTACAGTATAGTTAATAACTTAAACAACACAACCCGAAACTTACAACAAGGGTCTAGTGACACATAGTCACCACCCATACATAAGAAAACACACTACTTAACAGTCTTGCCCAAATGGACTACCCCCATGGTAGTCATATCACCTACGCTCTGTCACGTTCCAGATGATCACCTGTAAAAATAAAGGACTCAGCAAAACTATGCCGAGTATGAACGTGTGAAGCCCGCATGTTACCGGGCCACACGACTACTTGGTCGAATATTATTAGGTCAATTTACATGCTATAATAAAGCAGTAAAGCACACATCAGCACATCATGATACCATACACACTCATCGGTAGCATAGCAATATCAAAAGCAACCAAGCACAACTTGCAAGTAGCATAGCAATGTCAACACGCAACCCAGCACAATAAGCTGCTAATGTAGCAACAACAATCAAGTAATTTATAGAACGTGTGCGGAGGTATATTATACCATCGATCCTCACTATGGGATCATTCAAGCGATTACGTATTGTTTTATTGTTCTCATTACACATGTTTTCCTTTCTTCTCTTGCATCGAGTCAGGGGATATAGGTTAGATCCCGAGACTTTGTTAAGTAGGTGCTATTCATTCCTTGTTTCTCAAAGGATCACATTTGTGACTTTCTCTTGTTTGCTTGGTCTCACTACACAAGTTTTCCTTTATTCTCTGGCACCGAGTCAGGGGATATAGATTAGATCCCGAGACATCATTATGTAGGTGCTAATCGTTCCTTGTTTCTTTAAGGATTATTTGTGAATTCTTTTATCACCGCACGTTGGAGGACATCTCCTCCATAGCTAGTCCCCCATTCCCGACACCCATGGTTGAGAAAGCGGAGTCACCTCTAGACTCCAGGATAAGCTCCAACAATTTGTCACTCCCCCATTCCCGACACCCAGGGTCGAGAAAGAGGAGTCATCTCTAGACTCCAGGATGTGCTGAGAAAGTGGGGTCACCCAGGGACTCCCGAAACATATTCCACCATAGACGGTCGAAGGATCTGATGCAGATACCAACTCCCGAACATCCATACCGCGCAGCCCGAGCTGTTGTCTTCCCGGGTTGTTCTCGTGTTTCACCAGTTGGTACTTTTCGTTTCATTATCATTATAATCTCGACACCATAGTGGGTGTCATTAGCGGTCCTCTATAGTTAGAGAGGAGTTTTCCCTTTGTATAGTTCTTTTGTTTCGTCGACGTGGTTAGTCATGTCCCACCAATTGAGATTTGCTCTTCATCATCATTAATGAATAGACACCAGAGTGGGTGTCATGGTACGTCCTCAATGGTTTAGAGAGGAGTTCCCCTTATAGAGTTTTCTTTGTTTTCATAGTTCGTTGTGGTTCATCTCGAGTTCCATAAACGAGAAAGGGACTAAACTACTGTGTGCGCGCAAGTAATATGCCACAAGGATATATAACAAGCATACGCAAGCCACAAGAAGTAATCCAATTTCATGCTATAGTCTTATAGTCATTGTCAAACAAAGCACACAGCACACAAGCCGTGTAACACGGCAACATACGAACCACACATGTCCATACCTTTTTTAAAAGCACGAGTTGTCTTACACTCGAAGTCCCGGTCGGAGCTCGCTACGGTCCTAGAGTTGATTAAAACCATGTGTCAGTTTATTATTTTATGTGACGACACTTTATATCATATGTTCTCCCCTAGGTATGTTGTCACATGCTTAGGTTACACTGACTCTTAGAACTTCACATGCATTAATTCTAGGCTTAACTTACTCCTAGGACATTCATACCTTAATTTACATGTTAACTAAGCCCTTTTTCCTTAGTTACTGTTTTAGAGCGTTGTAAGCGCTAGTTATGTAACGAGTTCGTATAACATAGATGTAACTTGTCTAATGTGTATTCCCTCTTTAGATAAATAGGTGAGTAATGTTTTAAACCTCGTATCACAATAATACAGTCTCTAAAATACCCCTAGAACTTATTTATACAGAACCCACAAGTTTCCCCCAAATCTGAACACCACTCCCATGTACTACCTTTTCTAACTTCACTCCCCAGGTAGTGAACCGATGTTTAACCTTCTCATTATGTTGTGCTAACCTAGTTATACCTATTAGCTATGATTTAGGTTCATTGTCAAACTAACATCACACTCAGGATGCTGCTGTAACCCAGTTATACAGAGAGCCCAAATTTCTGAAAACTGAAACGATATCTTGAGTATTGTCTTTTTCACCTTGCTTCTTACTTGATCAAACTGCCTTGTAATCCTTCCCCGAGATGTTTATGACTTACTTAAAAGTATTAGATATGTTTGGGTTCATTTACCTCCCGATACATCTCCTACAAACCTCCTGCCCATGGCTGTACAGAAAACATAGGTTTTCAGAAAGAAATTTGAAAACTGTAACCAGAATCTGTTATCTTCTCTTTTCTCCTCCTCTTGTTCTCGTGTTTAATTCTCAATTCTTTCCAGAGTCTTTACCCACTTGTTTTAGCATGTTAGAAATGTTATGGATTCATTGACGAGTCATTTCAACCTATTTATCCCCTCTGAAAATCGTGTATACAGAGAACAATCACCCTAGAAAGCTGAAACAAAACTGAAACACTAACTAATATCTTTTCTTCTATTTTTTTTTGTTTCACCATCCGACCCCTGATTCCCTCTGGTTATTTAGCACTTGGTTACATAGTTTAATATAGTTTCAACTTTAAGACACCCAAAGCATTAAGCTAAAGCTACAGAACCTGTTTACACAAATCTGTAACTAGAAATCAGTAATCAGAACAAAGCTGCAGAAATCGAAAACTAAAACTGTCATCCTCTCCTCTTAGCTTCATCTTCTGTTTATTCACGAACTTGGCCTCTAGTTTTTCCCCTCTTTTTTTTCCTAATACTTAGCTTAGTGTTAATCAAGGTTTTAAATTCTCAGGACTAACCCAAAGAAGACGGAACACACCCCTGAGAGATGATCTGCACAAGGTCTGAGATTATAAAACTGATACAAGTTTCTCTTTTGTTCTATTAATCTGATTTTTAATTTCTCCCAACTTATAAACACTTAGGCCTATGTGTTAACCCAGTCTTAACCTCAAGACCAACCCAAAACGACATTGATAAACAGTTCTGGAAGTTCACTTAACAGATAACAGACACTGGTCAAACTGAACGTTAAACTGATATATTCTCTTCTATTCTCTTTTCTTTGTTCACTAATCTGATTTCCTATCTACCCCAAGGCGTTTAAACTGAGTTAGATGCATTAACAAGGTTCCAACCTCTTAATCCACCCTCTGCGACCCCTCATACCTCTTTGTAACATAATTATACAGAAAACAATTTTCAGAAAACAAAACACAAAAACTGATAACTTTCTCTCCTGTTTCTTTTCTGTTGGATATTAATCTGTCTTTTGATCTGTCCCATGTGCTCCCATCTTCACCCTCTTTATTCACTCATGATGGTCAAGTATGTTATTGAGATTTTAAATCCACAACAGGTCAGAGCCACTTGAAACACGTTTCAGAAAACCCTGTACAAAACTTGGTCACAGCTGAAAACGAACTGCTATGCCATTTCCTACCTCCTTTCTCTTCTGTTTTCTTTTTCCCCAAGATGTACATAACTCAAGTCAAGTGTTTTACTAAAGTTCTTAAATCTGAAACAACTTAATACCCACTGCTACTCCCACTGGAATTCTTTTATACAGGATCTGATAACAACTACAAAACTGCAACTATGACTGAGCTTGATGCTTCTGTTTGCTTACGACTTGGGTTTCTGGTTTTATCCCATCCAGTTACTTAACTTAGTATTAATCATGTTTTCAACCCCAAACAAACCCAGTACAACGTTATTACTCCTACTAAAACGTGTTTGTACAGAAATCAAGGAATCCTGAAACTGAAAAGAAAGAAACCTGAACAACTGCTACCTCTTCTTCTATTTTCTTTTCTTATGGTTCCTTGATCATGTTTTTTTTACTTCTACCCAGGTGTGCCCCCCCCCCCCCTTACCAAGGGTTTTATCAGAAGTTTAAGTCCCAAGCTATCCCACAACAACAAGACCATAACCTGAGAAGTTGATATACAGAAAAACACATATTTTCAGAAACTGATATTCCCCTTGATTCTCTTCTGTTACTCACATATCTGTTCTTTTTCTCTAGGCTGACTTACAACTTTCCTCCCAAGGGTTTAGCCGTTTAATTAAAGTCTTAATACCGTTTTAATCTTTAAGACGCCCCCCAACACCATGCTATTACTTCAACTGGAACAGATCTATACTGAAACCAGAATTTTAGAACTTAAAAACTGAAACTGGAATCGGTGTTCCTTTCTTCTGTTGTTTACTCAAGTTTATGATGTTGACTAGTTTTCCCCTTAACTAAGTATACCACCAAGTTTCGATCTCGAACAGACACCAAACAACACCCAAAGCAGCCTAGGCTATGTTTCTGAACTTTTATATACAGAACTTAAAGGAACTGAAACTGCTGTATTTCTTTTCTGTTGGTTTCTTGCTGTTCTGGTTTCTCTAGCTAGTGTTTACAGAATTTTTCTGGAGTCAATTCTAGCTCCCAAGTCATGGATTTTCTTACCAGTTTTCGGTACTCATCATGCTTGATCACAAGCCTTTAAAACTTGTTGTTTCCACCTTTGGAAGCTAATACATTAATCATACAGCACCCCAAATTTACTAGTTCCTTCATCTGTTTACCCCTTCCGTTTTCTTTGTTTGTGTTATTTCTTTGTTACACTGCAGTTACCAACAGAACAATACTCCTGCACATTAACTTGGTCCTTTCGCCTTCTCAGTTCACCAGAGATTGATTTTAATTTTCTTAAAATGTATCCCCTCTTAACTAGGCATATGAGCAAGGTTCTATATTCATACCGAGCCTAGTACAGCACTGCTAACATCCTTGGGACTCACCTAGACAGAACAGAAAACAAAAAAGAAACTGAACAGAGAAGGGATTTAAACAAGAATCTGTTTCATGGCTTACGTTGAGCTAGTGTGCAGGAATCAATTGCAGGTGTTTCTGGAGGTTCTGGCTCACTTCCTGAAGAGTCCTACTGGATCTCAGGACCGGTCAAAAGAAATGCCAAGACTCGGACATGCACGAGTAGAAAAGAAGGGCTTCAGTTTCAGATAATCAAGTAAGGGGTTGATGAACCACAAAGGTGCACCCATTACCGAGAATACAAGTAGGAAATCAAGGCGCAACATTGGGAAATCAGGGAGTTACCTTGCGCCAATGGACAGAAGGAACTGGGGAGTTTCTGGACACTGCATGGGTGGTTTACAAGAGACATGCCTACAGGAGGGAAACTCTAGAGAATTTATGAAGCCGATTCTTGTTCACGGACTCCTTGAAGCTTCGAACAGACAGTTGCATGCATGTTTCTCGCGTGAAAATGCAAGGGATTAGGGGAGCTGAGTTCTGATCGAGATGAAAGGGAAAATAGACTGGCAAGAAGGATGGAGTTTCCATGCGATGAATCGGGAAGAACAAGGAAAAGGAGAATGGCTTACCAGCGCCAGAAACAAGAAGGGACTCCGGGAGGAATCCTGGCAAGCAAAAATTTGAAGGGGCATATGCACGGCAGTTATGGGGACTTGGAAGTTCCTCTCTGCACTTGCGCCATGCGTGAAGCAGCAGGAAAGGGTTCACAACGCGAGAAGGAAGGGGAACAGTGCAGTATGGAGTGTGCAGAGAGGTTCCGGGAATCACTGAATGTTTTGGTATATTTATGTGATACGTGGGCAGACCGGGTGGAGTTTCGGACCTCTCCTGAATGGGGTCGATCAATTTTTTTGATCTATGTACATTATACATATAAGTAATATAGTGGGACAATAGAGTTAAGTAGTACATAGGTGGTTAGTTTAACATTTAAGTCAAGGAGTATAAAACGGTGAGCACAAATACTTGATGTTATAATGTTACTTGTACGTGTTCGTTATCAGGTAACATAGCTCGTATATTATACCCCGTAACATGTGTTACTTAGTACGATCGTTATATGTCAACGAGTACTTCATATATTTCGGTTGGCATAATGCATTACACCTGTTTCGTGTACAAGGGTCCTAACATGGACTAATTTAGTTTACTCAATTGTATTTATTAATTCCGAAACCGAAGAACATCAATGCTTATATTACAATGTGACTAGTTATTACATCCATGGACATATATATGTCCCTTGATAAGTGCGAAATATATAGACTTTTAAGGGTTTAATTACCTTATAATTTGTAGTATTTTAAGTAATATTTCTCACTTATCTTACGATTTTCCTAGATTTCTGTTTTGATATGAATTGATATATTTTATGTGTTAAATGTAGGAAAAAGTGTTGGAATCAAACAGTTTATTTCACAAGCTTTCCAACGCAACAAACGGCGAGTAAAACGGACTTATAACGAAGAATCTGGAGCCGGTTGAAGATTGCAGGAAAATAGAAAACAGATTCATTATGTCCACGACTGTTTCCGCATGAAGAGGCGAGGACGTCAGCTGCGTCCGCATGTGCCTGGGCGGACAGCAGGGCGGACAGCAGGAGGACAGACAGCAGCTGCGTCCGCATGAAGAGGCACGAACACGAGGGCGGACAGAAGCGAAGACACGGACATCACCTGTGTCCGCATAAAACCAAGCGGACAACAAAGCGGACATCAGCGCATGAAGACATACATGTCCGCATAAAACCAAGCGGACAACAAGCGGACGCAGGGGCGGACGTGACTGAATTTGACGCGTACAGTTTTCTTCTTCCTTCTTCCTTTGCGGCGCCGCAGTCGAACTACTCCTTCATTAATACCAGACGACGCCTATCTTAATTCACTCACGCGTGACGCCGGCTCTGTCTGCAATCAATTGTTGCTGCGAATTAAATCTCTGACTGCAATTTTCACGGATCTGCTCACCAACTCCACCGCCATCTTGATTCACCAACTGCACCGTCCCTGATTTCTCCGTTGTCTGCTTCTCATTTCCTCAGCCTATATAAACCCACACTCTGGTTGCTAAAAAATGATGGATCGACCCAATCATCTGCCATACTCCCTCTCCCACGATCGTGCTCCATTCACTTCATTCCCTCTATCAGAAATCATCACCCATCCACTCCATTAAATTCCCATGTAAACACATACATCCCGCTCTTCATTTTATTTTCCTGTTACACACCAGCTTTACAAGAATAAAGTTAGCAGTCGGGGCAACGCAAGACGAAGTTGAAGCAAGGATCCGGAGTGAACTTCTAAACTGGAGTTACCTCTTACCCTTACTTTAATTTATTTAATGCATTCCTTCTCTGTTATCGTTGTTTTTGTAACGATGAGCGAGTAAGTATTTTAGCTTCCCGGGTTGGGAAGCGAACCTATTTCTTGAATTCTGCTATGTGATTCTTCAGATAAATTTTGTTAACTGCAACAGTTCAATTCCTGTCCTTCAAATGTTTTAATTATTTGGCCAGTAATTAGAACAACCCTTGTAGTTATCATATTAAAATGCGAGAGCTGAGATAGATAACGAGACGAAGGAAGTTGAACCTAATTAACAGCTAGAAGCGTGATCCCGCCTATAGGTTAATTAGACTCCAATAGAAACTGCTCTTTTTGCAATTAATTGTGTCCGGTCTAGAGCATTAGTCTGCTGCTAGATCTAACAATTGGTCAGGATTCATTATACTTAGTCGTTAATGAATTAATTAAAGTTTCTGAGTTATTGCAGTAAAATTAAAGGAAGAATTTAATAACAGTTATAAAAGGAATAGGTAAGCAAACAACCCGGGGTGCGCTTTTCTATTTATCACATTCACCACTCTTTAAATCCCTCTTTGTTTATTTACCTTTTTAAATTGTTCTATTTCTCCTTGCAGTTTAGTTTCTTTTTAATCAATCATTCAAAACCGAAAAAGTGATATTTCTTGTTTTCTTTAGTTTAACTTAATTTCCCAGTTAATCAAATATTTGTCAATTAATTATACGAGGTCCCTGAGATCGACAACCCCATTTAATCACTATACCCGCAAAACGATAGGTACACTGCCTATGTGGTAGAAGTAGTCACATATTTCTCCATCAAGTTTTTGGCGCCGTTGTCGGGGACCTCCGGCACGGTTAATTTCCAATTGTTGTTTAATTGGGATAAGTTCAATTTTTCATTCTTTTATTTTTCTTATTTTTTGTCTGTTATTTTCTTTTTATTTTTCCACGTATATAGTTAACCTAGTTTTTCCATATTCATACCAACTCGTCCCTTATACGTCGGACTCGATCTGCAGGAGAGCCTATAGCTGAATTTCAGCCAGAAATCGAAAGAGTTCTCCACAGCAGGCGACAACTGCAGTTTGCCATGACGACCAGACAAACTCTGGGGGAGTACCAGCAACCATCAGTAGAAGGACGATCCTCTGCTATCGTCCTCCCTCAAGTGACGCAAGCTGAGCTCGACGCCTGGCAATTCAAGACGAGCTTCATCACCACTTTGTACCACCAGGGACAATTCAGCGGGCTTGACTCAGATGATGCCCCACACCACATCTCTGCATTCCTGGACTTCTGCAATACATTCAACAAGACGGGGAACCTGAATGAGCGCATTCGTCTACAGCTGTTCCCCTATTCTTTGAAAGACGGAGCGTCCAGGTGGCTCAGGAGTCTGCAACCGGGTAGCATCCACACTTGGGCTGACTTGGCAAACAAGTTCTTGGCGAAGTACTATCCACCGTCAAAGACAAGGGAGAAGATCGCTGAAATCACAAACTTTTGTCAAGAACCAGGTGAGTCCCTGTATGACTCTTGGGATAGATTCAAGGAGCTGCAGATTCAATGCCCACACCATGGTATGAGTAGCGAAGAACTAGTACTGTCGTTCTTTAAGGGATTGAACGATTCAAACAAGATGGTACTAAGTTCCTCATCTAGAGGAAACTTTATGGCAAGAACTGGGGATGAAGCGATGGAGCTTTTGGACACCATGACCGCTAGTACCAGACAGTGGTGCAAGAACAAGGGGAGAGGTGAGCCAAAAGCAGGTATGTATAATATTCCCCCACAGGATCATGTATCCGCTCAACTAGCAGCTCTTACTAAAGTTGTGGAGAAGTTAGCTGTAAACCAGACGCAACAGCAAACCGCGAAGGCAGCTACTTCTTCGCCTTTCCTGAATCCTTGCTGTGAGAATTGTGGAGGAGCCCATGAAACATTCAACTGTGAAGGTCCTAGCTATGCAGGTAACCCCGAAGAGTTAAAATCGATCAACAACAGACCAGGTAACCCTTATCCTAACAATTTCAATCAGAATAATTGGAGGAACAATCAACAACCTCCATGGAGGGGTAATGATCAGTCTATAGGTAATTTTGGGTTCAACCAAAATAGACCACCTTACTTTAGACAGCAGGAGCAATCCCAAAATTCTCAAGGAGGCAGTGGTAAAATTGAGAATATGCTGGCAGAAATCCTTAAACAAGGCCAAACTACAAACTCCAGGTTTGCCGAAATAGAAACTGCTCTTTATGCAATTAATTGTGTCCGGTCTAGAGCATTAGTCTACTGCTAGATCTAACAATTGGTCAGGATTCATTATACTTAGTCGTTAATGAATTAATTAAAGTTTCTGAGTTATTGCAGTAAAATTAAAGGAAGAATTTAATAACAGTTATAAAAGGAATAGGTAAGCAAACAACCCGGGGTGCGCTTTTCTATTTATCACATTCACCACTCTTTAAATCCCTCTTTGTTTATTTACCTTTTTAAATTGTTCTATTTCTCCTTGCAGTTTAGTTTCTTTTTAATCAATCATTCAAAACCGAAAAAGTGATATTTCTTGTTTTCTTTAGTTTAACTTAATTTCCCAGTTAATCAAATATTTGTCAATTAATTATACGAGGTCCCTGAGATCGACAACCCCATTTAATCACTATACCCGCAAAACGATAGGTACACTGCCTATGTGGTAGAAGTAGTCATATATTTCTCCATCATCCCTTAGTATCTTAGGTCATGCGTTATGAGAAGTTTATACTAATGTGTCAAATTACTTAAACACTCCTTATATATTCATGATTTAATGTGTTACAATTATTAGGGGTGTTTCAGTAAAATACATTCCTTGATCTTACAACCTTGGGCTATACAACCTTCTAAAATAAGTCAAAAGTTATACATAACATTTAAGCGAGGGCTTACAAGATAATTGGGATTTAGAAATAAGAGAGAGGAATTTATTTAAGATTAACTTAGGCTACAAGTTATTGATGATAGACTATCTTTAATGTTCCTCAAAGTGTTGTTGAATGTTTGCACGAGTCTACTAGAACTGCTACAGCGTTAATCAGGTACGATTTCTCGTACTCGGATACTTTTGCTAACGGACTTTATGAAATGTTTTGGAAACCGCTAACTGAGCTGAAATGAATTTCAAAAGGGAACTGTTTGTGTGACTAACTCAGCTTGATGTGACTAACTGAGCCTTGAATGTACAACTCACATGATCATTGGTTCCTCTTATCTGGTTGTCTTATTAGATATTAACTGTTGAGGGTTTACGCCTTTACACTCTGTAGGACTGAGTGTTTTGGTATTGCACTTGTGCAGTTATTAATCTGGTGGGAATATGGGAAATGTCAATCTTGGTAAATTCTTCTTTTGACTCTGGATATCATTTCATCCATGAGCTGAGTCTTTTATTGTGACGTGCGCGCGTCTTCACCGATGACTGAGAACGGGTCGGTAACAGCAAAGGGTTGTATATCCCTTGTCCAAAAAGGACGTGAATAACAGCAAAGGGTTGTATATCCCTTGTCCAAAAAGGACGTGTATGACAGCAGGGGGCTGTATATCCCTCGTCCATATGGACATTTATATTTGGCGATGGGGGCCATCTCTCCCAGTTGGTGTTATTCCACTCTTGAGTTGTTGGTTCTTGGATCTCTTCTTCATTCCTAGTCCTAGTGACTACTTGGTTCTTTCTACTCCTAGTTGGAACTGAATCTAACACAAGCAATGGGTGTTCACTAACTTATGGTGTCGTTTCTTGTAACTAACTAACTTTACCTTCCTATTATTTATCTCTATTCTTGTCTTGTTACCTTTGACTTGGTGATTTTGATGTGCCTTGTTCTTTTGTTTTCGTTTTAAGCATTTGACTTCAAGTTATTGTTTATTTTAAGAATTATGTTTTAATTATTGTTTTGGAAAATTGTACTAGTTCCATTCCAGGGAACTGACTCACCCCTCCCGGGGTGGGCTGCTTGGTTTCATCTTGCAGGTACAAAATTGTTTATACAGGTGGCCACGAAGAGTATGAGTGATTGGGATGGGAATTAGGAATTGTGGAGAGTTATTCTATCTTACTTGTAGTTATGTTTATGTTGTTTTCTCGAGTTCAGACTGTAACATTTGTAAGTAGTAATTGGTGAGGTTTGTACCGGGTGTTTGGAACCCGATGATCTGTAACCGCCATTAGATTTTTATTCCGCTGTATTTACTTTAAATAGGGGTGTTGCACTCGAGGTAATGCGGTTTGTAAGCCATGAACCAACTACGTTACGTGGACATAAACGGTTGCAAAACCAACATTGAATAATAAGAAGAATTTCTTGGAATGGCACCAGTTAAATTAGAGAAAGTATTTGAAGCAAATGAATAATACGGAGAACGAACCACTCGTAATAGGAGTGAGGATACCTCTCATTATTGTGAAGCCGTTGGAACGGTGAAATACCCCTAACATTTAAATAATTAAATAATGGTAAATATATATTATTTAGGGGATTATTAAACCCTAAGAGAGTATATAAACACTCAGGCGTTAAAAACGCACCTAAACTCCTTAAGGTCAAAAACGTGCGTTAAAGCCCGACCTTAAGCTAAACAAGTTATATAAACTATAAACTTCACATGAAGATACTCAAGGATCATTATATGACCCTTAGAACATAGGACCTCATCTAAAATTAAATAAAAATACAAATGGCTCGGGAGTTCCCTTAAAGGCCTTTAGAGCCCGAGAGTCCCGGAAATACGTTATGGGATGAAGTAAAGCATTACACTTAATTCCAAATGCACCATAACACCTTATTAAACATATAAGATGAAGTCCTCAAGCTAAATTCTCATTTAAACGCAAAGTGCTAGGAGATGCCTTAAGAGGGTCCCATAAACCCTTGGGAGTACCCCGGAGGAGTGCCGAGGTGGCACGAACTCCTATAAAATTAATTCTTAGAATTCCTAAAATCATTATTAACCATTCTAAAGATATTGGACGAGCTACTTGCTCAAAAATAAACAAAGTACTCAGGAGGATTTCTTAACGCTCCTTTTTGCCAGGTTAGCCCGAGAATTGTGTTCTGAGTTGATATAACCCCATATAACTCAAAGTAACACCTTAACATATTATTATGGACTATAAACAATGTCAATAAGCACTTAGAACCCATAGCGACTAATTATTTTTTTAGAAAATCCTTAAAGCACAAAAACGCACCTTCGGGTGTCACGAAAATGCGTTTTACGCGATTGCCTTGAAGTTTTTGAGGAGCCATGAGTTGCTAAACTCAAAAGTGGATAAAATGAACATCTAAGTCAATTGATGGAAGTACTAAATTCATAGTACAAGTGGGGGCGATTTTAGGATCAAAAAGGTACCTAAAATCAGCATTTTTACCTTAAAACTTTCATCTTTTACCATAATAAAAATGTACCAATTAAATTCTGGAACCTATTACACATATTAGTATGGTCTTATTACAATATAGTGTAACAAAAATCAAGTTAAAAATCAAGCCCATCTGACCTCCATTCCATGCGTTAAAATGGGTAGTTTTTGGCTAGTTTTAACAAAAAAATGTGTCTTATGATAATGTGACTCACCTAGCATATACTATATGATAATGTAGCAATAAAATTCAGTCAATTTGGGAGTGCAGCACCGATTTTTCCTGCAAGAATACAAGGGATATTAGCTTATATTAAGATAAAGAAATTAAACACAAATCTAGTCATACTTTTGACTAGTCAATTTAACAAGGAAGAACAAGTGGCTCCATTGTCTCATGGCTGCCGATTTACATCAAGAAAAGGAGGGTATGAGATGCTGCTAAATCAATCAAGGGAACAAGTACCTAACTATCAAGACTAACTTGTTACAACAAAACAAAAATCAAAGTCTTGGTGGTAACATTGACTACCGATTTCTACAAGGAAAATAAGGAGAATATGCCTTATTAAAATCAAACTAAATCACCTATCAATCTAGTCATACAATCATGTTTCAATTAACAAGGAAATCAAGAGCCAATTGCTCTAAATCAACCGTAGGAGACTTGGAAAAATCAAAGACAAGTCAAAAGAGAAATCAAAAGAGAAAACAATTACCTAACTTACCTT
The DNA here is from genome assembly GCA_023374045.1 of Limonium bicolor. Lineage (NCBI taxonomy): Eukaryota > Viridiplantae > Streptophyta > Magnoliopsida > Caryophyllales > Plumbaginaceae > Limonium > Limonium bicolor. The sequence continues at coordinate 220,959,126 of CM041781.1, forward strand.
GACTCCTAGTTTTAATTATCAAACAAGTCACCATTATTTCCCTCATCAATCATCCGAAAACATGTCTCAATTAAGAGACTTTTGGTAGTCAAATTTCTAAGTCAAATTAATCAAAAATAAGACATAAAATAATGCATCAAATTATACCAATAATTTCCAATTTACCTCTTAGCCTCATGCCTTAATATATCACGTAGGCTTCACTTCCTCATTTGCTCATTCACGAATTGGTAAGCCTTCTCCCTTATCCTCTCTTTTCGTCTTCCTTCCTAAGTTAATTCCTAAGAGCTACTAAGCTCCATTAATGGTGTTTTTAAGTTCTAACACCATTTTAATGTAATTTCCTAGTTAAATCTATCAAGTCTTGAAGCAAGAAATCATCCTAGCAATCCTACAATTTTCGTCAAGCATATATGTCCCAAGGAGGTTCCTAGATTCAACAACAACACAAGGAACAACAAGATCAAGTTAAGGTATATTTTTATGTTGAAAATCCTAGTAAATTACCTTAAGTGATTTTAGAAATTTAAGAGCTTCTAAATCCATACTCTCTTCATTATTTCATGAAGGAAACTTGGAACTACAATCACCCCAAGGTGTACCAAAAATACCTTGTTAAATTCCTAAGGTAAACTCTTGTAAAATTACTTCAAATATTATTTATAAATCTTTGATAGAAGTCTAACAAATAGATCTCCTAAATATTTATAAGGAGCCGAAAATTCTTCATCAAGGTAGCATTTGGAGAGCTTGGAATTCAAGGGAAAATTAAGTACAAGAATTGTCTTGATTTAAGGGTAAGTTTATATAAGTAAGGTTTATTAAGTTCAAGTTTGGTTTAAGCTTCAAATTTTGGTGTAAAAATTATGTACAACCTCTAAATAAATTCAGACCAAAAATACTATAGGTTATATTGTCAAGAAAATAATTTATAACATATAAGGTAAGGTTATTACCTTAAGGTATATATTTGTGTCACAAAAATTAATTATGCTACATAAATAAATAAACCGAAAGGTCTAGGAATAAAATGTTCTATTTTGAGTTTATAATCATTCTAAGTCATTAGCATAATTTTTAGAATTGTTATATGGCTTATATACATTTATAAGTATTTATTATAAGGTATAAAAACAAGTTTAAAACCATATGGTAAGAATTAAATTGTGGTCGAGAGCAATACAAGAGATTTGGTGAATTTTGAAATATATATAAGTGTATTTACTAATATTATAAATTTTAGGGATACAAAAAAATAGCTACAAGTATTTAAATGGCTATTTTAATAAGTTATGTGGCTAAAATGTAAGTTTTGAAAAGTTTAGTGTATAAATACTAATTGCCGAGAACATAAGGGGTTATTTGGCAAAATTATGACATAATATAAGGTAGGAATTAATATTAAGAATTTTGCAGAATTTGAATAAGTGTTAAAGTGTTTAAATAACATTTTATAAAGTTTTGGGGCTATTTTGTAATTATTGGAAAGGTTAGAGTTCAACCGAGATTATACATGATTTTATGGGCATATTAAAGTATTAATTATGAAATTAAGTCTTGGTCAAAGTGTTGACCAGAAACTTTGGGTTAAAATGATTTATGACATAAAATATTAAGTTTATAAAAGTTTTGGGATGAATATGTAATTTATAAAAGTATATATGTAGAAACCGAAAATTAATATGGGCGGAAATGTAATTTGCAAAATATATGGATCTTTTCGGAAATTAAGAAGAATTAAATATTAAAACTATAGTTGATAAGTTAATATGTAAGTTATATAAAGTTTTGGGGTTAAATGGTAAATATAGGAGATTATAAGTTGAAGTCGAAAATACATGGGGGTAAATTGAAATTACCGAAAGTTAATATGAATATTTGGCAAATTATAAAAGTTATGTGGTGGAATTGTAATTTATAAAGATTAGAATACTTATTTAGTAATTTATAAGAGTTGTTTGGTACAAAATATAAACACCGGAATATTATGGTTGGTTTTGTAATTTAATGAAGAAAGGAATTAAGGTTAAGTAATATAATGAATTATGGTATAATATGGGATATAATATAAAGTTTATAAATAATTGTGGTTATAATAAAAATAATCAAAGGTTATAATATAAAGAGTAAATGGAAACAATTATGAATATATAATTAATGAGGTAAGGGTATGCCATATAGTGGAAATTCATTATCACATGTGAGCTCCACATAAAATAATGAATTGTTAAATTAACCAGAACCACTGTTAAATAACAGGGGGACATAAAGTACAAACAGAGTTAGAATACAACGAATATAAACTCTACAAAGACTGTACTGTAATATTTAGTGGACAGTCATATTAATAATACACGCTATTGCATGTATAAATAACAGCGTACGGGAAAGAATTACTAGAGCAAGAATTGTCAAGCTAGCTGTTATCCCGGTGAACGGTATGTTAATTGTGTGGTCTGAATGTCCTAAGGATTTTCCTAAGGTCCGGACATTATGTGTTAAATGTTTAAGTGTGATATCTGTGATTTTATGTACATGATATAGTGAACTGTATTGCTTAAACTATTGTGTTGTATTTTATACGCGAACGCCTTATGACTGGAAGTTTATACATCTAAACTGGAAAAAAGACTAACTGACCTTTAGGTATTATTGAACCTAACGAATGGTCAACTGTTAAAGTCTTAATTCAAGCATTGGTTATTGTACCGCTGACAAAAGGGCTAACTTATAAAGAGAGGAATCCAGACTATTTTGACATTCTGGTTGCGCATCGTGATCACTACGAGAGACTTCAATGGGGAGTCACTCAAGGGAATCCATCAGTCACATTCGATGATGGCGGAGGGCACTGCCGTTGGTGCACAGGTTCAACCGGATCGGTCAATTATCCAGGGCCATAAGGTCAGCTGGTAACGGTTCCTTTGGAACCCAGGGGACACACTGCCCATCATTTAAGTTTATTAAAGGTTGTCTTGACATGACGCCTGAGGTGGAATTAACTGGAAAGGTTTAAGTGGTTGGTTTAAAGAGGATAAGAGTCATGTGACCTACTAACAAGAATAGTTGTTTAATACGTGTATCTTGCTTGGCTATTGTTTGGGATTCTTGGTATCTGTTTATCTGGTTGTTTACTATGCACTAATGTTGCAGGTGAACTGTTATATGGTTGCTTAATATTTACAGTTGTTTCTGCCATTACTATAAACCGGTATATAAATTGTAATGAATCTAATATCAAGATGGCTAAAACGACTTAAGGAATCTAGATGACTTAGGACTACATTTAGCATACCAGCATTTCGATTGCTGAGCCCTTCAATGGGCCAAACATTTCCGGTCACTGAAGAAGACACAAGCCGGAGTGCGGGGAACAGGGTAGCTGATGTGTTTTAATAAACACTTGTGGTTTATTTATGTACTGTATTTTGGAGACTGTTGTATTTCATTTAGTTGCTCATTTAGTTTGATTTTGGTCTGTAATAATTAGGGTGCTCAGTATCTGTTCAGCACAGCGCTAAGTAGCTAAAGTGGATGCCTTGTTACTCACAAGGGTGAGTAACGGCGTGTGACACCAAGGTTAAGTAGTTTTATTTCCGTTGCGACGTTAATTATTCTGCTACGACTTGCGACATTAATTCGGGATTAGGAGTAGGGGTGTTACAAAAAGTGGTATCAGAGCGGAGTACCGCTCTGATGAAGGATACTGAGTCAAAAACAATGAGCATAGGAATATTGGGATAACGGGAAACGTCTGTGAGGATACGAGACTTAGAAAGAAAAACCCTAGGGATATTGTATTGCTAGTAGTTAGCTTTATTACATGTTTATGATTGTGTGTGTAATACGGTGTAGCACCGAGTAGTAATAACAGTATATTCTACTATAGATGTCAGGCGTTGGAAGACCACGTGGAGGCGGCAGAGGACGAGGTGGAGCAGCAGCAAATGTCCCGGAAATACCAGGTCTAGCAGAGGCCATGGCGGCCTTCGCCACTCAGCTAGGAGCTCAAGTTGCGGGAGCCATACCCCCCCCGCCACAGCCCAAGGAGACCAATTGGTTGAAGAGCGTTGCTGACGCGAGAGTACCGACTTACTCAGGGGAACCAGACCCCGCCGCACTGGAGAAGTTCATCGTTGAGCACCAGAAAGCCTTCAGAGCTGTTCGAGTTCCAGACGACCAGAAGGTCGATATCGCCGCATACAACTTGAAGGACGCAGCGGACACTTGGTGGCGGTCTGTGGAGGGCCACCATAGGGCTACACCAGACTTCGGATGGGCAGCGTTTGTAGATGTGTTGCGGGCGAAGTACTACCCCGAACACTTGAAGCAAAGAAAAAGACAAGAGTTTGAGACATTAATCCAGGGGAGCCAAACGGTTGACCAGTATTACGCGCGATTTATCAGCCTGCTTGACTACATCCCAGGAGTTGACTACTCCGACATTGTGAAGATCCAGAAATTCAGGGGAGGTTTACAATTTCGTATCCAGAGTGCCATGGGAGCAATTCATTTCACTACCATTCAAGAGTGCTACGACGCTGCATCAGCAACTGAGCTAATGCTACAATCCAGGGAGGAAGTTCAATTGAAGAATTAAAAGAAAGAATCCTGAAGGGGAAGATGGAGGAGCAACATCTAGCGGATTCTACAAGAAGGGGAAGTAAGAAAACTTTTGTTGAAAAGGAGTACACATATATTACCTACACTTAGTTTGGTCACTAACCTAAACCCTCAATAGGAAATTCTTTGACAAGAGGAAGGGGCGGAAGGACTTCCACGGTCAGAAAACAAAGGAGCAGGTCCCTCGTTTGACCGGCGCAGCTATTGATGCACAGCCACTTAGGTCGGCACCACCTAGGGGTAAGGATACCCACCTCACACTTAGCCAAATTGATTACTAGCCATACCCTACTAAACCATGTTGTATGAACAGCAGGCAATAAGCCAACCCAGCGCCACTACTATTGTAAGCGCTGCGGTAATGATCACCCAGGCGTGGATTGTGCAGGAAGGAAGGTGGAGTGCCGTTACTGCAAGAAGGGAGGCCACCGGGAGTACGAATGCTTCTCCAACCCAGCAAGCAGGGCATACAAGGGATCAAGGGGTTCATAGAGGCCACCAGCTACAGAGACTGGAGGACCCAGAGGAGGTCAGGCACCACAGGCTAACACCTATACTAGGGGACCGGGAGGACAGCCATCCTCATCCGGGAGTCAGAAGGGGAAGGAGATAGTTCCGAGTAGGAACACCCTGTATACAGTGGGAACTTCAGGCGCTGAGGCTAGTGCTCAGTGCGAAACCGGTAAGCCTAGAACTTAGATCTAGAACATGATGCTATGAATGTATGTTTTAAGTTGTCCAGTCGATAAGACTTGTATGTGTTTTGTGTGAAATAAAACTTAGAGAGACCTAATTTAGGAAATCTATCAACTACTATGTTGTTACGACATTTGTTATCCCTTACCTATGAGACCGAGATCACCTGAGCCTGTGAGCGAAGGTCGGGAATATCCAGAGAAAGAATGCCAAGTACTTCGACCCGGCATGATGCTACTCAAGCAATATTTAAATTTAGATGAACAAATAGCCATTGTAAATGAATGTAGAACCTTGGGAATAGGCCTTGGAGGATTTTATAATCCAGGTTATGGTAGTGGATCAAAACTTAAATTATATATGATGTGTATGGGTAAGAATTGGGATCCACAAACCAGGCTATATAGTGAAGTAAGAAAAGTGGATGGAGCACTAGTTCCTAGAATACCCGATAGTTTTCAAACCTTGGTGACAGAAGCGGTCAAGATTGCACAACAATTAGAAACCAACCCCATACCAGACATGAAAGCAGATATTTGTATAACAAACTTCTATGAGAAAGGGGGGAAACTTGGATTACGCCAGGACCGAGATGAGACATCAGAGTCAATTACCAGAGGGATACCAGTTGTATCATTCTCCATAGGAGATGATGCGGAGTTTTTATACGGTGATCAGAAGAGGATGGACAAGGCGAGAAAGATTATTTTGAAGTCAGGAGATGTATTGATATTTGGTGGTGAATCAAGATTAGTATACCATGGGATTAAGAGTATTAAGTTGAATACAACCCCATCAACCTTAGTAAATACTACCCATTTAAAACCTGGACGGTTAAATTTGACATTTAGGCAATATTGATGTAATTATGGAACTTGTATGTAAGAATCATTGGATTAATGAATGACGTTTTAATTCCTTTGAGACATGCATTATCTTACGAATTGTTGACCCCAGGCCACGAGTCTAATGAAGGAGCAGTGCTGAATGTATTGGACAAGACCGAGGCCAAGGATAAGGGGAATGTTATCATGGGAACCTTTACAGTGAATGGCGTGAGTGCATCGATACTGTTCGATTCAGGAGCGTCTCACTCCTTTATATCCTCTACATCAGCAAGGAAGTTGGAGACAACCCCTGAACCTCTCTCAGATTTCCTGGTCACATTACCGACGAAGGAGAGAGTGAGGTGCACGAAACTACACAAGGGAGTTCAGATTAACATCATGAATGAAGAGTTTCAAGCGGATTTGATCGAGTTGGATAGTTTGGGATTTGACATCATCATGGGCATGGATTGGCTACAGAAATATAAGGGACGACTGCATTGCGTAGAGCATAGATTACTACTAAAGAGCCCGAAGGGCAAGACGGTTTCATATCGCTGTATTCCAAAAGAGCCTACTTTCAAGCTAGTATCTGCTATCACATTGATGAAGAAGGTGAAGAAGGGACAGCCAGTATATTTATGCTATGTTCAAGACATGAGGCAGGAAGAGAAGACACAGTCAAACATACCAGTCGTTTCAGATTTCCCAGACTTATTCCCAGAAGAATTACCAGGGATGCCACCCAAGAGAGATATGGAGTTCTCCATCGACTTATTACCAGGCACAGGGCCTATTGCTAAAGCACCGTACAGAATGGCACCAGCAGAAATGAAGGAGCTGAAAATCCAGTTAGAAGATCTGCTTGATAAAGGTTATATCAGGCCGAGTGCATCACCATGGGGAGCACCAGTGTTTTTCGTGAAGAAGAAGGATGGTAGCATGCGATTGTGCATCGACTACAGGGAGCTTAATGCAGTCACGGTGAAGAACAAGTACCCGTTACCACGGATTGACGATCTATTTGACCAGTTGAGAGGCGCTACAGTTTTCTCGAAGATTGATCTGAGATTAGGATACCACCAAATAAGGATAGCTGACGAAGACATAGAGAAGACAGCTTTTCGAACGCGCTACGGACACTACGAGTTCACAGTTATGCCATTTGGATTGTCGAACGCCCCAGCTATATTCATGGATCTTATGAACCGATTATTCAGGGAGCAGTTAGACTCGTCAGTGGTTGTATTCATCGATGACATTCTAGTATATTCTAAGACTAAGGACGAGCACGAGGTGCATCTGAGGCAAGTTTTGCAGACCATGAGGGAGAGTCAATTGTATGCCAAGCTTTCAAAATGTGATTTCTGGTTAGACAGTGTATCCTTTTTAGGGCATGTAATATCAGCCAGCGGAATATCTGTAGACCCTGCGAAGATTGAGGCGGTTAAGACTTGGCCGAGACCGAAGACAGTGACAGATATCCGTAGTTTCTTGGGATTAGCTGGTTACTACAGAAGATTTGTACAGGACTTCTCCAAACTAGTGAAACCTAAGACGAACTTGATGAAGAAAGATTCTCCATTTGAATGGACAGCAGATTGTGAGCGTTCCTTTCAGACACTGAAGGATCTACTGACGTCGGCACCGATACTCACCATACCAGAGGGGACCGACGGATTTGAAGTTTATTGCGATGCCTCAGGCACAGGGATAGGGTGTGTACTTATGCAGAATGGAAAGGTTGTTGCTTATGCATTACGACAGTTGAAGAAACATGAAGAGAACTACCCGACTCATGATCTAGAATTAGGAGCAGTTTTTTTTGCACTGAAGATCTGGCGACATTACCTATATGGAGTTACAGTGATAGTTTATTCAGATCATAAGAGCCTTCAACACCTATTTACACAGAAGGAGCTTAACATGAGACAGAGGCGATGGGTCGAGTTTCTGAAGGACTACGACATTGACCTCAGGTACAAGGAGGGCAAGGCAAATGTAGTTGCTCTCACCCTGAGCCGTAGAGCCCATTCTCTATTTGCCATGACAGGAGACGACGACCTCATCGAGGAGGTACGTTGTGCTCAGGCTAATGACCAGTACATGAAGACTATCAGACAGCAGTTGACTGACGATATCTTTGAGAGGCAGAAATATGACTTTGTACTTAGTGGAGACGGATTAATCAGACTGAATGGCCGTTTGTGCATTCCAGAGTCCAACCCAGACTTGAAGGAAAAGATACTACAGGAAGCTCATTGCTCATCATTATTAGTACACCCAGGGTCATCAAAGATGTACAAGGATTTGAAGTTACATTTCTGGTGGAGTGGTATGAAGAAAGATGTTACAGAATTTGTGGCAAGATGTATGACATGTCAGAAGGTGAAGTTCGAGCACCGAAGACCGGGCGGATTAGTACAGCCGATGTCCATTCCATATTGGAAGTTCGAGGATATATCCATGGATTTTGTAGTAGGTCTTCCACCGACTAGAGGAGGTGCTAACATGATATGGGTCATCGTCGACAGACTAACAAAGGTAGCTAAGTTCATTCCTATCAAGGACACTTGGAAAGTCCCCAAGCTGGCGGACCTCTTCCAGAGAGAGATTATTAGACACCACGGTGTACCGAAGTCTATTGTGTCAGATAGAGATTCCAGGTTTGTTTCCAGATTTTGGCAGCAGGTTCAGGAGGCATTGGGTACGAAGCTGAAGCTAAGTACAGCCTTCCATCCACAGACAGATGGCCAGAGTGAAAGAACGATTCAAACATTGGAGGACATGCTCAGAGCTTGTGCCTTAGACTTCTAAGAGAGCTGGATAGACCGACTACATCTGATTGAGTTTGCCTACAACAACAGCTATCATGCATCCATTCAGATGCCACCATTTCAGGCATTGTACGGCAGACCATGCAGGACACCACTATGTTGGGATGAGGCCAGTGAGAACATCATCTTAGGGCCATAGTACCTTGACTAGATGAAAGAGGACATTGTGCAGATACGTAAAAACATGAAGATAGCCTAGGACAGACAGAAATCATATGCTGATGTCCGTAGGAGAGACCTCGAGTTCGCAGTAGGCGATCGAGTCTTCCTTAGAGTTTCGCCTATGAAGGGAGTTTTTAGGTTTGGGTAGAAAGGCAAGCTTAGCCCGAAGTATGTAGGACCGTAGTTGATTACGGAGCGAGTGGGCCCATTAGCTTACAGATTAGATTTGCCTTTTGAGCTTGGGAGAGTGCACAACGTATTTAACATTTCACAGCTTAAGCAGTATGTGCCTCATCCATCGTATATTTTAAAGCCCGAGACACTCGAGCTAGATCCTACACTTACATACGAGGAGACCCCAGTTCGCATCTTAGACTCCAAGACTAGGGAGACCAGGAACAAGACCATTAGAATGGTCAAGGTTCAGTGGTCAAACCATGACATTGAGGAGGCGACATGGGAGCTAGAAGACTCCATGTGAGACAAGTATCCAGCACTCTTCTTATAGTTGTGTATACTTGTGGGGGTACGTGGGCGTAACCCTTTTTAAGGGGGGTAGAGCACCACATGCGACTTGCATATCTGCAGTCTATCTTGGTTTGTACTTGGTTGTTTGTTTGGTTGTTGCGCATGTGTGCAATTGGTTGGATGGTTATGGTTGTGTTCTATGTAACACTTGTGTGGATTGTGGTACGTTCTATGTAACAATTGGTATTGGGTACACTAAATTGAATGTTACTGATGTGTTCTATGTAACACTTGGATGTTTATGGAAGTACTTATTTACTTTACAGCATGTTCATTCCTATTGCAATCACACAAGGGATTTACTGCCAAGGGTTTACGCCTCTGCACTCTGTAGGACTGAGGATTTGGTATTGCACTTGTGCAGTGATGACCTGGTGGGATAGCTAGGAAGTTTGGACACTTGTTTGCTTTACAGAATTTATCAAGATATTTATGCTGTGGTTATTCGAATTACATACATACGGATTGTTGATGAAATTTATAGGTACCAATACAGTATTGGCACCCAGGAATGATAAGTATACAGGGAATAGATATGAGGAACTTGATTCCATAAAATAAATAAGTATAAGTTATGACTTCGGGACGAAGTCTTTTAAGGGGGGTAGACTGAAATACCCCTAACATTTAAATAATTAAATAATGGTAAATATATATTATTTAGGGGATTATTAAACCCTAAGAGAGTATATAAACACTCAGGCGTTAAAAACGCACCTAAACTCCTTAAGGTCAAAAACGTGCGTTAAAGCCCGACCTTAAGCTAAACAAGTTATATAAACTATAAACTTCACATGAAGATAATCAAGGATCATTATATGACCCTTAGAACATAGGACCTCATCTAAAATTAAATAAAAATACAAATGGCTCGGGAGTTCCCTTAAAGGCCCTTAGAGCCTGAGAGTCCCGGAAATACGTTATGGGATGAAGTAAAGCATTACACTTAATTCCAAATGCACCATAACACCTTATTAAACATATAAGATGAAGTCCTCAAGCTAAATTCTCAGTTAAACGCAAAGTGCTAGGAGATGCCTTAAGAGGGTCCCATAAACCCTCGGGAGTACCCCGGAGGAGTGCCGAGGTGGCACGAACTCCTATAAAATTAATTCTTAGAATTCCTAACATCATTATTAACCATTCTAAAGAGATTGGACGAGCTACTTGCTCAAAAATAACAACTACGAGGCGGATTTCTTAACGCTCCTTTTTGCCCGGTTAGCCCGAGAATTGTGTTCTGAGTTGATATAACCCCATATACCTCAAAGTAACACCTTAACATATTATTATGGACTATAAACAACGTCAATAAACACTTAGAACCCATAGCGACTAATTATTTTTCAGAAAATCCTTAAAGCACAAAAACACACCTTCGGGTGTCACGAAAATGCGTTTTACGCAATTGCCTTGAAGTGTTTGAGGAGCCGCGAGTTGCTAAACTAAAAATTTGATAAAATGACCATCTAAGTGAATTGATGGCAGTACTAAATTCATAGTACAAGTGGGGGCGATTTTAGGATCAAAAAGGTACCTAAAATCAGCATTTTTACCTTAAAACTTTCATCTTTTACCATAATAAAAATGTACCAATTAAATGCTGGAACCTATTACACATATTAGTATGGTCTTAGTACAATATAGTGTAACAAAAATCAGGTTAAAAATCAAGCCCATCTGACCTCCATTCCATGCGTTAAAATGGGTAGTTTTTGGCTAGTTTTAACAAAAAAATGTGTCTTATGATAATGTGATTCACCTAGCATATACTACATGATAATGTAGCAATAAAATTCAGTCAATTTGGGAGCGCAGCACCGATTTTTCCTGCAAGAATACAAGGGATATTAGCTTATATTAAGATAAAGAAATTAAACACAAATCTAGTCATACTTTTGACAAGTCAATTTAACAAGGAAGAACAAGTGGCTCCATTGTCTCATGGCTGTCAATTTACATCAAGAAAAGGAGGGTATGAGATGCTGCTAAATCAATCAAGGGAACAAGTACCTAACTATCAAGACTAACTTGTTACAACAAAACAAAAATCAAAGTCTTGGTGGTAACATTGACTACCGATTTCTACAAGGAAAATGTAACGCCCCTATTGAACATGTTTATAGCGGAAATAAAATACTAAAGGCGTACAGACCATCGGGTTCCATACACCCGGTACCAAACCTCACCAAAATACAACTTAATGATTACAATTGTCACGGCCTGAACCTCGAGAAAACTTAACAAAAGTAAAACCAATAAAAACACATAAACTCTCAAAGCCTAATCCCATCCCAATCACTCGTTCTCTTCGTGGTCACCTGTAAAATAACTCGTACCTGCAAGATAAAACCAAGCAGCCCACCCCGAGTGGGGTGGGTCAGTTCCCTGGAATGGAACTGGTACGATCCTCCAAAAACAAACTCATAATACAACTCTTAAATAAATAATAGATTGAAAACAAACACTTAAAACACTCAGAGGAACAAAGCATTTCACGAATCACCAATTTAAGATAACAAGATAAGAATGAAGGTTAATAACAGAAAGATAAAGTTAGTGAAACGAAATCACATCATGTGTTAGTGAACGTCCTTTTCCTTAGTTAAACCCAATTCCCGTTAGGAGTAGAAAGACTCAGGTAGTCGCAAAGGACTAGGAATGATAAAATAGATCAAGAACCAATAACTCAAGAATGGAATAATTCAACTGGGAGAGATGGCCCCCACCACCAAGCACGTCCTTTTGGACAGGGGATATACAACCCCCTCACTGTTTATCACGTCCCCTTTTGGGGACAGGGGATATACAGCCCCTCACTGTCTATCACGTCCCTTTTTGGGACAGGGGATATACAGCCCCTCACTGTCTATCACGCCCCTTTTTGGGACAGGGGATATACAGCCCCTCACTGTTACCATTGAAGGCGCGCGCACGTCGAAACCTCAAGAACCAGCTCATGGATGAAACGATATCCAGAGTCAAAAGAAAGATTTCCAAGATTGACCTTTTCCAAATTCCCACTAGATCACCAACTACCCAGAGCAATACCAAAACACTCAGTTCTACAGAGTGCAGAAGCGTAAACCCTAAGCAGTCAATGTCTAATAGGGCACCAAATAGAAGGAACCAATACCCATGTAAGTTTCACATCCAAGGCTCAGTTAGTCACACAAGCTGAGTTAGTCACACAACCATTTCCATTTTAGAAATTCCTCTTAAAGTCAGTTAGCGTTTTCCAAAACATTCCTCAAGTCAATTAGCAAAAATATCAGAGTACGAGAAATCATACCTGGTATGTGAAGAACAATAACTAACTCGAATAAGTGATTCCCCAATAGTAACCGGAGTTGTGCGAATTGAGTGAAATCGAATCCGAAAATCTGGAAAAATTCGAACTTTGAGCAGTTCACGAGGCCAACTTTGAGGATCTATAACTTACAGTTTCGGTATGATTTTATGTGCTGGCGAAACCGAAACTTTAGACGCCTTGTTCTTCCAATCGGTTGAGAATTGGCTGATTCGAAGAGAAAACTGGAATTGCAGTTTCGGTTTTTGCAGGGTGGCTACTTTGACTCAATTTTCCGGTTGATTCAGAACGAGTTAGGGTTTGTATGAGTTATGGTTGTTTAGAGGGAATGTAGGAGAAGACAACAAAGAAGACACACTAAAAATTCCTTAAGATGAGAAAGTTATGAAGGTCACAAGATAGGTCAAAATCGGTTTTTCTGTTCCGAAAATCTAGCAGATAAATCGTTTAAGTGTTCTGGGGCGCGATTCCCGAGGCGGCGATGAGTCAGCAGTCCATGCCACGTCAGCCTTTATCAAAATTTTGGCTCTAAACTTCATTTGATCATAACTTTGGCTAGGATGATCCGTTTTTGACGTTCTTTTTATCGATCTTCATGGTTTTCCATAACCTATTTATTGGTATAGGTTTCATGGCCTGGTTTGACCATTCTCAAAAAGTCAACCCTAGCAAGGCTTAATAGCTTTAAGGTTTCTAGAATTTTATATTGACTTTTATGTTTCAAAACAATGTTCCAACACTTCCTAAAATCTTTATAATATATTGGAGTGTTTAGAAATTTTCCCAAGATTTATTGACTTATAAATCTTATTATTAAATTCATAATACTATATAATAATATATAATAATTAGGGTTAAATAGGAGAAAACCCCTAAATAAATTTCACAATTCCATATAATAATTTAATATTAAATAAGAAATCCCCTAAATTAATTTAAATTAATTTAGGGGTATTTCAGTATATCCCCCTTAAAAGAAACTTCGCCTCGAAGTTTAACAATCAACTAATAGGCACTCACACCGCTTCGGGTGTGCTGAGACAATAATAATTCCAATGAAATTCCATACCATTCCAATCCTTTATTTCCATTTCAACATTCCACTCGAGAGTACCGAAATCAAATCAAAGTGAATCAAAATATAAACTGAAACAAAACACAAACGTGACAAACTACTGTGCCACAATGTAAACTACGTACATACAACACCTCTCACACTACTAATATGTTCTCCCTCTACTAACATGCAACAAGGCATAATCCGGATGAGATAACGAAGGAGGAGTATGCCAGCATATCCCCCTTAAAAGAGCTAAGGTACGCCCTCGTACCGCCACTAACGTGAATCACATCAGGATAGCAGATCATGCAAACAGATGTGGGTACTTTACTCTCATGGAGTCCTCGGTCTCCCAAGTAGCTTCCTCAACCCCATGATGTTCCCAAAGAACCTTCACTAATTAACTGATCTGCCCTCGTTTCTCGGACCTTCGTGTCCAAGATCTGATAGGAGTCTCCTCATACCTCAGTGTAGGCTCAATCTCCAACCTCTCTGGCTGCAGTACGTGAGAAGGGTCAGGCATATACTTCTTCAACTGAGATACGTGAAACACATCGTGTACCTTCCCCAACTCCGCTGGTAGCTCGAGTCTGTAAGCAACTGGGCCCACTCGCTCCGTAATCCTGTACGGGCCGACATACTTAGGGCTTAGCTTCCCCCTCATCCCGAATCTGAATATCCCTCTCATCGGAGACACTCGTAAGAAGACCATGTCTCCCAACTGAAACTCGAGCTCTCTGGTACGCTGATCCCCATAAGACTTCTGTCTGGACTGCGCTGCCCTCATGTGCTGCTGAATAACCCTGACGTCATCCTGCAGTGTCTGAATATACTCGGGCCCAATCAAGACTGCCTCAGCAGGGTCACTCCATGATAAGGGAGTCCGGCACGGCCTGCCATATAGAGCCTGGAATGGTGCCATGCCGATAGACGCATGGTAAGAGTTATGTAGGAGAACTCTACCAGGTGTAGACGCTCTACCCAACTCCCCTGATAGTCCAGAGCGACTGCTCGCAACATATCCTCCAATGTCTGAATAGTCCTCTCAGTCTGCCCATCAGTCTGCGGGTGAAAAGCTGTGCTAAGTCGTAGCTGAGTCCCAAATGCCTCCTGCACCTGACGCCAATATCGACTGAGGAAACGAGTGTCACGATCAGAGACGATCGTCTTCGGTACCCCATGGTACCGGATATGCTCCGTGGTGAACACCTCAGCCAGTTTGGGCACCTTCCATGTGTCCTTGATAGGTATGAACCTAGCTGTCTTGGTCAACCTATCGACTATAACCCATATGGCATTCAGTCCACCTCTAGCTGGAGGGAGACCGACCACAAAATCCATGCTGATGTCGTCAAACTTCCAGCACGGTACTGGAAGTGACTGAATCTGGTCTCCTGGTCGACGGTGCTCAAACTTCACCTTCTGACAAGTGAGGCACCGAGAGACAAATCAGCTACTCCCTCTTCATCCCGCTCCACCAGAATAATTGCTTCAAGTCCTTGTACATCTTGGTGGCTCCAGGGTGTACTGATAATGTCGAGGAATGAGCCTCTAAAAGAATCCTGGTCTGGAGTTCTGTCGCATCCTGAGGAACGCAGAGTCTACCTCTGACTCGAAGGTGTTCCTCGCTGTCCAGCTCGTAGTCGTACTTCAAACCGTCAGTCAACCCGTCTGCTAACTTCTGTCTGATGCCCTGTAGATAAACGTCACTGTCCTGGGCTGCATACACCTCCTCAGCTATCGTGGTCGTCTCTATCAGGCAGAAGTGAATAAGCTCTTCTGCTCAGAGCATCTGCCACAACATTTCCTTTCCCTTCTGTGTACTGGAGGTTAATGTCATAATCGGCCAGTAGCTCAACCCATCGTCGTTGTCTCAAATTGAGCTCCTTCTGGGTCCAGATGTACTTCAGACTCTTATGATCTGTCATAATCCGGACTGTGGCTCCATACAAGTAATGTCGCCAGATCTTCAAGGCGAAGACTATGGCGAGGAGCTCAAGGTCGTGGGTGGGGTAGTTTTCCTCGTGCTTCTTCAGCTGTCTAGAAGCATACGCTACTACTCGGCCATGCTGCATCAGTCTCCCACCAATTCCTCTGCCTGAAGCATCGCAATATACCTCGTACCCCTCATTCCCCTCTGGGATAATCAATACTGGAGCTGTGGTCAAGGCGTCCTTCAGCGCCTGGAAGGAGACCTCACAAGCCTCTGTCCATACAAAAGGGCTGTCCTTCTTCATCAAGGAGGTCAAGGGCTTGGCTAGCCTGGAGAAGTCCTTCACAAAGCGTCTATAGTAGCCAGCCAACCCAAGGAAACTCCTAACCTCTGTCACGGTGCGAGGTCTATGCCAGCTCTTCACTGCCTCGATCTTAGCTGGGTCTGAAACACCCCCTCAGCTGAGATCACGTGTCCAAGAAATGACACCTTGTCCAGCCAGAATTCACACTTGCTGAATTTGGCATACAATTTTTCTCTCTCAGTGTCTCCAAGACTGTCCTCAAATGCTGCTCATGTTCCTCTTTGCTCTTGGAGAAGACTAGAATGTCGTCTATAAATACGACTACCGACTTATCTAGCTGGGCTTGGAAGACTCTCTGCATCAAGTCCATAAATCTCGCGGTGCATTGGTCAGTCCAAACGGCATCACTGTGAACTCGTAGTGGCCGTATCTGGTCCGGAAGGCTGTCTTCTCTATGTCTGGCTCAGCTACAGCTATCTGGTGATATCCGGAACGCAGATCAATCTTAGAGAACACCTTTGCTCCCCTCAGCTGGTCGAACAAGTCATCGATCCTGGGCAGTGGGTACTTGTTTTTGATCGTGACATTGTTCAGCTCTCTGTAGTCTATACACAGTCTCATGCTTCCGTCCTTCTTCTTGACGAACAGCACAGGAGCGCCCCAAGGTGAGACACTGGGTCTGATGAAGCCCTTATCTAGTAGTTCTCCTGCAACTGCTTCTTCAACTCGACCATCTCTGCAGGGCCCATCCGGTAGGGAGCCTTAGCAATCGGTCCCGTGCCAGGTACGAGGTCGATGTTGAATTCAACCTCTCTCAGCGGTGGTAGTCCAGGTAGCTCCTCTGGAAAAACATCGGGGTACTCCGACACAATGGGAACGTCGCTCCTGAACTTCGGATCCGTCCTCAGATCCTGGGCATAACAGTAGTAGGCAGTCGCCCTTGGACACTTCCTTCATCAGGGATAATGCGATACAACCTTCACAGTCGGCTGCTTGGGTGCATTCGGTATGATACTGTGATCCCTGTGGCTGACTTCAAGAGGAGACGATGCTCTGCGCAGTGTAGTCTACCTCTGTACCGCTGTAGCGTGTCCATGCCCACAATTATGTCAAATCCCATGCCAGGGAAGACAATGGCATCAAGTAGGAAGTCTGCTCCCTTGATGTGCATGCTCAGATTCTTGCACTGTTTACTGCATTTGATCAACTCTTGGATGGCAACAAAACTGAGCAATCATGGATATCCTCTGTGGGGGCATTTATCTTAGTATGAAATGCTTGGGATATGAAGGAGTGGGAGGCTCCAGAATCAAACAGGACGGTGGCCTCCACTCCATTAATTTGGAATGTGCCTGCAATTATTGAGTGAAGTTTTAAGGTTTCTAGTAACTCTTCCAAAGTAGTTGTTCAAGGTTAATTGGTATACCTGTGATGACCGTTCCATTGCTCTTTGCTTGAGCCTGGTCCAACACATTCAGCCTGACCTCTAAATTTCCAGCTCCTACACGAAGAAATAAATTCTTAGAATTTCCATTCTTATTGAAAGCTTCATGAGCAGTTTAATGATTACAAGCTGAAATTGTAAAGTACATGGCTAGATCTGTCTAAAGGTCAGGTTTAATCGGCCAGGTTTCAGGTGAGTCTGGTTAATAATGGGTGTGGGGGCTGTGTTGGGCTTGATTCTCTTCACTCCATGGTAGATGAGTCTAGCTGCCCCACCAAAGATCAGTACATCACCTGACTTCAGGAGGATCTTGGTGGCAAGGTCCATCCTCTTCTGGTCACCAAATAGGAACTCCGCGTCGTCTCCAAGTGATATGGAAACCACTGAAACTCCTTTGGTGATGGATTCTAGGGATTCATCCTTATCTTGATGCTACCCTAGCTTACCTTCTTTTCCATAAAAATTGATGATGCAGATGACTAAGGTTAGGTCTGGGACGGGCTCATCCTCCAATTCTTGTGCTGCCTTAACTGCAGCTCTAATGATGGTCTGCAGTTCCTCCGGGATTGGTGGCACCTCCACTTCTTCATAGGTCTTGGTGGTGTGGTTCCACTTCTTACCTAGGCACATGATCTTCACCTTCATGGTTGAACCATTCTTGAAGGTAGGGGTGTAAAAATTTCCTTCCTTCACACCTAACTCCCTGATCTTGAGGATCAATGCATACTGGACTGCCGGGGTCAGGTACTCTCGTAGTAAGATCATCCCGGGTCTCAAGACCTCACACTTCTCTGGTGGGTGTGGTTTGGCTTCAAAAGGGATGTTGGGTGTGGTATAGGGCAAAATAGGAAAGCAAATATCGAAAGCTGAGGAACAATTGCCATTAAATAAATAAGTCAAGGTTCACAACTGGAAATGAAAGGTTCGTAACGAAACAAAATGAAGGGTTTATAGTTCATCCCTTTTACATTGACAACGAAAAACTAGACAACTGAATGTAAAGGAATAAGGGTCTAAGCCTCTTCATGAGGAAAATAGTCCTCACCAGGTGAACTCGGGTCATCACTGGCTGCCTCGACGCGGTCCACCATGTTAAGGACTGGTGCCTTGCCCGGCCTCTGGGGGTAGTTCTGTCCCGGCCTCTGTGGATGACTCTGGGCAGGGCGACTGGTAGATGGTCCAGCACCTCCTGTGCCACCTCGACCTCCTCCAGTAGTAGTAGCAACTGGGGCTCTAGCAGGGTTCCCGGTGCGTGGCTTGTAGTTCCTGGAATCCGGGTTCAGGAAGCATTCGAACGATCTGTGCCCCTTCCTACCGCAGTGGTGGCAGTCCACCAGGTTGCCCTTACAATCCTTGCCCGGGTGGTCCTTCTTGCACCATTTGCAGAGGAACTTTCTCGCAAGTTGGTTCCCTGTTTCAGTCTCAAGGTTAGTAATTGATAACAATGTAACCACTTTGGAGTTTCTAATTTATCTCACCCTTAAATGGCTGGGAGCGGAGTGGCTCAGCATTAGTATTGGGGGGACCATAGCCTTCTCGTCCCTCCCCTTGTAGAACTTTCCCTTCCTCTTGTAGTTCTGGGAAAAGTTTCCTCCATTTCCTCTTTCTCCATTCCCTTTCCTCTTGCCTAGCATAGAGTCCTGGTAGGCAATGGTGGTCTCACAGTCATTCGCGTCTTCCGCTAACTCCTGTGGTGACAAATATGTTAGTGGAGAAACCTTTGCGTACCAGAAATTTTAAATCATATTCCATACCTGTAGGGTCATCCCTCTGGTGGAACCGATCATAGTCATGATCTTGAAGTTCAGGCCGGTATGGAACTTGTCCACCAGATATCTTGGAGCGTAAGCTCCCTCTCCAATAACAGCGAGCAGCTCCACAAACTTATTGTAGTACTCAGCAACAGAGAGACTCCCTTGCTTCAGCTGCTCGAACTCACTCCTCATCCTCTTCTGTAGATAGGATGGATAGAATTTAGCTCTCAGGGCCACTAGGAATGCCTGGAAGTCAAAGTTCGCCTGGGCCGTCAGCTCGGCTCTAGCAGTCTGCCACCATCGATGCGCGGGTCCCTGAAGAAAGTAGGCCGCTATGTCCACCTGGCGATTCACTGGAACATGAGAAGTGAAGGCCTTCTGCATCTCGTCTATGTATTTCTCTAACGTCTTCGGTTCTGGTTGGCCTTCATAGATTGGAGGACGAAGGTCGTTAACCGCTTTTAGCCAGTTGAACTCCCGGGACCATTAGGTGGTGGCGGTGGTGGCTGTGGGATCTGAGCCTGCTGCTGGGCCAACGCAGCTGTCACTATCTGTGCTATGACCTCCGGGGTGACAGCGTCGGGTCCATAGCCACTTGAGGGACCAGCTCCTCCTCTTCTCCTCTTCGAGACATCTAGCTGGTATGACGGTTTTTGTTACTCAGAAGGCGTATTGTAAAGTCTAACTATCTATGTAGTAATATAAACATCCTAAGGACGGTTCGTATGTACATGAAGTAAGTATGGGGTAGGGTCACGCCTTTCTGGAATTCTCACTTCCCACTTCTACCCCAGTTCCCCAGTTTTAAGTGCACCTATAATCTAAGTATTTCACTCGGCTTGTTTTCTCGGGTTCAGAGCGTAACTACGCTCTGATACCAATTTCTGTAACGCCCCTATTGAACATATTTATAGCGGAAATAAAATACTAAAGGCGTACAGACCATCGGGTTCCAAACACCCGGTACCAAACCTCACCAAAATACAACTTAATGATTACAATTGTCACAGCCTGAACCTCGAGAAAACTTAACAAAAGTAAAACCAATAAAAACACATAAACTCTCAAAGCCTAATCTCATCCCAATCACTCGTTCTCTTCGTGGTCACCTGTAAAATAACTCGTACCTGCAAGATAAAACCAAGCAGCCCACCCCGAGTGGGGTGGGTCAGTTCCCTGGAATGGAACTGGTACGATCCTCCAAAAACAAACTCATAATACAACTCTTAAATAAATAATAGCTTGAAAACAAACACTTAAAACACTCAGAGGAACAAAGCATTTCACGAATCACCAATTCAAGATAACAAGATAAGAATGAAGGTTAATAACAGAAAAATAAAGTTAGTGAAACGAAATCACATCATGTGTTAGTGAACTTCCTTTTCCTTAGTTAAACCCAATTCTCGTTTGGAGTAGAAAGACTCAGGTAGTCGCAAAGGACTAGGAATGATAAAATAGATCCAAGAACCAATAACTCAAGAATGGAATAATTCAACTGGGAGAGATGGCCCCCACCACCAAGCACGTCCTTTTAGGACAGGGGATATACAACCCCTCACTATTTATCACGTCCCTTTTGGGGGACAGGGGATATACAGCCCCTCACTGTCAATCACGTCCCCTTTTGGGACAGGGGATATACAGCCCCTCACTGTTTATCACGCCCATTTTTGGGACAGGGGATATACAACCCCTCACTGTTACCATTGAAGACGCGCGCACGTCGAAACCTCAAGAACCAGCTCATGGATGAAACGATATCCAGAGTCAAAAGAAAGATTTCCAAGATTGACCTTTTTCCAAATTCCCACTAGATCACCAACTACCCAGAGCAATACCAAAACACTCAGTCCTACAGAGTGCAGAAGCGTAAACCCTAAGCAGTCAATGTCTAACAGGGCACCAAATAGAAGGAACCAATACCCATGTAAGTTTCACATCCAAGGCTCAGTTAGTCACACAAGCTGAGTTAGTCACACAACCATTTCCTTTTTAGAAATTCCTCTTAAAGTCAGTTAGCGTTTTCCAAAACATTCCACAAGTCAATCAGCAAAAAATATCGGAGTACGAGAAATCGTACCTGGTATGTGAAGAACAATAACTAACTCGAATAAGTGATTCCCCAATAGTAACCGGAGTTGTGCGAATTGAGTGAAATTGAATCCGAAAATCTGGAAAAATTTGAACTTTGAGCAGTTCATGAGGCCAACTTTGAGGATCTATAACTTACAGTTTCGGTATGATTTTATGTGCTGGCGAAACCGAAACTTTAGACGCCTTGTTCTTCCAATCGGTTGAGAATTGGCTGATTCGAAGAGAAAACTGGAATTGCAGTTTCGGTTTTTGCAGGGTGGCTACTTTGACTCGATTTTCCGGTTGATTCAGAACGAGTTAGGGTTTGTATGAGTTATGGTTGTTTAGAGGGAATGTAGGAGAAGACAACAAAGAAGACGACACTCAAAAATTCCTTAAGATGAGAAAGTTATGAAGGTCACAAGATAGGTCAAAATCGGTTTTTCTGTTCCGAAAATCTAGCAGATAAATCGTTTAAGTGTTCTGGGGCGCGATTCCCGAGGCGGCGATGAGTCAGCAGTCCATGCCACGTCAGCCTTTATCAAAATTTTGGCTCTAAACTTCATTTGATCATAACTTTGGCTAGGATGATCCGTTTTTGACGTTCTTTTTATTGATCTTCATGGTTTTCCATAACCTATTTATTGGTATAGGTTTCATGGCCTGATTTGACCATTCTCAAAAAGTCAACCCTAGCAAGGCTTTAATTAGCTTGAAGGTTTCTAGAATTTTATATTACCTTTTATGTTTCAAAACAATGTTCCAACACTTCCTAAAATCTTTATAATATAATTGGAGTGTTTAGAAATTTTCCCAAGATTTATTGACTTATAAATCTTATTATTAAATTCAAAATACTATATAATAATATATAATAATTAGGGTTAAATGGGAGAAAACCCCTAAATAAATTTCATAATTCCATATAATAATTTAATATTAAATTAAAGAAATCTATCCCCCTTAAAAGAAACTTCGCCTCGAAGTTTAACAATCAACTAATAGGCACTCACACCGCTTCGGGTGTGCTGAGACAATAATAATTCCAATGAAATTCCATACCATTCCAAACCTTTATTTCCATTTCAACATTCCACTCGAGAGTACCGAAATCAAATCAAAGTGAATCAAAATATAAACTGAACAAAACACCACCGTGACAAACTACTGTGCCACAATGTGAAACTACGTACATAAAATACACCTCTCACACTACTAATACTGTTCTCCCTCTACTAACAATGCAACAAGGCATAATCCGGATGAGATAACGAAGGAGGAGTATGCCAGCATATCCCCCGTAAAAAAGAGCCAAGGTACGCCCTCGTACCGCCCACTAACGTGAATCACATCAGGATAGCAGAATATCATGCAAACAGATGTGGGTACTTTACTCTCATGGAGTCTTCGGTCTCCCAAGTAGCTTCCTCAACCCCATGATGTTCCCAAAGAACCTTCACTAGTTTAACTGATCCGCCTCTCGTTTCTCGGACCTTCGTGTCCAAGATCTGAATAGGAGTCTCCTCATACCTCAGTGTAGGCTCAATCTCCAACCTCTCTGGCTACAGTACGTGAGAAGGGTCGGGCATATACTTCTTCAACTGAGATATGTGAAACACATCGTGTACCTTCCCCAACTCCACTGGTAGCTCGAGTCTGTAAGCAACTGGGCCCACTCGCTCCGTAATCCTGTACGGCCGACATATTTAGGGCTTAGCTTCCCCCTTATCCCGAATCTGAATATCCCTCTCATCGGAGACACTCGTAAGAAGACCATGTCTCCCAACTGAAACTCGAGCTCTCTGGTACGCTGATCCCCATAAGACTTTTGTCTGGACTGTGCTGCCCTCATGTGCTGCTGAATAACCCTGACGACATCCTGCAGTGTCTGAATATACTCGGGCCCAATCACGACTGCCTCAGCAGGGTCACTCCATGATAAGGGAGTCCGGCACGGCCTGCCATATAGAGCCTGGAATGGTGCCATGCCGATAGACGCATGGTAAAAGTTATTGTAGGAGAACTCTACCTGGTGTAGACGCTCTACCCAACTCCCCTGATAGTCCAGAGCGACTGCTCGCAACGTATCCTCCAATGTCTGAATAGTCCTCTCAGTCTGCCCATCAGAAAATAAGGTGAATATGCCTTATTAAAATCAAACTAAATCACCTATCAATCTAGTCATACAATCATGTTTCAATTAACAAGGAAATCAAGAGCCAATTGCTCTAAATCAACCGTAGGAGACTTGGAAAAATCAAAGACAAGTCAAAAGAGAAATCAAAAGAGAAAAAAATTACCTAACTTACCTTGACTCCTAGTTTTAATTATCAAACAAGTCACCATTATTTCCCTCATCAATCATCCGAAAACATGTCTCAATTAAGAGACTTTTGGTAGTCAAATTTCTAAGTCAAATTAATCAAAAATAAGACATAAAATAATGCATCAAATTATACCAATAATTTCCAATTTACCTCTTAGCCTCTTGCCTTAATATCTCACGTAGGCTTCAGTTCCTCATTTGCTCATTCACGAATTGGTAAGCCTTCTCCCTTATCCTCTCTTTTCTTCTTCCTTCCTAAGTTAATTCCTAAGAGCTACTAAGCTCCATTAATGGTGTTTTTAAGTTCTAACACCATTTTAATGTAATTTCCTAGTTAAATCTATCAAGTCTTGAAGCAAGAAATCATCCTAGCAATCCTACAATTTTCGCCAAGCATATATGTCCCAAGGAGGTTCCTAGATTCAACAACAACACAAGGAACAATAAGATCAAGTTAAGGTATATTTTTATGTTGAAAATCCTAGTAAATTACCTTAAGTGATTTTCGAAATTTAAGAGCTTCTAAATCCATACTCTCTTCATTATTTCATGAAGGAACTTGGAACTACAATCACCCCAAGGTGTACCAAAAATACCTTGTTAAATTCCTAAGGTAAACTCTTGTAAAATTACTTCAAATATTATTTATAAATCTTTGAAAGAAGTCTAACAAATAGATCTCCTAAATATTTATAAGGAGCCGAAAATTCTTCATCAAGGTAGCATTTGGAGAGCTTGGAATTCAAGGGAAAATCAAGTACAAGAATTGTCTTGATTTAAGGGTAAGTTTATATAAGTAAGGTTTATTAAGTTCAAGTTTGGTTTAAGCTTCAAATTTTGGTGTAAAAATTATGTACAACCTCTAAATAAATTAAGATCGAAAATACTATAGGTTATATTGTCAAGAAAATAATTTATAACATATAAGGTAAGGTTATTACCTTAAGGTATATATTTGTGTCACAAAAATTAATTATGCTACATAAATAAATAAACTGAAAGGTCTAGGAATAAAATGTTCTATTTTGAGTTTATAATCATTCTAAGTCATTAGCATAATTTTTAGAAGTGTTATATGGCTTATATACATTTATAAGTGTTTATTATAAGGTATAAAAACAAGTTTAAAACCATATGGTAAGAATTAAATTGTGGCCGAGAGCAATACAAGAGATTTGGTGAATTTTGAAATATATATATAAGTGTATTTACTTATATTATAAATTTTAGGGATACAAAAAAATAGCTACAAGTATTTAAATGGCTATTTTGATAAGTTATGTGGCTAAAATGTAAGTTTTGAAAAGTTTAGTGTATAAATACTAATTGCCTTGAACATAAGGGGTTATTTGGCAAAATTATGACATAATATAAGGTAGGAATTAATATTAAGAATTTTGGAGAATTTGAATAAGTGTTAAAGTGTTTAAATAACATTTTATAAAGTTTTGGGGCTATTTTGTAATTATTGGAAAGGTTAGAGTTCAACCGAGATTATACATGATTTTATGGGTATATTAAAGTATTAATTATGAAATTAAGTCTTGGTCAAAGTGTTGACTAGAAAGTTTGGGTTAAAATGATTTATGACATAAAATATTAAGTTTATAAAAGTTTTGGGATGAATATGTAATTTATAAAAGTATATATGTAGAAACCGAAAATTAATATGGGCGGAAATGTAATTTGCAAAATATATGGATCTTTTCGGAAATTAAGAAGAATTAAATATTAAAACTATAGTTTATAAGTTAATATGTAAGTTATATAAAGTTTTGGGGTTAAATGGTAAATATAGGAGATTATAAGTTGAAGTAGAAAATACATGGGGGTAAATTGAAATTACCGAAAGTTAATATGAATATTTGGCAAATTATAAAAGTTATGTGGTGGAATTGTAATTTATAAAGATTAGAATATTTATTTAGTAATTTATAAGAGTTATTTGGTACAAAATATAAACACCGGAATATTATGGTTGGTTTTGTAATTTAATGAAGAAAGGAATTAAGGTTAAGTAATATAATGAATTATGGTATAATATGGGATATAATATAAAGTTTATAAATAATTGTGGTCATAATAAAAATAATCAAAGGTTATAATATAAAGAGTAAATGGAAACAATTATGAATATATAATTAATGAGGTAAGGGTATGCCATATAGTGGAAATTCATTATCACATGTGAGCTCCACATAAAATAATGAACTGTTAAATTAACCAGAACCACTGTTAAATAACAGGGGGACATAAAGTACAAACAGAGTTAGAATACAACGAATATAAACTCTACAAAGACTGTACTGTAATATTTAGTGGACAGTCATATTAATAATACACGTTATTGCATGTATAAATAACTGCGTACGGGAAAGAATTACTAGAGCAAGAATTGTCAAGCTAGCTGTTATCCCGGTGAACGGTATGTTAATTGTGTGGTCTGAATGTCCTAAGGATTTTTCTAAGATCCAGACATTATGTGTTAAATGTTTAAGTGTGATATCTGTGATTTTATGTACATGATATAGTGAACTGTATTGCTTAAACTGTTGCGTTGTATTTTATACGCGAACGCCTTATGACTGGAAGTTTATACATCTAAACTGGAAAAAAGACTAACTGGCCTTTAGGTATTATTGAACCTAACGAATGGTCAACTGTTAAAGTCTTAATTCAAGCATTGGTTATTGTACCACTGACAAAAGGGCTAACTTATAAAGAGAGGAATCCAGACTGTTTCGACATTCTGGTTGCGCATCGTGATCACTACGAGAGACTTCAATGGGGAGTCACTCAAGGGAATCCATCAGTCACATTCGATGATGGCGGAGGGCACTGCCGTTGGTGCACAGGTTCGACCGGATCGGTCAATTATCCAGGGCCATAAGGTCAGCTGGAAACGGTTCCTTTGGAACCCAGGGGACACACTGTCCATCATTTAAGTTTATTAAAGGTTGTCTTGACATGACGCCTGAGGTGGAATTAACTGGAAAGGTTTAAGTGGTTGGTTTAAAGAGGATAAGAGTCATGTGACCTATGTGACCTACTAACAAGAACAGTTGTTTAATACGTGTATCTTGCTTGGCTATTGTTTGGGATTCTTGGTATCTGTTTATCTGGTTGTTTACTATGCACTAATGTTGCAGGTGAACTGTTATATGGTTGCTTAATATTTACAGTTGTTTCTGCCATTACTATAAACCGGTATATAAATTGTAATGAATCTAAAATCATGATGGCTAAAATGACTTAAGGAATCTAGATGACTTAGGACTACATTTAGCATACCAGCATTTCGATTGCTGAGCCTTTCAATAGGCCAAACATTTCAGGTCACTGAAGAAGACACAAGCCGGAGTGCGGGGAACAGGGTAGCTGATGTGTTTTAATAAACACTTGTGGTTTATTTATGTACTGTATTTTGGAGACTATTGTATTTCATTTAGTTGCTCATTTAGTTTGATTTTGGTCTGTAATAATTAGGGTGCTCAGTATCTGTTCAGCACAGCGCTAAGTAGCTAAAGTGGATGCCTTGTTACTCACAAGGGTGAGTAACGGCGTGTGACACCAAGGTTAAGTAGTTTTATTTCCGTTGCGACGCTAATTATTCTGCTACGACTTGCGACATTAATTCGGGATTAGGAGTAGGGGTGTTACAAACGGTGATTATATGGACCCACAGAAAAAAAGCCTCCACCATTAATATATGAGAACTTGAGCATGTAGTTATTGCCAAGGAATGATTTGAACAAGAAGCAGAAATTTCCAAGATGAGTATAAAGAAAAGAGTCTTTTGTAGCAATGGTTGGAAACCGAAAGAGTAATCGGTTGAGAAGTAAACACAGTACGTGTAGAAGGTGAATTGTAGAATGAACAACGCTCAAGAACCATAACGGCTTAAGAATAGCTTGTTCTTTAATTAGCCAAGCGATTGGCGAACCATTGTATAAATGGTGAAATACATTAGCGGAAGCTAATGTTGTAGCGGATGCCATGGAAACCAATGTTGTATAATGAATATGAATATGGTGCGCAGCAAGCAACCAATGTGTGAACTTAGTCAGACAATGATAAGGAGAATAAAGAGGAAGTATGAGTTTGACTCAGTGCAGTGGAAAAACTAGAGATGGTACAAAGACTGGGCAGTTAAGCCTGTAGTCTGTACCATGTGATGAAAGACCTCACAGGGAAGGCATTGTCATTCCTATTGCAACTGCATATGAAATTGAAAGAGTATCCCTAGCAGATCAGATTGATATCAGAAGTGATAAGTTTTGGGACAAGAGTACCCAATTGCTAAATAAACAGCCGTACTGGATACAGAAAATCTGTAAATACAATATCGATTATGGTGCAAGCCGGTTAAGCGAAAGCATAGCAACAAACCGTGCGGCCTTGGGCCAAAGAAACACGAAGAATGTTGGACATACCAATAATCACAACAAACAAATGAATTCCATCGCAATGAAGCGGGGAGAAGCTTATAAATGCTATAAGGACCAATGCATAAGAAATGCAAGGTCGCACAAATAGAAGAATATTTGTATAGAACCAGAATAGTGTGCATGATTCAGAAGCCACTTATAACTGAGGAAGCACTACACATTAGGTAGTAGCTCAACCTCAACCGACAAGGAGTCGAAGGAACCAAGCGAATAATCATAAAGGTATACAGCGATATACGAAATAGTTTTCCAGAGAACTGGATAGAAAAGCTATAACTCATCGAATTCACATACGGTAAGAAATACCACGCGTCGATTGAGAGACCTTATTCCCAAGACAAAGGGATAAAAGGGAGATATACAATACATTCATAATAACAAAAAGGGCGAACCAAGCTCTAGGCTATCAGGGTCACGTAGCAGAAGCTAGTAGGCCCACAATTCAAAGGTTTGACATACCTAGTGAATATGAACAACGGCTAATTATCAACGCCTTGAAGCCTGAGAGGCTAGAACCGAAACCGGTTATGAGTAAACAAACTCCGATGAGCATTCTTGGTGCAGGAACTAAACCGTCAATATGGTTAAGACCCGTTGACCAAAGAACATTGCATAAGAGACCGCATGGAAGTTAAGACACTCCATGACACCCGTATTGAATGAACCAGTGTTCAATAGTTATACATGGTAGATTACGTGGGTGTAATCCCTTTTAAGGGGGGTAGAGCGAAAAACCGCTTAGCGTACATTTTACGAATTAAGTGCGTAAACTACGATGCGCATAGCACAAAACAATTCGTTTTGATGATTGGTACTTATGTTACATAAACATATGTATTCATTCATGATATAATTATGGTTATTACGCACTGGAGATGCGAATACCATTGATATAAATTTGATTATCTTGTTAACTTTAGAGTAAGTATACAAGAAAAAGGAATAGAGAAACTCCTAGGGGAATGAGAATCCCTACAGTATGCGTCTATTTGAGATTAGACATGGTAAGATGATGTATGAATCGGTATGAAACCGATGTAGAACCTAGTAGGAATTGAGTTCCCTAGATGATTTGATTTGAGAACGATTGATGGAGTGAGTTCCATCCTTTGGAGTTGTGTTGATGTATGTTAGAAATGAGTAGTAGTTGATAAAATGAGTCGCATAAGTATTGATTTCTCATGTAAGTCATTTGGAAGTAAATTGAGAATAATTGTTGACCTAAGTTCCAGAATTTGAAGATAAATTAAAATGTATTGCTTTGTGATTATGACTAGAAAGGATTAAAAGATAGAAATTGAACAATGGTTGACTATTTGATTGTTTGAAACTGGCGTGGGAGGTGGAACTTGATTTGCTAGCGATCAAGGGAAACCGAACACAAATTGTGGTGGAAGGATAGTTCAACACCGATGCTGATCACATTGGGGTTGAATGACTCTTGAAGCTCCCTATAAGTGGTCACAAGTAATCACTCTAGTAATAAGTGTAATTAGTATAAATTGGATTTGGAGTTGTATTGAGCTTTCAAAAAGAATTTCCAGCTGGTTTTTGCAAAAGAATTTTCTTTCAAACTTGAGAATGAGAACTGGTTTTGAAACCACTACACCGGACGAGCAACAGTCCTGAGTTGACCGGTAGGACGGTGGAAGTGTGTATTAGTTTTGAAACCATTGCACTGGATGAGCAACGGTCCTAAGTTAACCGGTAGGACGGTGGCAGTGTGTGATTTTTCCAAAGGCAGCGGGACGTAGAGAAGTCCTGTGTCAGTGTGGATGACCGGTGAGTGCCTGAGGATATCTAGAGAAGAAAATGTTTTGATCATAACCAAAGGGACCGTGGGCCAGAGAGAGTAAGTGCCATTAGTCATGAAACGGTCGTGAACCAGAAAGCGTAACGTGACCGGTACCTAAGGGATCGACAGTGTATTACTCGATATGGATTCGAGGACTGTATTGCCTTCTTGTCCTCGGACCGACCCCATGAGAGAATACAAAAGTGTATTTTTGATTGCTATACATGTTGTGATATGTGTGGTATGTTAGCGTATATTGAGAAAGACCTGTTGAGTCTGTAAGGTCATATAGAGATTATGGCCTTAACATAGAATACCTATGTTACTAACTATATTAGATTCACCAACTTTGAGGGCAAAGTTCTTAAGGGGGGTAGATTGAAATACCCCGAACCTAAATATGGTGATTAAATAACTCTAATATGGTATTTAAGGGCCTAATGATGCCTAAAGAGCATTGGTGAAGAAAATAAAGCCAAAAGAAAAGAGAAAATGCTTAAAAAGCGTAAAACGTAAAAATGAGCATTACACAACTATAGGATGTATACGACCTTGACAAGGGTCCTGGATGGATTCATAAGGCTTAATTACGCCTAAATAGTAAGTGGGAACAATTCCCGAAGAAAGCGTATCCAAATAATGGGTTAAAAAATGCTAATGAAGCCTTAAAGCACGTTTTTCGAGAAAACCCGAAACTGTGACTTTAAGTGGTCAAACAGACCCGTAAAAATTATATTTGACTATATAAATATAATTAAACATTGATGGAAGCTTAAGAACCATTAAAATTGAAGAAACGAGAAAAATCCGGAAAACGGGCCCGGTTAGTGAATAGTGCCAAACCGGGTAAAATAACAAGTGTTTCTTGCGAAAAGACGAAAACGCCCCCATCTTAATTACCTAATGGGGCCGATTTTTGTTAGTATTCAGCACTCCCCTCTCCTTTAATTAATGAGCTAGTTAATAAGAAGAAGAGAAAAGAAAATAAGGTGAAAAAGTAAAAAGGTATAAGTTACCTTTTTCCCTCTCTCTCCTCTCATTTCCTTCCCCCACTCACGTTGCCTCTCTCCTTCTCCCCCCCTGATTTCTCTCTTCTACTTCCTCTGGATGGAACGATTCCAAGCCTTCTCCAATGGCTTCCCCACCTTCCCTCTCTTGTTCAAGCCACACCAAAGCTCCAAATGTAAAACAAAATACATATTCTTGCTCCTCTCACCAAGGGATACATTCCTCTCTTTTCAAAATATCAAAAGCTTGAAGTTCATCTCCATGGGTATAGCACCATTGAAGGAGAAAATCACATTTTCTAGAGCTTGGGTGCCTTCTCTCTCTTAAGGTAAAAAGGTTCAAGAAAACTCATTTTTCTCCCATTTTTTGTCTTGGTCGATTTTTTTGCCCCTCTCATGTGCCTTGCTTTCTTTCTTGTTTTGAGCATTGGTTCAAGTCTCCAATGGTGTTTGGAACCCTCCTTTGATTCAAGGTTGAAAACCTATGCTAGAACTTCCTAAGGTATTGCCCTAATTGTGCTTTAAGCTCTTTTCTTGAACCCTAGGGTGTTTCAATGTGTCTAAGTGTTTTAACTTAGCCCCATTCCCACTATGAATGGTAATTTAGAGTTCTTGGCATTTGAATTGCCCCTTGGCCAATTTTGGAGTCAAGAGAAGTGGAGAAGAGGAGAAGAGAAGTGAAAAAGAGCACTTGAGAATTAAAGGTAAGTACATTGCCTTAATAGCGATCTTGATTGCTTTTAGAATTTGGGAAGGGAAAACTAAAAGAAGGAACCCAAAATTGAGTTTGAGGTGTGTTGGTAGCTAGAAGAGAGAATTGTGATTCTCTTAGTGTAATTATTTGAATTATGTTGATTTAAGGGCCTAAGAGCCAAGCATTTAAGTTTAGTGCCTATATTGTTGATTGATGAATTTTGAATGGAGTTTGTGTGCTGGTAGAACCCACTATGGGTTTGGTTAGTTTTGAATTGAGGTAGGTGATGAAGATGATCATTTGGGTATGCTAGCTTAGTAACGAACTTATAGCAAAATTTCGTAGAAATGGAGCGTTTTAGGTGACCTTATGAATTGGAGGAACTAGGAACAAATGGTGATTGATTTTGTTAGCTAACCATCTTGAAATGGTAGTTGGAGAACAAAAAAGAGTAGTGCAAAAATCTGTAACGAAATAAATGTTTTAGTGTCTTGAATTTCTAGGAAAGAGACCTAGTGTGAGTGGCTTTGGAAATGAGGGTTTGAACTTGAGTAATGAAATGCCATGGGCTAGGAATGAATGGATATGTCCAACAAGAGAATTAGTAATGGTTGTAGAAGGTTGTGAAACACCAAATGAATTTGGTAATGCACTAGTGTGCATAAGTGTTGGAAATGGGAGTTGAAATTGTAGAATTGAGCAAGAATTGAACAATGAGTTGAGCAATGATTTGAGGAGGTTTAGAGCATGTTTAAGGTGTTATAACATGTTAGGAAAAATGTGGAATGATTAGGAAGAGATTGGGTATGAAATAGGGGTTGAAAAGAGGTCAAAAACTGTAAAATTTGACAGTTCCAGGGTTGGTCTTGGTTTGTAAATCGGTACACAAACCCGGACCACCTCAAAAACATGCCAGAAGCTGACTCCAGTGTTTGGTCCGGGTTTATAGCCCCGGACACAAACCCGGACCATATGAAAATTAGGTAGAATGTAATGCGATGAGTTGGTCCGAGATTACAAACCAGGACACAAACCCGGACCAACATAAAAATTCCCTAGAAAGTAGTTTTAAGCCTCTAAATGATGGGGAATTGATTGGGGATGGTTTTAGATGATGATTAGGCCTTGTTTGGTGACTTATAAAGGTCCTAAGAAGTATAAAAAAGTGCTAGAAGTGAATGTGTAAGTTGTGAAATTAAGATCATGTAAGTAAGCTAAGATTAACGGGATAGCGGGGTTAACTACGGGAGTATTAGTTGTTTACATACCGTAATACCGTAATGTTAATAGAACCCCTTGAAATGTTATTAGTGAATCGAGTATGAACCGAGGAACGTAAGGTGACACGTAGAGTAACCCATGGTGAAAGGTATGGATTTCTTGCAACTTGTGTCCTGCCGAGTCCTCTCGGCTTGTGTGTTGTTTTCTTGTGTGCCGACCTAAAAAGATAAAGGCATGAAAAATGTTTACTGCATTGTTATGTGCCTTGATGCATGTTGTATGTGCTAACCATCCATGTTTGGTTGTGAAGTCTTGTAACACCCCATCCAACAACAAACACATAACAACAATCTGCAGCGGAAACTCAACTCATCACATTACTTATTTCAATGGTGTTACACGCCGTTAACCACCCACGTGGCTAACAAGGCTAATACATGTACTTTGTATCGGTCTGATGGACTAGACTCCCGAGCAACTACACATTACATCTGCTTCCCTTAACAACAACCCATGTACTTTATACATTCCAACCGTACCAAGTATTTACAAACTAACGCCGATAACAATTTCGGTCTTACTACGCCTACGATGCTTACGCCATTTAAATGGCTACCCATGTATAAACATCTACCCCGTCCTACTCTCGAACGGCTTCCAGCTCCTTGTACCTGAAATAGAAAAGGAGAGAAAGGGTGGCCCCCAAGGGGCTCAGCACCTTTGCTGGTATGGTAATCCCGCAGCCCACATGCTACCGGGCCACGCACAACTAATTGTCATCTTAGCATGCAGTTGATTATATTTAATTCATGCATACAAGCCATAAACCTACAACACATAATATTTCGCCTCAATGGGCTCAACCTATAACCATCACATCCACACTTAACAAATCATCCAATGATTCCTTTAACCCTAGAGTGGCTCTCCTCTAAAACGGAGCTACTTCCTTAATGAACGACACGTACCCACTAATCGGGTTATCCTTAAACGCCTCTTGTCATAACTGGGATTCATTTCCATGATCCCCACACTCCATATCCTACAACACATCTCATTCCTCACATAACAAACATAACCAAACCTTTCTTGTTTCGGCGCACACCTGATAACATCGTATTCATTTTAGGCACCTAACGTATACTTATCATAGCATAGGAAGGGAAATTTCCTAGCACAATATCAACACAAACACCATAAGATCGGTTCACACAAGGAACCTTCCACCATAGTTAGTATATATATATAGTGAGCCTAGAGATTATTGTCAATCTCATGCTAAGCTCGTTACCAACCTCGTTACCGTCCAGTTATATCGAACGGTTAACTTAAACCCAAGGTGTGTCGGATATAGTAATCCCAAGCACACCGAAATAACATACGTATGCCCCTGTGGCCCGACGTGAGTCAGTAACTAGCTTTGGATAAGCTAAGGGAAGGTAGAAACCAAATTGGAATACCACCTATACATACACCAAGAGAGCCGAACTGGATATGATATCGACTCCCGTCCATCACACGCGTGGCCGGAACAACCGGACTCCTCACCCCCCATTAGTACACATACACTTAATAATAGTATTAGAGAATCCATATGGAGCCTACCACATCCACACACCATACGGTATCATAACGGTTAAGCACACAAGGGAGGTTCACACACTTGCATACACAACAATGTCCAACTAACTCACACATAGCCGTGGTTAGCACGTTCCCAAGTGTGGGCCGCCAACCCGAATACCGATCGCTCATGTGTTCCTAGATTTGGTTAGCTAAGGTTTAACACATATTTGAGGTTAAATGGTCGGAGGCCCAAATTCGCCACATAACGAATTACTATAAACTCATTCATGTTTATCTTACCAGGTGGCAAACCTCAGAAAACAATTGGCATTCAAGCCGTTGTGATCCGTAGACACAGGTTGCAAGAAACCATACCTGTCACCGGAGTTCCACTTTACCACGTCCATTATGTTCCTCGAGCGATTCTCGAACAACTGTTAACATCACATGTGTTTTTAGTAACCATCGGGGTTGCTTGATTATTTAAGTCTAATGCTTAACTTTCCCCTTAACTTAGTTACATAACTTTGCATTTAACTTGTTTTACTTTCACATTTTGATACAACTGTTTCACACCACTTAATTGCCATTTAAAACTCACCTAATGTCCTTAACAACCTATACATCATTACCTATCAATCCCATCATTACATATCTTCATACCTTAAACCAGATTTTTGGTCCGACCGGACTTGCCGACCTACTTACCCAAGTCCGGTCCGATTCCAGAACACATTTCCGTCAAAATTTTTCTACTCCGACGGACTTGTAAGTCCGGTCCTATGTCCGGTCCATTCAGAACTATTCCCACAGGGTAAACTGGGCCCGACCGAACTTGCAGTCCGGTCGCAAGTCGGTCTGCCCCAAATCCTTGTTTTCCTTTTTACATTCAACTCCACACTTCACCCCATATATCCTAGTATAACCCTAACCTCATTTGGCACTTCAAACACCCTTAATATCCTAAACACTCACAAAACCTTTTTCTAATTCCTTAAACCTTTACTTATTCTTCACAAAATTTCAACACTTACAATGTTTCCTCCTAGCTTTTCAAGTGGTGTTTCATCCTTAATAACCTTTATACCAAAGTGTTTCCTCACCATCATAACATCATCTCCCAAGCATCTTCTCTAACCAAACTTCTCTTTCACAACTCCTTAAAGTTCCTTTCTCAAAACCTTATCTATACATTATTCCCACTTGCACATCACATAACCTAACCTTTAAACAAACTTCTTCAGACTTTAATACATTCTCAAACACACATTGAATTCCTAGAACTTCCAGATAAACCCTAAATCCCTTGCATCACTCTAAATCACCTTAATACTTGTTTTCTTCTCAAGTAAACATTTATTCACCTTTAACACTTCCTAGTTCATCAAAACCATTTAAAACACTTATATCTTCTTACACATTTTCCCAAATTTGGCCATAGCGTTCCCTTGTATATACTCACATCCAAACCACTTAGGTTTTTACCTTATTTCATTCAAGAACACCTAAAATCCATCAAACACATTTTTATACACAAGACTTCACCATTTAGCACTCATCACAATATAGTGCATACTTAAATTGCTTGGCACTAGGCCCTTAAACAACATGGCTCTTAGGCCCTTAAATTGCATAATCTTAAACACTGAATTTCCCACATAAATAATGCCTTTGACCTGCAAATACATACACCAATACATATGTTCTTTTACTAGTCTCCTTGAGAACACTTTACTAGGTCATTCACCATTTGCTCTTTAGGTAGTTTAACAAGCATTATAAGCTTATTCTCCTAAGGCCATTAAACCACATTAAGATAGCATATTTACCTCTTTTCCTCCCAAATTTCTTTCTTGTTTCCTTACAAACACCGGTAAGGCATTTGGTTCCTTGCCAACTACTAACATTATACAAACAACATAATGAGTATTCAAGCTTTAAGCTCCACTCATTGTAACCCTAGGTTTACATTATTTCAAAACATTAATGTATTGTTTTTACCTTAATCTTTGAAGGGTTGTTTGAATATCTAAGAGAGGACTCCACCTAGTCCTTGAAAGATTCAAATGGAGCTAGAACAAAGCAACACAAGGAGCTCCATCAAGTGTATTTTCGGTCACACACAAAACATGGAGGAAACTTGATTTTTCTTTGAGATTCCTTACCTAGAACAAAGGAGATCATAATAGTGGAAAGACAAGCTCAAGCTCCTTCAATGGTGGAACTCCATGGCACCGAAATGGGGCTCTTGAAGTTTTGAGAAGATAGAAATGAAGAGCTTGATGAGAGGAAGAGAATGGTGGTGTTTGTTTTGATTTGGTTAAGTGAGCCAAGAAATATTGGCAATGCCCTGGCCTTTGGTGCTGTTGCTGTAGCATTACCGTGAGAAGAAGGAAGAGAGGTAGAAGAAGGCTTAGAAACCGTGTGAAATGAAGGAGGAAGGAGAAATGAGATTGGTTTTTGCTTTTAAGGATATTTATAACTTAAAGCAAATAGTAACCTATGAGTCACCTTTATTTACTTAACAAGTTAACATGTTTGGTGACTCATTACGACCACAACCGGCCACATTTAGTTATAAGGTGTTTTGGTCTTTGTTGACCAACTTAATCACTTATAACATTAATGTTACAAACTAGCTTATAAAAGTTACTATTCATAAAACAAGGCACATAGAAGTGAAATTTTTGATTTCCCATTGATATAGCCACCCAAATGTGATACTATATAGTACACATGTTAATTAAAGAGTAATGATGGCATTTAGCCATTCAAAACTCATTTACAAGACAATTTTTCAAAAACGTGCTTTAAGACTCCTTAAAGCACATTTTGCGTTTTAACTTGTTTTCAAGCTTGGTTTTCTTTAGTAATAGATTTAATATGTTCATTAACATATAATAAGGCATAGGTAGACCATTAGGTCTTATACACATTTATCCCAAGCTTAGAGCACATTTTAGCCCATATTGACCTTAAGGTATTTATTTGTGTTTTGTTTGGTTTCATTGTCTACCAAAGTTTCCTAAGGACTTATTAGCCTTATAAAGTCATAATTAAACATTACAAGTCTTGGTAGCTCTTTGGGTCCTAGCCAAGTTCACTCCAAGCTTAGAGCATGTTTTTGCTCAACCGTGTCTTAGTGTTTTATTGTGTTTTACCCTGGTTTAAATGTTTCATTTATGTTTCTAAGGCACTTTTTAGCCTTAAATACCATAGTTTAACATTTACACAACATGCCAAGGTTTGGGGTATTTCAATCTACCCCCCTTAAAAGAACTTCGTCCTCGAAGTTCCATTTCCTCGCATCATTGGATTAGAATACGGGAATTACTTAAGTCATAAAACTTCCATTACCAACCACCCTTTACATCCAACCTCAGACTTAATGGTCCGGGCAACATATCCCATTATACATAAAATCATACTCACATGGTAACCTCGGACTTAATGGTCCGGGTACCTTCACCACACTTGCACCTATACAATATCCCTCAGACTCTTAGGTCTGGTGACATAACCACATTAGACACATAGGTCTATGTAACACAACACATTTAGACTCATAGGTCTTGATAGCATACACTTTAGGAGATCAAAGTCAAATAACTTTTATCACACATACCAAACAACAGTCAAGCATGTATATCAAACAAAATACCTTTTCCATCTCTCCATGGGTTCGAATCCCACGTTGAGTACATATACCCTGTATCCCGCAGAACCCGTCGCGATGGACACCTTCTGGTCCCCGTTCCTTTGGAGATCAAAACATTCACTCAATTTTCAACATATGTACTTCTCATGTCACCGGTCCGAAGACAAAGGCTCATACGTCCTCAGCTGTGAGCAAGTACTACAAAAAATATTCTTTACTAGGTTAATTATAAGAATCTTTTTTCAAATATTAATCGATTGTTTGAAAACGCCAATTGAAAATCCTTTTGAAAACATCACACAACTCCAAGTCCAGTTTATGCTCCTTTATTTTTCTTAACATGGTTTTTTGTGACCACTTACAGGGAGCTTCAAGAGTCTCCAACCCTGATGTGATCAGCATCAGTGTTGAACTATCTTCCCTCCCAATTGTGTTCGGCTTCCCTTGATCTCATGATAATCAAGTTTCACCTCCCACCTCTTTTCAACCAACAATTAATTCAAGCATATCCCATTTTCTATCTTTGAATCCTTCTAGTCATAATCATAACATCTCCAAGGGATAGAACTCCGTCTATCAATCATCACCCAAATCCAACTTAATTCAAGTTACCTAGGGAATTTAATTCTCACTAGGTTCTATGTCGGTCTTATGACCCTTCATAAATCACCACATTGTATATATATAATATATTTTTATCAAATACAATACATGGTTTACATTTATGCACCGTCGGGGTTTTAGTTCCCCGGGAGTTTCTTTACTCCCTTCCACTTGTACTCTCACACACCACTGTTAACAGATAAACACACTTCACAATGGTATTCGCATCTTCTGTGCGCAATTACCACAATTTAACCACAATAAATGCGTATGTTTATATAACACACGCGCCAACCATCATAACAAATCATTTTGTGCTATGCACAACCCCGTTCACGTACACTTGTACGGTAAAACACACTAAGAGGCTTTACGCTCTACCCCCCTTAAGAGGGATTACGCCCACGTAATCAACCACTGAGCATTAGCTTAAATGTTCTGCCGTCGTGAAGTGTTTTAACTTCCACGCGGTCTATTACACAATGGATTCTGATTAGAGGATCTTAACCATATTAGCGGTTTAGTTCCTAAACCAAGAATTCGCATTGGAGTTGTAACTCATAACCGGTTTCGGTCCTGGCCTGTAAGGCTTCTAGGCATTGATGACTAGCCATCCATTCATATTCACAATGTATATTCGGCATTTGATGCATGGGCTCACTGGCCTCTGCTGCGCCATTCTGATAATTATAGGGCTAGTTTGCCCCATTCGTTACTGTTACTGTATTGTACATCTCCAATGTATTACCCTTATCTTGGGAAGGATGGTTTCTCAACCGACGCATGGTATCTTTTACCCTGAGCGAATTCGGTGAGTTTCAAAACTTTCCATCCACTTCTCCAATAGCTTACAGCGTAACTACTATGAAATTCACAATGATTGACTTGCTTCTACCGACTTACTGTCGGTTGAGATTGAGCTACCACCTAGTGTGTAGTGCTCTCTCAGCTATTTACAACATTTGGGGTATATTCCATACCGATATTTGGCAGTTAGTGCTACCGTAGTCACTTACTGTTAATCATGTCTCCATATTTGGTTTTGTACAAGTACTCTTTTATTGGTGCGGCCTTACATTTCCTATGCATCGGCCATTATAACATTATTCCTCCATAATTACTATGCTTCTGATCCCTAGCTATCCCACTTGATCATTACTGCGCAAGTGCAATACCAAAACACTCAGTCATACAGAGTGCAGAGCGTAACTCTTGACAGTAAATCTCTCATGCGATTGCGATAGGAAATTACACTGTGTTTTACTGAAATTCTTATCACATAATACTTGTCACCGCTTACTGCTCGTTCGTTTGCTATCGCTTACTGTTGTGCCTCCCTGGGTTTAACTCATAACTCTGCTCACGTCCCATTTAACTCATTTAACAACTCACACAACGGTCGCTTATTGCGCACCGTATCCTTACTCATATACAAACATCCTTATCTGCACCGCTATTATATTATGCTTCCGCTATTACGCTGGTTTATCTGGCCATTTATTTTGGCTGATTTTTGAATATATTACTATTTTTCTTGAGCCTTTATGTTTCTTGAGCGTTGTTCGCTACAACCGTTGTTTCACACACCATGGTGATTGCTATCAGACTTATTACCTCTTCCTGTGTACACAACTGTACGAGCACTTCTTTTCGTATTTATTTATTCAAATCATCCTGGGGTAGACAACGTGGTCCATCCTCCACATACTTCTGAACTTCGTCCACACAACCTAACCCGCTCTCGCGGTTTCACAATATCGAGAGTATCCCCCTCTTAAAGCAGTGGTTCCGTTCTCCCCGCTCTATTTCCTGTGTAACATATACTTCTGCAACCGATCACAATACATAAATACAGGTTGTTGTGGCTGATGAAGCCTTTCTGCCTTGACTCCGCTCATTGTAGGCTGTCCACACACATGTACTTCTCTATACCATGTTACCTGGTTAGAGGTTGTATTGCAACCATGACAAGGTTGTTGCATCACATTTCCTTTCATGGATGCCCCTTAGGTTGGTCAGTCCGTCTCCTGACAACTTATGTCTAAACTGGGTGTTTTAATTTCAACCCTTGTGTTTCTGTCATGTCATTTTTGTGCAACATTATTGATGCAACACCCGTTTGAGGATTGCTCCTTGGTGTGTTGCTACTGGTATATTCATTAGCCACGCCGTTTGCGTTCTTAACCGGTTATTTCTTCTTCTGTTGAAGATCAACATTTCCTGATATTTAATGTACTCATTCTGGGAGTTTCAATCCAATCCCGTTCATTGCACATCAATATGTCCACATTAAGGCATCTGCTTGCCACGCATGGCTGGGTCTCCGTTCCAGCTATCATGTTTTATCCCTCGCTTATTAAGACATTTGCGATGTCTTTACTAACATCCCGTGCTCTTCTTCGTACTTCTTGACTCTCTACTTTCCTTGAATAAACTCACTAGTTCCTTTAGTCCTTTTTAACTTAACTGGGTTCCTTTAACTTTAACCTTCCTTGTAATCTCTAGCTCTCTTTGATTTATACTGCTGACCGCAGTATGGAGTCGACTACTCTCCCGTGTTCTGGACTCTATCGTATACATATATGGGGTATCATACTGATATTACTACTTACCCAACTACCTATAGTAGTCTGTCAGGCCCACATGCTCCTATCGGAGTGCGTCTCGTCCCTCACACACGTGGTAACACTTGTATGTCCGTCACACGCCTAGGTGAAGTATTTTGTTGTCAAACCTCCCTTATATTGTCCCGTGACAATATCATTCCTTGCTTCCCGAACTTAATCGAGGGAAGGTTTATCCACTGTTGTATCCTTTCAATTGCCCCTGGTTTCACTCACTGGTTTTGGTTTAAAATAAGGTTGGAAAGAAGTTGTTGGTTGAAAGAAAATCTGGTTTTGAAAGAAATTGTTTGAATAAATTTGGGTTTGAAAGAAATTTTCATGGTTTTACAAACATCTTTCTTACCTTAGCCAAGTCTAGCTTCTTGCTGATTGGTGTGTTTTCCATTGCAGAGTTAGGCTAACAGTCCCTTCCACTGTTGACAATCACATTTAACTTTATGGTACTTTCCCAAGTACTTTGTAGTGGTTATGAATTTCCCCGAACAGCCCTGTTATAGCAGCACTTGCTATGCGCAAGTGCGCCATGCTAACTGGCTATCGGTTTGACACATACCGATGTGGTATTGTTTTGACCATATTGTCCCATCAGTGGCCTTGTTGGCCCCCACTGATCTTACTGCTTGATAATACTCCTCTAGGTGACTTCTCACTGTTTCCACATGATAATCATTAACTAGGGTTTTCCCCATTCTGGGAGGCCCCTTTTTCTTAGTATTGTATTCTCTTGTAGCCCGTTCCACGTATTTGGGCCCTACGTTGTAGTTCCCTTGTCGGTTGATATACCGTTTGGTGTATTATTTATCAACTGTGGTCCCGTAGACACTTGTCTCGGGTGTTATTAATCCATTTCTTGCCTGTTGCACGGTAGGTGCGTTGCAGCTAGTTATTCTCGACTGCTCTCATGTCGACCCAGTTGCCGGAAATTCTATTC
Source organism: Limonium bicolor (assembly GCA_023374045.1). NCBI lineage: Eukaryota > Viridiplantae > Streptophyta > Magnoliopsida > Caryophyllales > Plumbaginaceae > Limonium > Limonium bicolor. Next base: position 221,001,553 of record CM041781.1, read on the forward strand.
TTCTTGTACACTGATCTTCGCTCTTCACTACGAATGCGGTTAACACTGTTTAGATGGGAACCGTCTCCGGGATTCCCATTTTCGGGATCTACCGTATGACAGGTTCTCCGTACCCTAAAGGTATTTAATAACAGCCAGATCGGGTATTCCCGAGTATGAGAGTGGACTTCCATCTCTCTGGCGTTGTTTCCCAGTTATATCACAGGGATTGTGGAGGGCGGGAAGGATATAGTAGGTTTCCAGTATTCACTGGTAGTTCCTTACTAGTATCTCTCACGCTATCACTCAACCCTTAACCCAAGTACTTAAATCCTAACTCGTACTTCCTAAGCTCGGTAATTCAGTCATCAGAGCGATACTTCGCTCTGATACCACTTTTTGTAACACCCCATCCACAACAAACACAAACAACAATCTGCAGCGGAAACTCAACTCATCACATTACTTATTTCAATGGTGTTACACGCCGTTAACCACCCACGTGGCTAACAAGGCTAATACATGTACTTTGTATCGGTCTGATGGACTAGACTCCCGAGCAACTACACCATTACATCTGCTTCCCTTACAACAACCCATGTACTTTATACATTCCAACCGTACCAAGTATTTACAACTAACGCCGATACAATTTCGGTCTTACTACGCCTACGCTTACGCCATTTAAATGGCTACCCATGTATAAACATCTACCCCGTCCTACTCTCGAACGGCTTCCAGCTCCTTGTACCTGAAATAGAAAAGGAGAGAAAAGGGTGGCCCCCAAGGGGCTCAGCACCTTTGCTGGTATGGTAATCCCGCAGCCCACATGCTACCGGGCCACGCACAACTAATTGTCATCTTAGCATGCTTGATTATATTTAATTCATGCATACAAGCCATAAACCTACAACACATAATATTTCGCCTCAATGGGCTCAACCTATAACCATCACATCCACACTTAACAAATCATCCAATGATTCCTTTAACCCTAGAGTGGCTCTCCTCTAAAACGGAGCTACTTCCTTAATGAACGACACGTACCCACTAATCGGGTTATCCTTAAACGCCTCTTGTCATAACTGGGATTCATTTCCATGATCCACACACTCCATATCCTACAACACATCTCATTCCTCACATAACAAACATAACCAAACCTTTCTTGTTTCGGCGCACACCTGATAACATCGTATTCATTTTAGGCACCTAACGTATACTTATCATAGCATAGGAAGGGAAATTGCCTAGCACAATATCAACACAAACACCATAAGATCGGTTCACACAAGGAACCTTCCACCATAGTTAGTATAATATATAGTGAGCCTAGAGATTATTGTCAATCTCATGCTAAGCTCGTTAGCAACCTCGTTACCGTCCAGTTATATCGAACGGTTAACTTAAACCCAAGGTGTGTCGGATATAGTAATCCCAAGCACACCAAAATAACATACGTATGCCCCTGTGGCCCGACGTGAGTCAGTAACTAGCTTTGGATAAGCTAAGGGAAGGTAGAAACCAAATTGGAATACCACCTATACATACACCAAGAGAGCCGAACTGGATATGATATCGACTCCCGTCCATCACACGCGTGGCTGGAACAACCGGACTCCTCACCCCCCATTAGTACACATACACTTAATAATAAGTAGTTAGAGATCCATTATGGAGCCTACCACATCCACACACCATACGGTATCATAACCGAGTTAAGCACACAAGGGAGGTTCACACACTTGCATACAACAACAATGTCCAACTAACTCACACATAGCCGTGGTTAGCACGTTCCCAAAGTTTGGGCCGCCAACTCCGAATACCGATCGCTCATGTGTTCCTAGATTTGGTTAGCTAAGGTTTAACACATATTTGAGGTTAAATGGTATCGGAGGCCAAATTCGCCACATAAACGAATTACTATAAACTCATTACATGTTTTCTTACAAGGTGGCAAACCTCAGTAAAACATATTGGCATTCAAGCCGGTGTGATCCGGTAGGACACAGGTTGCAAGAAAACCATACCTGTCACCGGAGTCCACTTTACCACGTCCACTTATGTTCCTCGAGCGATTCTCGAACAACTGTTAACATCACATGTGTTTTTATTAACATCGGGGTTTGCTTGATTATTTAATGTCTAATGCTTAACTTTCCCCGTTAACTTAGTTACATAACTTTGCATTTTAACTTGTTTTACTTTCACATTTTTGATACAACTTTTCACCCACTTAATTGCCATTTAAAACTCACCTAATATGTCCTTAACAACCTTATAACATCATTACCTATCAATCCCCATCATTACATATCATTTCATACCTTAAACCATATTTTTGGTCCGACCGGACTTGCCGACCGGACTTACCCAAGTCCGGTCGATTCCAGAACACATTTCCGTCAAAATTTTCTACTCCGACCGGACTTGTAAGTCCGGTCCTATGTCCGGTCCATTCCAGAAACTAATTCCCACAGGGTAAACTGGGCCCGACCGAACTTGCAAGTCCGGTCGCAAGTCCGGTCTGCCCCAAATCCTTGTTTTCCTTTTTACATTCAACTCCAAACTTCACCCCATATATCCTAGTATACCCTAACCTCATTTGGGCACTTCAAACACACCTTAAGATATCCTTAAACACTCACAAAACTCTTTTTCTAATTCCTTAAACCTTTACTTATATCTTCACAAAATTTCCAACACTTACAATGTTTCCTCCTAGCTTTTCAAGTGGTGTTTCATCCTTAATAACCTTTATACCAAAGTGTTTCCTCACCATCATAACATCATCTCCCAAGCATCTTCTCTTACTAACCAAATCTTCTCTTTCACAACTCCTTAAAGTTCCTTTCTCAAAACCTTATCTATACATTATTCCCACCTTGCACATCACATAACCTAAACCTTTAAACAAACTTCTTCAAGACTTTAATACATTCTCAAAACACACATTGAATTCCTAGAACTTCCAAGATAACACCTAAATCCTTGCATCACTCTAAATCACCTTAATACTTGTTTTCTTCTCAAGTAAACATTTATTCACCTTTAACACTTCCTAGTTCATCAAAACCATTTAAAACACTTATATCTTCTTACACATTTTCCCAAATTTGGCCATAGCTTCCCTTGTATATACTCACATCCAACCACTTAGGTTTTTACCTTATTTCATTCAAGAACACCTAAAATCCATCAAACACATTTTTATACACAAGACTTCACACATTTAGCACTACATCACAATATAGTGCATAACTTAAATTGCTTGGCACTTAGGCCCTTAAACAACATGGCTCTTAGGCCCTTAAATTGCATAATCCTTAAACACTGAATTTCCCACATAAATAATGCCTTTGACCTGCAAATACATACACCAATACATATGTTCTTTTACTAGTCTCCTTGAGAACACTTTACTAGGTCATTCACCATTTGCTCTTTAGGTAGTTTTAACAAGCATTATAAGCTTATTTCTCCTAAGGCATTAAACCACATTAAGATAGCATATTTCCTCTTTTCCTCCCAAATTTCTTTCTTGTTTCCTTACAAAACCGGTAAGGCATTTGGTTCCTTGCCAACTACTAAACATTATACAAACAACATAATGATTATTCAAGCTTTAAGCTCCATCTCATTGTAAACCCTAGGTTTACATTATTTCAAAACATTAATGTAGTTGTTTTACCTTAATCTTTGAAGGGTGTTTGAATATCTATCAAGAGAGGACTCCACCTAGTCCTTGAAAGATTCAAATGGAGCTAGAACAAAGCAACACAAGGAGCTCCATCAATGTGTATTTTTCGGTCACACACAAAACATGGAGGAAACTTGATTTTTCTTTGAGATTCCTTACCTAGAAGCAAAGGAGATCAATAATATGTGGAAAGACAAGCTCAAGCTCCTTCAATGGTGGAACTCCATGGCACCGAAATGGGGCTCTTGAAGTTTTGAGAAGATAGAAATGAAGAGCTTGATGAGAGGAAGAATGGTGGTGTTTTGTTTTTGATTTGGTTAAGTGAGCCAAGAAATATTGGCAATGGAAGATGGCCTTTGGTGCTGTTGCTGTAGCATTACCGTGAGAACAGAAGGAAGAGAGGTAGAAGAAGGCTTAGAAACCGTGTGAAATGAAGGATGAAGGGAGAAATGAGATTGGTTTTGCTTTTAAGGATATTTATAACTTAAAGCAAATAGTAACCTATGAGTCACCTTTATTTACTTAACAAGTTAACATGTTTGGTGACTCATTACTACCAAAAACCGGCCACCATTTAGTTAGAAGGGTGTTTTGGTCTTTGTTGACCAACTTAATCACTTATAACATTATATGTTACAAACTAGCTTATAAAAGTTACTATTCATAAAACAAGGCACATAGAAGTGAAATTTTTGATTTCCCATTGATATAGCCACCCAAATGTGATACTATATAGTACACATGTTAATTAAAGAGTAATGATGGACATTTAGCCATTCAAAACTCATTTACAAGACAATTTTTCAAAAACGTGCTTTAAGACTCCTTAAAGCACATTTTGCGTTTTAACTTGTTTTCAAGCTTGGTTTTCTTTAGTAATAGATTTAATATGTTCATTAACATATAAATAAGGCATAGGTATGACCATTAGGTCTTATACACATTTATCCCAAGCTTAGAGCACATTTTAGCCCATATTGACCTTAAGGTATTTATTTTGTTTTGTTTGGTTTCATTGTCTACCAAAGTTTCCTAAGGACTTAATTAGCCTTATAAAGTCATAATTAAACATTATCAAGTCTTGGTAGGCTCTTTGGGTCCTAGCCAAGTTCACTCCAAGCTTAGAGCATGTTTTTGCTCAAACCGTGTCTTAGTGTTTTATTGTGTTTTACCCTGGTTTAAATGTTTCATTTATGTTTCTAAGGCACTTTTTAGCCTTTAAATACCATAGTTTAACATTTACACAACATGCCAAGGTTTGGGGTATTTCAAGTCTAACTTAGTGTTGTAGACCAACTCGTAAAATGAGTGTTGTTTGGTTAGTGACTTGTAGAAAGAGTCGTTCCACAAATAATGTGAACGTAGAAAACATACATGAGAATTTTTGATTACAGAATAACGATAACGTAACCTTATGAACTCACTAGAACGTGAGAGAGATGCACGGGATTAGTAAACTCCCGTTAACGGCTAGAGAACCGTAACAAAACGTTCCACAAACTAATTAATAGTGGAAAACATAAAGAACCTTGATTAAGAGAATAATGATAGTTCAAAGTTATGAACTCATGAGAAAAGTAAAAGAGATATAAGGGACCACCAAACTCCCTTAAAAGAGGGTCGACCTCCTATATGAGGAACCGACCCAATATGAGAAAACGAATCAAACATATAAGTATACGAAACGTTGAGGCAACCCTTGAATCTAAGAATACATGAATACAAGATAATTCCCTAAATCATTAAAAGACATCAAGAGAGATGCTTCTAGACTAATATACATAATTATATAATAACTCTGAGAGAAGAGTATTTGAGAATGTGAGAAGTCCGGGAGAGATTCGGACCTATGTGAAAGAAGTAGGAACTGAGAGAGAGTTCTGGTTACTAGTTGAGCCTTCCCACCATGCTAGACTCAGAGTAGGGTCGAAAACATGGAAGTAAGACTAGGCTTGAAAGCCCGGTGGTGAGTCTTGTGTATGACTCTGCCCGGAGGCCATGTGTATTGGCTGAAGTATTAATTAAGAGAAGAGTAATTGAGAAAGTAAGATTGAGGCATGTATGTCTAAAGAACTAAGAGAACAAGTAAGGTATCCGAAGAGTACGGATAAGCAATTGAACAATAAGAAAGTGGCGTTAGTGAGGTAGAAACCCTCAAGGCCTGAAGAGTAAGAAAATGTAAATTAACTAACTTAATGTGTTAGTTTAGTGATTGTATTCTAGTTAAATACCTGTATGAATGTGAGCATGTTGTATGTTTACTGTACTTCATGTTTTGATTTAAATAAAATCAACCGCATGTTAAGATGAGAAGTAGTTGGGTGTGGCCCGGTAGTAGCGGGTTGCACGACTTCCATACCAGTAAGAGTGCTGAGCCCCTTTGGGGCCACCCATTATCTTTCAGGTACACCGAAGATGATTACCGTTCGAGAGTAGGACAGGGAATGCTACGGCATGGGTAGTAGCTAGAATATGTAATTGCAATTATAATTGTAATTGTTAGTATTGTAAGACCGAAAGTGTATCGGCATTTTAATTATAATAGAAACTCGGTATAGTTTGTGATGTCTGAGACTCGGCTTAGAAATGTAAAGAGTTTGAATTGTAATGTGCAGAGTACTCGGTTAATCCGGTCCATCAGACAGATGCTGTATGAGTTAGGCCTTGGTAGCCACGTGGGTGGCTAACGGCATTGTTTCACCCACCCATTTGTATAGATTATCCGCTGCAAATGTAATGTTTAATGAGGCAATTAGTAGGTAATGAGGAGATTAGCGGTAGGGGTGTTACACCTTATCAACATTTTCTCGTCTGACATTCAAATCGAATCACAAACCGTCACTCAAGCCCTTAAATCTCCTTGTTGGCCAACCGCGATGAAAGTAGAATATGATGCCTTAATGAAATAATACCACTTGGTTACTTGCTCCTCTTCCTTGTAATGCTAATGTTGTGGGTTGTAAGTGGATTTTCAGGATCAAAAGACGTCCCGACGGTTCCGTTGACCGTTACAAAGCATGGTTAGTCGCGCAAGGATTTAGTCAAGAAGCTGGTGTAATATCCCAAGTACCCACTGTTATTATATTGTCCGCTCTGGCACACAGGCCGCACGGTTTTGTTCCTGGGATTTCCTAGCCCCAAAATGAGTCACAACAAGGAGAGATATCCCACCCATATAAGGAATGATTTTGTTCTTCACTCCAATCAATGTGGGAGGTAACCCTCACCAGGTGTCACACTCCCCCCTGGGAGCCCAGCGCCCTCGCGGGCCCACTGGCATACCGACCAGGTTCTAGCTCTGGTACCATATGTAACATCCCCAAGTACCAACTGTATTGATATTGTCCGCTCTAGAACACAGGCCACACGGTGTTATTACCGAGGTTTCCTATCCTCAAAACATGTCACAACAAGGAGAGGTATCCCCACCCATATAAGGAATGGTTCATTCTCCACTCCAACCGATGTGAAAGGTAACCTTCGTCGGGTGAGGTAACCCTCGTCGGGTGTTACACTAAGTGTATCAGAGCTTAAGAATGGGAATTAGCATAAGAAAGGTTTAGTTTGGAATAAACGATTTAGGATTTTAAAATTTTGGTAAGTCGATTTTTGGGGAATCGGGAATTTTATCTACTCTTATGATGTTTCTGACTTGGTGATTGCTTCGTTGATTGCTTGGTTGATTACTTGATGGGATGAAAGATATTATGAAATTATGTTATTGTTTAAAATGAGTAATGAATTAATTTCCTTTGAGACCTATAACTTTTGGTGATTACTTGTGGATTATGAATTTGTTGAATATTATAGACTTTAATATCTACATGTATATATCTTTATGAAATTTTTTGGAAAATAGTTAATTGCACTAATATAGATTAGGGTTAATGGTTGGAAATCCAGACTTTAGGCTTGGAGCTTCAAGAATAGATCGAATCGTTCATACATACAAGACGAGGCAAAGGGCCAGGCAAATGGCAGGAAATGCATATTTGAATAAATTGCGGTAGCTGGCTGTCAACATTGCTCAACTGGTTTAAGGATAGGCTCAGATTCTAAACCAAAACCAGGGAGCCAATGTCAATGAGGACTACTCTAAGAGGATTGCCAACATGAATCTAGAATTTTATTCTGGAGAAGTGGATCCGGCTATTCTTAAAGACTGAATCCGGCTATTCTCGAAGACTGGATCCGTGACATGGATAAAATCCTTGAGGTAGTGAATTGCCCTGCTGAAAGAAGGGTGGACAGTGTGGTGTATTACCTCAAAAATGAAGCTGACACCTAGTGGAATGCCAACCGAGCTCTTTCCAAGCTCAACCCAACTATGACTGGGAAGCTCTGGAGGTGGCACGTCGAAAGCATTTCTATCTGGAGCATGTGAGGATACGAAGATGCCATGAATTTCAAGAGTTGAAGCAGCTCTCATTGTCAGTTCAAGAATAGTACACCAAAATTTATGGAGTTGTCTAGATTTTCTTTGACACTAGTTCCTGATGAAGCAGCTAAATAGAGTAGTTCATTGGTGGGTTAGCCTTCCGGCTGTAAGAGATCCTAAGTTGCTTCACTTTTACCACCCTCCATGAGGTATATGAGAGAGCATCCAACCTCGATCATATTCAGAAAAAGAAGAGAGAATTTCAAGTTGGAAACAAGACGAAAGTTGAAGGGAACTATGACAGAAAAGGATCCTTTCATAACCAGGGTCAAGATAAGAGGCCACGTTCCAACTATGATGAACGACCAAAGTTTGAAGGAAATCGAAATCAGGGATCGAGGAACCTAGGAAGAAGGCATTACCATTGCAATACATGCGATCGAAATCACCGAGGGACAGATTATAGTGGAAATCTGGTTAGATGCTATATTTGTGGCAAGAAGGGTCACCGATCGTATGAGTGCTACAAAAATACTTCAGGTGGTACCCCTCAGATAAGCAATGAAGGCCAAGGTGGAAATGATTCGAGCAGGAACAATCAGAGCTACCAGAATTGAAGTGGAAATCAGAACAACTCTGGAGGAGCTGCCCAAAACAAAATAAGCAGAATACTGGTGTAGAAGGCAGCAACAACAACCACAATAATAATGGCACCAACAACTACCACAATCCGGGAAGGATTAATGTGTTGAGTGGAACCGAGGCCGAAGCTGGGGACAATGTGATCACTGGTACTTTCCTTGTCTAGAACACTCTTGTTGTTATCATATTTGATACTGGTACTTCCTATTCTTTCATAGCATCCTCTTATATGGAAAAATTAAATTTGGTAGCGAATGCCCCTATATCTGTTTCTGTATCTATCCCGTCCAAAGAGGTGATTCAGTGTTCCAATTTATTGGAGGGAGTAAGGGTGAATGTAAAAGGGGTAGACCTAGTTACTGATTTGATTAAGTTTGACCTCAAAGATTTTGATGTAATTCTTGGGATGGATTGGTTAAGTAAGCATAAGGGAAGGGTGGACTGTTTCGAGAGGAAGGTCACCCTTAAAGGACCTTCAGGGCAAAGAATATCTTACAAAGAGGTAGAGAACAAACCAGGGGTGAAGATTGTCTCATCTATGAACATCTTAAGCAAGATTAGGAAAGGTCGTCAAGCATATCTCTGTTATGTCCAAGACTTAAATGTGGAGGCGGATAAAATCTCCAAGATCCGAGTGGTGAACGAGTTCCCTGGGGAGATCCCCGGCATGCTGTCTGATAGATAAGTAGAGTTTAGTATTGATCTAGTGCCCGACACCAGGCCGATTTTGAAATACCCCGTAATTAAAAATAGTGATTAATTAGGCTAATAAGTAATTTAGAAGCTTAATTAAGTGTAAATAATCATGAGGGAACAAATCCCGAAGAAAACGGATCCTTAAAACGGATTAAAAACACTAACGAACCTTAAAGCACGTTTTTCGAGGGAACCAAAAAAACGTGACTTTAAGCAGGTCAAATAGACTCGTAACAATTTTGGTCAACTAAATAGTCATTAATAAATATTAGTGAAGCTTTAGAACCAATAAAATCAGTAAAACGAGAAATTTGTAAAAACTGTCAAAAACGGGAAGTTGTGGGGTAGAAACATAAATAACCAAAACTTATGTGTCCACTTTTAATATAAAAAGTAAAGTTGTGTGTGTGTGCTGGTGCCAGCCGGCCCCTATTCCCCCTCTCTCACACACTCACTTACTCCCTCTTATTTACTAAACAACAAAAGCAATAAAGTAAAACACTCACCTTATTTTACTCACTCACCACTCTCTCTCCTATCACATTCTCTTCACTCACGTACACCCCCTCCTTCCTCCTCTCTATTTTCTTCTACCCCCAACCGATAGCAATGGTGATTTGAGAGAACCCACACAAAACCCAACTTCTATCCTCTTGTTGAGTGTCCAAACCTTCTCTAAAAATTATAAAAATACCACCATTGTCTTCCTCTCATCAAGGAGAGTATTTCCCTCCTTTTAAAATTCGAAAACAAGAACTTTCATCTCCATAGGTGTGTAGCATTTGGAGCTTCAAGACCACCATTGGAACCACCTCCTTCTCCTTGTTACTTTGAGGTAAAAATATTCTCAAAACTCCATCTTTTTCTAGCCCTTGTGGGCAAAACGAAATTTGGAAACTAAACCCTTGTTGTTCCTTGTACTCTAGCCAATTTTGGCATTGTTGGTGGAGTTGAAATCTTGCTCTTGAGCCATTCCAAGCTTTACTTGTACCCTTGCAAGGTAATGAAATTCCTAAAACCTAAAATATGTATTAAGCTTTTAAGAATGGTTAGGGTTAGGTTGGTGTATTAAAATGTGAATATATGGGTTGTAGTGTTAGAGGATTTGAGTTGCTAAAACCGGTGGAAAGGAGGAAAGGAAGAAGGAAGAGGAAGGAAAGAAAACTAGAAGGGAGAACAAGGTAACTATGCTCTCTTGTGTAGTCTTGTATAAATGTATGTAACAGATTTTAGAAGTTTGAAATGAGTGATGAAAATGGTATTGTGTAGTAGTGTAATGTGTAAGAGAATCCAAATGTGTTAAACCCTTAAAAAACATTATAAACCTGTGAAAGCCTAGATGGGAATTGAATGTAGTGTGCAGGAAATTTTAAGAGTGTTTAGTGTTGGTATATGTGTATGGGAGCTTTGTATATCTATGATGGTTGGAAACAGGTGAGATGATGATAATGTGTGAGAAAACAATGTGGTGAGAGCGTAAAAATATAGGGGAGACTATGGCGAAATTTATCTAGGATTAGAACACTTAATGAACTAGAACTAGGTGCAAAGTATAGGTTGTAACAGATTTAGATGGAGAGAGTTAGAGTAGAAATCTGTAGCAAAATGCAACTAGAGAAGAAACTATGTGAGTGTTGAAATGGAATTTGGGAAGAACAAGAGTGTAAGTTAGTATAGGATTTGTGTAATGAATTAAGGAATGCAAAGACATGATTTAGAGTGTGTAATTAGTGATAAAACATGTGGGAATAAGTGTAGGAACAATGGGGAAGTAATGGGTAAGAAGAGGGACTGAAAACAGATTTTAAAACTGAAATACTAGGCCGGACCGACCTTGGGACCGAACTTGCAAGGTCGGTCGAGCCCAGATTTACAAAGGACGGAAACCTTCTGGAATGGACCGACCTTGGGGACCGAACTTGCAAGGTCGGTCGGCCAGAAAATTCCCGTCATAAAACCTTCTGGAATGGACCGACCTTGGGGACCGGACTTGCAAGGTCGGTCGGCCTAAAATTTGCCCATAATGCAACTTACTGGAATGGACCGACCTTGGGACCGGACATGCAGGGTCGGTCGACTCCAGAATTTCGAAACCAAAACTCACTGGAATGGACCGACCTTGGGACCGGACTTGGCAAGGTCGGTCGGCCCTGTAATTTTCCAGCGTAGTACCTTACTGACTTCGACCGACCTTGGGTCCGACCCTGGGTAAGGTCGGTCGGGTCAAACAAAAAAATGTATTATTATAATAAGTATATGTATATATATATATATATACCCACATATACATATGTACATATATGTATAGGTACACCTTAGTAAGTAAGGAAATAAACTTAAGTAGAGAAGAGTAAGTAAACAAAGTGTAAGTACAAGAATTTCAAAGACTTAGTAAGTATGAGTTCGGAAACGTAAGAGTAGTCGAGTTAAGTTAATGATAGTTAGATTAATCACTCGATTGTATGTATATCTTAGGATTTGATTTGTGGACACCGGAGGAACGTCGGATACAAGTACAACGATGAATGGTATGAATTCCTCATGCCCCGTATGCTACCTTGGTTACTCTGATTTGTGTGTTGTGTGCTAATTGATCACCAAATAAGATAAATACACGAATCGGAGTTATCATGTTTACTTGTGAATATGTAGTGTTGTATATCGTTGTATATTGCCTTTAAATCTTAGTTTGTATAATTCATGAAATGTATGGATGAATATGAGTGTGTGTATGTATGATATATTGCTTTGTGACCGAACATGTTTATGATTGGACTTCTAACTAATTCCTAACAAGCTAACCAAGCTAACTTAAATTGGTAAATAAATTGGAATGAGTAGAAGTCCGATATAGTTTCGGCCACGCGTGAGGATGAGGAGACACAAGAGGTTGGATCCGATTCCTGACTCTTAAACTGGTCTGCGGCCCAAATCCCTTAAATGGGTAGCATCCCAGATTGGTGAGTCAAGTAAATCCCGGTGGTGGGATGGTGTAGTCCCCGGGCCGGAGGTCATACCGACTTAACATGAGTAAAATTAAGTAAGTAAGAATTAGTAAGTAAGTAAATGAAAGTAAGTAAGTAAAGTAAGAACAAGTAATGGGAATGAGTAAAAGAGTAATAAGCATTCCGATTAACCCGGATGCGCAATTTGGCTAACTTTGAGAAGGTAAGTAATGTGTATGTCATTGTAATGTTTCTTTGGATTGTATAGTGCATTGTATATGTATGTATGTTGTATGCAAAGCATGTATGTATGAAATTAACGAATCGCATGTTTAGCGGACGTCAAATAGTCGGCGTGCCCTTGTTAGCACTCGGTATATGCGGAGTTTATGCGCAGCTTTTGCTGAGCCCCTTGGGGCACCGTTTTTAACATAATGTAGGTACTCGTGAAGGATGAAGACTAGGAGAGTTGAAGTTTGATTTCTTTTTGTCTGTAATAAATGAATTATGAATGGTGTACTAAGTAGTACATGGCTGTAGGTTTTTGTTAGCCGGTGTACCATGGGGTACACCTTTTTGGATATTGAAAGAATGGAGCATTGGTATAGAGGAGTAGTTGTTTAAACTCATTACTTTTGGTAGATTGGAAAAGGGAATGTAAAAGAATATACTTTAAATACTCGGTAATCCAGCAGTGCAAGTATGTTATCTTTTGTAATTAGTAAGTAATTGTAGTAGCTCGGCACGCTATGATCATCAGACCGTGACTGTAAGTAAGGTAAGCCTAGCTAGCCGTATGGGCGGTTAGCGGCGTTGTACCACCCGCCGTAGTAAGTAGTAGTCTTCCGCTGCGAACTGATAGAATTAAGGGATGATTGGATGGTAAGCATAGGATTAACGGTAGGGGTGTTACAAAAAGTGGTATCAGAGCGTAGTTACATTCTGATGTCCATAGTTACCGAGCATAGGGATTACCGAGTTAGGATTTCAACCGTCTTAAGACGGATACTTAGAAACCTAACTAGGAACTACCGTTGTTAACAACGGATACCCTTGACGTTCTTAGGAACGATACCTTGCTTAAATTCCATGACCTTTAAGTCATATCTTGCGGAGCCTAATATAAATGTTAAACATTCAGATGTCAGGAAGAGGTCCAGGTCGCCGAGGGACCAATGACGGACCGGGCGTGCAGACGATAGCAGAGATCGTCGCCGCCACGGTAGCACAGATGCTACCGCAAGTAATCAATGCCATGCAACAAAACCAACAGAATCAAACACAAGCGGGACCAATCCCTCCCCCTCCACCCAGAGAAGCCAACTGGGTAAAAGATGTAGCGGAACTCCGCCTTCCTTGCTTTAGGGGCGAGAGTGATCCGGCTAAGCTAGAAGCCTATATCTCCGAGATGGAGACGGCGTTCGAAACCCTCGAAGCTCCTGCTGGAGTTCGAGTTAGAGTTGCAGCCTACTATCTGAAAGATGCAGCCATGGATTGGTGGAAACTAATCAAGCATGAACATGTCAACGACCCCACATTCGATTGGGAATCTTTCGCATCCCTCCTCTGATCCAAATACTACCCGGAGCACGTGAAAACCAAGAAAAGGCTAGAGTTGGATGCCTTGAAAATGACAGAGAAGATGTTTGTCGATGAGTACTACAGAACCTTCACCTCCATCCTCCGTCTTCTACATGACCTAGGATACACCGGCCAGGTGTTGGTCGATCGCTTTTATGGCGGTCTGAGCCATCGCCTTCGGTACGGTATGGGCTACACACGATTTACCTCCCTTCAGGTAAAAATCGGTTAACCCTTAGTATCATTTCAATTCCTTAAATTCCTTGGATTCCTTGAATCTCTTCTCTATCCTTCCTTAAATAAGAATCCCGGCTAATACCTGAAACTTCAGGAGTGTTATCACGCGGCCTCTCGTGTTGAGATCACTTGCCAACTTCGGGATGAAGAAACCGCGCTAAAGCGCAAGGCTAACGGTAAGAACACTAATGTCGAGGAGCAGAACCAGGGGAAGAGCTGGAAAAAGAAGAAGGGGAATTTCTTTCAGCAATCCCAAAAGAAATTCCCAAGTGAGAGCAGTGCCCATGCTGAGAAGGGCAACCCGGTTGAGATTCTTCAGCTAGGGTCATCTGCACCGGTGGCTGCGAAGCCACTGAGATCACACCCACCTAAGGGTAAACTTCTAATTCAAATTCGTATTCATATAAGTACCACACCTAGTATATCCACGCACACATGTGCTAACCCTTTAAACCTCAGGTTCTGGCTCCGGTTTCACCAAAACCTTCTCCGACGGCCACACATATGTGTGCAGGAAGTGCAACCAAGACCATCCCGGCAAGGACTACTATGGGAGAGACATCAAGTGCTACAATTGCCAGAAACCGGGTCATACAGCCAATAGATGCCTAGAGAATGCCAAGCCAAAAGGGAACTTCCAAAGCTACAAGCAGAGGGAAGCAATGGAGGTTTGCATCTGCGATGCACCGACCCATCAGGCACCACAGGACAGGGATCCCGGGGACCTCAAGGGGTCACCTCAGAGGCAGCTGTCTGCATGTCATAGACGTTGACGGGTCCGGTTTCTAAGTCCGGCCCAGGTAATTATCCGAACCTTGAATCCTTGAAGAAGCATGACTAAGTAGTAGAATAAATGTTTGAATGAATGCATGATTGAACGAATTGGAATATGTAATGAGCATGAAATGAAGTAGTTGAAACTAGTACTCACCGTAGATGAAATTTATACCATAGGAAGCTTTAGTATCTGTTATCCGATACGATAAACCGAATAAAGAAGGAGATCGGCATCACCAATCACTACTACACCAGCGAGCAGTGTTAGGTCATCCGACCAGGTATGCTTCTATTAAGGGGATATCTGACACCTGAAGCACAAATCTCAATTATTAGACGATGCAACGAGCTAGGAGCGGGTCAAGGAGGATTTTATACACCCAATTCCCCGGTGGAGCTAAGATGAAACTGAAGATATGTGCTGTGAAAGGATTGGAATCCTTATACCAACATACCAAGAACCGAACACAATGGAGCGACGCCACCGACATACCTCCAGATTTCTGGCACTCGTCACACAAGCAGTAGAACTTGCACAACATGCGAACATGATCCGATTCCCGCACTTGAAAGCGGACCTCTGTATCGTCAACTTCTATGAGAAAGAAGGACGACTTGGCACACCAAGACAAAGACGAGACAGCGGAATCTCTTGAAAAGGAGTGCCCTAATGTCTTGGTCCATTGGTGATGACGCCGTATTTATGTATAGCGAGCAGGAAGTGTAGACCTTGCACAGAAATTGGTATTGAGATCAGGAAGATTCCTAATCATGGGTGGAAACTCTAGGATGATGTACAACGGGATCAACAAGATCAAGTTGAATACGCACCACCGCAATAGTCAATGCCACACACATGAACCGGACGCCTGAACCTTCCTTTAGGAAGTATTAAATTCATAGTATCAGTAATCTATTAGTGACGTGTATTAGAGACACGGTATAGTAAATGGTTGGTTTATCAATAAAGAGCAGTGTTGATTTAAATTCCACTTGTGTCCACCATCAATACTTATCCACTTGTGAATCCAATAGGTTGTGGCTCGGTAACCGAAGTAACCTGAGTATCCTCACCGAAGCACAAGCCGCAGAAGCGGCACCATCTAACGGGAACCTTCCCAGTGAACGGCATTGAAGCCATGTGTTATTCGAACTCCGGCACCTCTCACACCTTCACACCATCTTCATGAAGAGGTTAGGCCTAGTGCGAGAGCTACCAAACTTCTTGGTTACTCTCCCATCAAAGGAGCGAGTAACAGTGCACCAAGTATTACAAAGCACCACAATCCAAATCAAGGCGAAGCGTTCCCATCCTCCTTCATCGAGTTTAATGGATTGGGATTCGACTTAATTATTGGAATGAATTGGTTGGAGCGGCACAAGGGTAGAATCCTCTGCGCCAAGCATCGATTGCTGCTCAAGAGTCCTTCTGGGGGTTACTGTATCTTACCGCCAGAGGACCTAGAGAGCCTCGACCACACTCATATCTATGGCTATGTACCGGGAGCTCAGAAAGGGCCATGAAGTGTATCTATGTTATGTACAAGACCTGGAGAGAGATCCAGAGTTCAGTGATGATGTACCGATTGTATCTGAATATCCCGATGTATTCCCTAAGGAGCTACCTGGCATGCCACCTCAGAGAGCGGTAGAGTTTGAAATTGACCTCTTGCCAGGTACCGGTCCCGTTGCTAGGGCACCGTACCGTATGGCACCTGCCGAAATGACAGAGCTGAAAGAGCAATTACGAGACCTACTTGACAAAGGATTTATACGCCCGAGCGTATCACCCTGGGGAGCACCGGTCCTCTTTGTGAAGAAGAAGGACGGTAGCCTCCGACTTTGTATTGACTACCGCGAGCTGAATGCGGTCACAGTCAAGAATAAATACCCATTGCCACACATCGACGACCTATTCAACCAGTTGAAAGGAGCCTCAGTCTTCTCCAAGATCGACCTCCGTTCTGGATATCATCAGATTGCAATCAAGGAACAAGACATCGAGAAAACGGCATTCCGTACCAGATATGGCCACTACGAATTCACGGTGATGCCATTCGGTTTGTCAAACGCACCAGCTAAATTCATGGACCTCATGAATCGACTATTCAGTGAGCAGTTGGACACTTCGGTTGTTATCTTCACCGACGACATCCTTGTATACTCCAAATCAGCAGAGGAACATGAAATCCACTTGAGGAAAGTGCTTGAGACACTGTGCGAGAACCAGCTGTATGCGAAGTTCTCCAAATGCGAGTTTTGGCTAGATCAGGTATCATTCCTTGGTCATGTCATCTCGAGCGCGAGTATCTCAGTTGACCCTTCAAAGATAGAAGCTGTACGATCATGGCCTAGACCCAAGACTGTTACCAACATTAGGAGCTTTCTTGGTCTAGCCGGTTACTACCGGAGATTTGTAAAGGACTTCTCGAAAGTCGCTAAGCCCATTACTACACTGATGAAGAAAGATGCACCGTTTGTATGGACAGACGAGTGCGAGTTATCATTTCAAAGCCTAAAGGACTCATTGACCTCAGCGCCCATCCTTACTCTTCCAGAGGGCACAGAGGGATTTGAGGTATATTGTGATGCATCAGGCAAAGGAATGGGATGCGTACTCATGCAGCATGGCAAGGTTGTAGCTTATGCCTCCCGCCAGCTGAAAAAGCATGAGGAGAATTACCCGACACATGACTTAGAGTTAGGAGCCATTGTCTTCGCCATGAAGATATGGTGACACTATCTCTATGGGGTAAGCATCACCATCTACTCCGACCACAAGAGCTTACAGTATGTATTCACACAGAAAGAATTGAATTTGAGACAGAGAAGGTGGATGGAGTTTCTCTCAGACTACGACATCGACCTACAGTATAAGGAAGGGAAGGCAAACGTGGTAGCCGACGCCCTGAGTCGTCGAGCACGCTCGCTCCATTCGCTACTCGCTTCTTCTAGCTTGGTTGACGAGGTGCGAGACGCTCAGTTGAGCGACCCTTACCTAACCGAAATCAGACAAAAGATCGAAAATGGTACATTTGAGAAGAAGAAGTACGATTTAAAGCTACGTGAAGATGGTTTGATTCGGTTGAATGGCAGGCTATGCGTCCCCCGAAGCAATGCTGAGCTAAGGGATCGCATCCTGCGAGAGTCACACAGTTCCACATTGTCAGTCCATCCAGGGGCCTCCAAGATGTACAAAGACATGAAGAGGTACTTCTGGGTCTGGAATGAAATCAGATGTGACAGAGTTTGTATTGAGATGCTTGACATGCCAAAAAGTAAAATTTGAACATCGTAGACCGGGCGGAATGGTACAATCGATGCCAGTTCCGGAGTGGAAATTTCATGATATCTTCATGGATTTTGTTGTAGGACTCCCACCTGCCAGGGGAGGACTCAACATGATCTGGGTTGTAGTCGATCGCATTACCAAGGTTGCCAGATTCATACCGATGAAGGACACCTAGAAAGTAGTGAAGCTCGCAGAGCTATTCGACAAAGAGATTATCAGACATCACGGAGTCCCTAATACCATAGTATCTGACCGCGACACCAGGTTTCTTTCGAGATACTGGAGAGCCACACGGGAAGCGCTGGGTACAGAATTGAAGTTGAGTACCGCCTTCCATCCTCAGACCGACGGTCGGACAGAAAGGACCATCTAGACACTGGAGGACATGCTTAGGCATGTGCCTTAGACTTCCAGGGGAGTTGGTTAGATAAGCTTCATCTTATTGAATTTTCTTACAATAATAGCTAGCATGCTTCGATTAAGATGTCGCCTTTCCAAGCTTTATACGGTAGACCTTGTCGTACACCCTTGTGTTGGGATGAGTCAAGCGAAGCGGTCATCATAGGACTGGAGTATCTAGAACAAGTCTAAGCGGAAGTGCAACAAATCCGAGCCAATATGAAGGCAGCCCAAGATAGACAGAAATCCTATGCGAATGTGAGACGACGCGACCTTGAGTTCGCCGTGGGCGACCAAGTGTTCTTGCGAGTTTCACCTATGAAGGGCGTATTCCGTTTTGGTCAGAAGGGCAAGCTAAGCCCAAAATTTGTAGGGCCGTACACTATCACCGAAAGAGTTGGATCCGTAGCCTACAGGTTAGCGTTACCTGAGGACTTGGGGCGTGTACATGATGTCTTTCATGAGTCACAACTCAAGAAGTATATTGCTGATCCTTCTCATGTCTTAGAGCCCGAGAGACTATCCATTGAGCCGACTATGCGATATGTTGAGACCCCTGTGAGAATCCTTGATAGGAAGACCAGAGACACTCGCCATAAGTCTATACGAATGGTGAAGGTCCTATGGTCAAACCATGACGTCGAAGAAGCGACATGGGAGTTGGAAGATGCCATGAAGGCTAAGTACCCACAGTTATTCATAGACTAGATAGTCTAGTACTTAGTAATACGGGTACGGGGCGTACCCCTTTTAAGGGGGGTAGAGCCTTTTTGCTTTTGCATTGCTTCGGGGTAAGCATTGCATAGTGTGTAGGTATTGTAATAGATGTTTTGTATGGCACATGTAGTGCAAGTGAATTTGGTATGTGTGTGTATGTATGTGTAATGTGTAGTGTATGGGTGTGGATGTATGATGTGTAATGTATCTGTGTAATGTGTATTGTGAATTGCTTTGGTGTATCGTGTAATGTGGATATGATGTGTATGGAAAGGTGGATTGTGTATGTGAACTGTGTATGATGCTTGAATGGTGTATGCTTGCAATGTGAAAGGAGGTAAACACCTCATAGGTGGTAGTAAGATGCATTATAGCAATTGGTTGCCTAATGAGTAGAATTACTTAAACTATTAACCTTGAGTAACTTTGAGGGCAAAGTTTCTTAAGGGGGGTAGATTGAAATACCCCGTAATTAAAAATAGTGATTAATTAGGCTAATAATTTATTTAGAAGCTTAATTAAGTGTAAATAATCATGAGGGAACAAATCCCAAAGAAAACGGATCCTTAAAACGGATTAAAAACACTAACGAACCTTAAACCACGTTTTTCGAGGGAACCGGGAAAACGTGACTTTAAGCGGGTCAAATAGACTCGTAACAATTTTGGTCAACTAAATAGTCATTAATAAATATTAGTGAAGCTTTAGAACCAATAAAATCAGTAAAACGAGAAATTTGTAAAAACTGTCAAAAACGGGAAGTTGTGGGGTAGAAACATAAATAACCAAAACTTATGTGTCCACTTTTAATATAAAAATTAAAGTTGTGTGTGTGCTGGTGCCAGCCGGCCCCTATTCCCCCTCTCTCACACACTCACTTACTCCCTCTTATTTACTAAACAACAAAAGCAATAAAGTAAAACACTCACCTTATTTTACTCACTCACCACTCTCTCTCCTATCACATTCTCTTCACTCACGTACACCCCCTCCTTCCTCCTCTCTATTTTCTTCTACCCCCAACCGATAGCAATGGTGATTTGAGAGAACCCACACAAAACCCAACTTCTCTCCTCTTGTTGAGTGTCCAAACCTTCTCCAAAAATTATAAAAATACCACCATTGTCTTCCTCTCATCAAGGAGAGTATTTCCCTCCTTTCAAAATTAGAAAACAAGAACTTTCATCTCCATGGGTGTGTAGCATTTGGAGCTTCAAGACCACCATTGGAACCACCTCCTTCTCCTTGTTACTTTGAGGTAAAAATATTTTCAAAACTCCATCTTTTTCTAGCCCTTGTGGGCAAAACGAAATTTGGAAACTAAACCCTTGTTGTTCCTTGTACTCTAGCCGATTTTGGCATTGTTGCTGGAGTTGAAATCTTGCTCTTGAGCCATTCCAAGCTTTACTTGTACCCTTGCAAGGTAATGAAATTCCTAAACCCTAAAATATGCATTAAGCTTTTAAGAATGGTTAGGGTTAGGTTGGTGTATTGAAATGTGAATATATGGGTCGTAGTGTTAGAGGATTTGAGTTGCTAAAACCGGTGGAAAGGAGGAAAGGAAGAAGGAAGATGAAGTAAAGAAAACTAGAAGGGAGAACAAGGTAACTATGCTCTCTTGTGTAGTCTTGTATAAATGTATGTAACAGATTTTAGAAGTTTGAAATGAGTGATGAAAATGGTATTGTGTAGTAGTGTAATGTGTACGAGAACCCAAATGTGTTAAACCCTTAAAAGACATTAAAAACCTGTGGAAGCCTATATGGGAATTGAATGTAGTGTGCAGGAAATTTTAAGAGTGTTTAGTGTTGGTATATGTGTATGGGAGCTTTGTATATCTATGATGGTTGGAAACAGGTGAGATGATGATAATGTGTGAGAAAACAATGTGGTGAGAGCGTAAAAATATAGGGGAGACTATGGTAAAATTTATCTAGGATTAGAACACTTAATGAACTAGAACTAGGTGAAAAGTATAGGTTGTAACAGATTTAGATGGAGAGAGTTAGAGTAGAAATCTGTAGCAAAATGCAACTAGAGAAGAAACTATGTGAGTGTTGAAATGGAATTTGGGAAGAACAAGAGTGTAAGTTAGTATAGGATTTGTGTAATGAATTAAGGAATGAAATGACATAATTTAGAGTGTGTAATTAGTGATAAAACATGTGGAAATAAGTGTAGGAACAATGGGGAAGTAATGGGTAAGAAGAGGGACTGAAAACAGATTTTAAAACTGAAATACTGGGCCGGACCGACCTTGGGACCGAACTTGCAAGGTCGGTCGAGCCCAGATTTACAAAGGACGGAAACCTTCTGGAATGGACCGACCTTGGGGACCGAACTTGCAAGGTCGGTCGGCCAGAAAATTCCCGTAATAAAACCTTCTGGAACGGACCGACCTTGGGGACCGGACTTGCAAGGTCGGTTGGCCTAAAATTCGCCCGTAATGCAACTTACTGGAATGGACCGACCTTGGGACCGGACATGCAGGGTCGGTCAACTCCAGAATTTCGAAACCAAAACTCACTGGAACGGACCGACCTTGGGACCGGACTTGGCAAGGTCGGGCCCTGTAATTTTCCAGCGTAGTGCCTTACTGACTTCGACCGACCTTGGTCCGACCCTGGGTAAGGTCGGTCGGGTCAAACAAAAAAATGTATTATTATAATAAGTATATGTATATATATATATATATACATACCCACATATACATATGTACATATATGTATAAGTACACCTTAGTAAGTAAGGAAATAAACTTAAGTAGAGAAGAGTAAGTAAACAAAGTGTAAGTACAAGAATGTCAAAGACTTAGTAAGTATGAGTTAGGAAACGTAAGAGTAGTCGAGTTAAGTTAATGATAGTTAGATTAATCACTCGATTGTATGTATATCTTAGGATTTGATTTGTGGACACCGGAGGAACGTCGGATACAAGTACAA
Organism: Limonium bicolor; assembly: GCA_023374045.1. Classification (NCBI taxonomy): domain Eukaryota; kingdom Viridiplantae; phylum Streptophyta; class Magnoliopsida; order Caryophyllales; family Plumbaginaceae; genus Limonium; species Limonium bicolor. The sequence continues at coordinate 221,023,841 of CM041781.1, forward strand.
CGGTGAATGGTATGAATTCCTCATGCCCCGTATGCTACCTTGGTTACTCTGATTTGTGTGTTGTGTGCTAATTGATCACCAAATAAGATAAATACACGAATCGGAGTTATCATGTTTACTTGTGAATATGTAGTGTTGTATATCGTTGTATATTTCCCTTAAATCTTAGTTTGTATAATTCATGAAATGTATGGATGAATATGAGTGTGTGTATGTATGATATATTGCTTTGTGACCGAACATGTTTATGATTGGACTTCTAACTAATTCCTAACAAGCTAACCAAGCTAACTTAAATTGGTAAATAAATTGGAATGAGTAGAAGTCCGATATAGTTTCGGCCACGTGTGAGGATGAGGAGGCACAAGAGGTTGGATCCGATTCCTGACTCTTAAACTGGTTCGCGGCCCAAATCCCTTAAATGGGTAGCATCTCAGATTGGTGAGTCAAGTAAATCCCGGTGGTGGGACGGTGTAGTCCCCGGGCCGGAGGTCATACCGACTTAACATGAGTAAAAGTAAGTAAGTAAGAATGAGTAAGTAAGTAAGAATGAGTAAGTAAGTAAATGAAAGTAAGTAAGTAAAGTAAGAACAAGTAATAGGAATGAGTAAAAGAGTAATAAGCATTCCGATTAACCCGGATGCACAATTTGGCTAACTTTGAGAAGGTAAGTAGTGTGTATGTCAGTGTAATGTTTCTTTGGATTGTATAGTGCATTGTATATGTATGTATGTTGTATGCAAAGCATGTATGTATGAAATTAACGAATCGCCTGTTTAGCGGACGTCAAATAGTCGGCGTGCCCTTGTTAGCACTCGGTATATGTGGAGTTTATGCGCAGCTTTTGCTGAGCCCCTTGGGGCACCGTTTTTAACATAATGTAGGTACTCGTGAAGGATAAAGACTAGGAGAGTTGAAGTTTGATTTCTTTTTGTCTGTAATGAATGAATTATGAATGGTGTACTAAGTAGTACACGACTGTAGGTTTTTGTTAGCCGGTGTACCATGGGGTACACCTTTTTGGATAATGAAAGAATGGAGCATTGGTATAGAGGAGTAGTTGTTTAAACTCATTACTTTTGGTAGATTGGAAAAGGGAATGTAATTGAATATACTTTAAATACTCGGTAATCCAGCAGTGCAAGTATGTTATCTTTTGTAATTAGTAAGTAATTGTAGTAGCTTGGCACGCTATGTTCATCAGACCGTGATTGTAAGTAAGGTAAGCCTAGCTAGCCGTATGGGCGGTTAGCGGTGTTGTACCACCCGCCGTAGTAAGTAGTAGTCTTCCGCTGCGAACTGATAGAATTAAGGGATGATTGGACGGTAAGCATAGGATTAACGGTAGGGGTGTTACAGATTTTGAAAGCGCCGTACAGGATGGCATCCACTGATATGAAGGAGTTGAAAGTTTAGCCCGAAGAGTTATTAAACAAAAGGTACATCCGTCCAAGTGTGTCACCTTGGGGAGCACCGGTCTTATTTGTTAAAAAGAAGGATGGATGATTGAGGTTGTGCATCGATTACAGAGAGCTCAACCAAGTCACCGTGAAAAACAAACCCTTTACCCAGAATAGATGACCAGTTCGACCAGCTGCAAGGTGCGGGTGTATTCTCAAGATTGATTTGAACTCTGGATATCACCAGTTGAAGATTGCTGAGAATGATATTCCAAAGACCGCCTTCAAACGAGGTATGGGCACTATGAATTCACTGTAATGCCATTTGGTTTGACTAACGCCCCGACAGTAATTACGGTTTTGATGAACAGGATTTTCGAGCCCTACCTTGATCAGTTTGTGGTGGTATTTATTGATGATATACTTATATATTCTAAGAGTTTGGAGGAACATGAAAATCATCTAAGGCAGGTATTGCAGACATTGCGAGACAACAAGTTATATGCCAAATTGTCAAAGTGTGAATTTTGGTTGGAGAAAGTCGCATTCCTGGGGCACATTGTCACAAGTGCTGGTATCTCTGTAGACCCAGCTAAGCTGGAAGCAGTAAGAGATTGGCCTAGACCGACCACTGTGACTGAGATTCGAAGTTTTCTAGACTAGCAGGGTATTATAGGAGATTTGTTAAAGACTTCTCGAAGATTTCTAGGCCTCTCACCAATCTTATGAGGAAGGTAGTGAAGTTCCTATGGGACGAAGATTGTGAAAAAGCTTTTCAGGTTCTAAAGGAAAGGTTGACTACAACACCAGTGTTGACCTTACCATCAGGGACTAAAGGCTTTGCAGTTTATAGTGACGCTTCAAAGTATGGCCTGGGGTGTGATCTGATGCAACATGGTAAGGTGATCGCATACGCTTCAAGACAGTTGAAGGAATACGAAACCAGGTATCCTACGCATGACTTGGAGCTAGCAGCGGAGGTTTTTGCCCTAAAAATCTGGAGACATTATCTTTATGGCACTTCGTGCAAGATCTTTACTGATCATAAGAGCTTGAAATACCATTTTCACTTAGAAAGAGTTGAATATGTGGCAAAGAAGGTGGCTAGAGATTATCAAAGACTATAATCTGGAAAAATTTTACTACGAAGGTAAAGCCAATGTTGTAGCTTGATGCATTGAGCATGAAGCAGACACATACTATGAATCTTATGTGGATACTTAGCGAAAAGTTGCGCCATGAGTTTGAAAAGATGAATTTGGAGGTGATGGAACCTGGTGGAGTTGACAAAGAGATTAGAATGTTTAACATGACTATCACCTCAAATGTTTATGTTGAGATTATTAAAGGGAAACCTGGAGATGTGAAGCTTGAGAGAATCCGCAAGAAGATAAAGGAAGGTAAAGCTACTGATTTTGTAATTCATGATGATGGAAGTATAAGGTACCGAGGCGGGTGGTGTGTACCACATAAATGTAGAGAGGTAAAAGAGAAGTTAATGCAGGAAGCGCATAATACTCTGTATTCAGTACACCCGGGTGGTGATAAGTTGTACAAAGATCTCAAGAAACACTTCTGGTGGCTGAGAATGAAGAGGGAAGTTGCTGAATTTGTATCTAAGTGTTTGATGTGCCAGAAGGTGAAGTTTGAACACAAGAGAATGGGAGGCCTAGTACAACCATTAGAGATGCCTAAGTGGCAGTGGGATTCAATCTCAATGGACTTTGTTGTTGGACTTCCCTTGGCGAAGAGTGGAATGAATCAAATCCGGGTAATTATTGATAGACTCGCAAAAAATGCCAGGTTCATACCGATGAAGGATACTTGGTCAATGCAACAGTTGGTGGATGCCTACATCAAAAATATGGTAAGGTGTCATGGAGTCCTGGCGACAATAATCTCTGAAGAGACTCTAGATTTTTGTCTCAATTCTGGAGTCAGTTTCAAAAGGCAATGGGATCAAAGTTGAATCTTAGTACTGCTTTCCATCCGGCTACGGATGGGCAAACTGAGAGAACTATTCAGACCCTAGAAGATGTGATTCGAGCCTGTCTCATGGACTTCCAAGGTTCTAGGGTTGATACACTACACTTGATATAGTTCTCATACAACAATAGCTATCACATTAGCATCAACATGGCCCCATATGAGGCTCTTTATAGAAGAAAGTGTAGAACCCTACTTTGTTGGAGTGACATCAATGAAATTGTGGTACTTGGACCACAATTGATTGAGGAGACTATGAGTCAAGTCCGGATAATACAAGACCGAATGAAAGTTGTTCAGGACAGACAAAAGTCTTATGTTGACTTAAAAAGGATACCTGTAGAATTTGAGGTGGGACAAAAGGTGTTCTTGAAGGTATCTCCCACCAAAGGAGTCACGAGGTTTGGAACGAAAGGAAAATCAAATCCGAAGTTTGTAGGACCATATGAGATCTTGGAGTGAGTGGGAAATGTTGCTTATAGACTTGCATTGCCCATGGAGCTGAAGAAAGTACATGACATTTTTCATGTTTCTCAGCTCAAAAAGTATATTCCAGATCCTTCTCATATTCTACAATCGGAGGTGGTGGAGTTAGATTAAATCCCTTCGTATGAGGAATACCCTATCAGAATTCTTGATACCAAGGCGAGGATACAAGATCAAAGACTACTCAGGTGGTCAAGGTACTATGGTCCAATCATGGGACCGAGGAAACCATCTGGGAAGTGGAGGACGAGATGAAAAAGAAATACCCGCATCTGTTTGATAAGATACATATTTAAGTTACGAGGTCGTAACCTTCTTTAAAGGGGATGAAGTGAAATAACAAGTACGTTTAATAACTGTTGGTGAAAACCGATTAGTTTTAGTTACCAGAATAAGCTAAGCTTCAGGGTCAAAGCTTTCTTTTAAAGGGGAAGAATGAGATACCAGGAAATTAGATGATTATTACTATTTATTTTGATAAGTTTGTACGGAAATTAGACTATTTATTACTATTTAATTTGATAAGTTTATTTAGTATATTTTATAGAGTGATAATTATTTGGTTTATATAAAAAAATTACTATAAATATAAAACTTCTTCGTAAAGAAAATTGTAATTATCGACTTTAGATATTACGGTAACTTAATTAAGTATTCTAGAATAAGTGTCTTACATTGTATATTTATTCTTATAATATCCATATTCCAGAATATTCCAAAAAATATAAAGAAAGAAAGATTATCTTCCCAACTTTAGTATTATATAAACAAATATTTTCCCTACTTCAGAACCGTGATATCCTTACTAGGGGTGTCAAAATCGGGTTTCGGGTCGGGTTGAGCCCAACCTGAACCCAACATGAAAATAGTTTAGGTCAACCCGAACCCAACCCGTTTTTTCAAAAAATTTATTTTATTTTTTAAAATTTGAATTTTTTTAATAAATAAATATAATACTTTAATATTAATTAATTATTAGATACCATATTTAATCATAAATCACTGATTAAATGTTATTTTTAGTCACAAATTATTCATTAAACACTAATTTAAGTGATTAAATATAACATATTTTCTATTTTTAATTTAAAAAAATCGGGTTACAGGTTGACGAGTTCAACCCGAAGCGGGTTTCTATTACCCGACCCAAAAATCTTTTCGGATCAAAAATCTTAACCCGAACCCGGCTTTTTACAGGTCGGTTTCAGGTCGGGTTTCAGGTTCAGGTCAAGATTGACATCCCTAATCCTTACAACTCTATTAGACCATGATTATCAATAGTTCTTAGGAGTTCTTAACTAAAAAAATAAAGTAAAAACATGATGTGTAAATGAGATGGAGGAGAGAGAAGGAAGAACCATTATTTTGGGTTCTTGTTGGGGAAGAACTTTTTAAGAACCTATTAATGGGGTCCACCATCTTTTTTCTCTAATTATAATATATCAAATATAAATAATTAAATCTTAAATATTTTAAAACCTTAATATTTTAAAAACTAATAATAATATAAATAAACTAAATACATCAAAATTCTTAAAATCTCATTCTCTATAAAATGAGATCCATATTGATTATGTTTTTCATATTTTTAATATATATTTATTTTAGGTAAATTAATACTTATTTTTTGTATTTTGGTGATATAAAAATATAATATTAAAATATACTTGAGAAATATAATATGTACCAATGTATTCATTTCAAACTTCATTATAATATTTTAATCCTAAATATCGCGTGAAAAAATAAAAAATTAATAATACATATAAATTAATTTTATTTTATTTTTGTTTCAAAAATATAATAAACTTTAATCATGCATAAAATATTAAGTTAAGATTATTTGTGTATTATTAAAAATAGTAGTAATAACAATTAAAGATTGATATTTGTATTCATATAATACTTAATAAGTAAAAAATAAAATAATATGACAAATGGAGAGAGTTTAAAACCAAACAATGGGTTCTCTGTTGTTGGTAAAAATTAGATATGGTTCTTAAAATGATGTGGTAGTGAGAGAAATAAGAAAGAGAGTATTAAGAACCCAAATTTAGATTCTTTGATAATCATGCTCTTAGTATTAGCCGTCTTTTTAAAAAACCCTTTCCAGTCTGACTCAATTTAAGAAATCTTGCTTTCACCATCTCTTTCCCACAATCTTTTTTTTAATCAATCTTCTTACTGATCGATGGAAAATTTTAAGTTTGACATTCCGACTAAGGTAAGTGACTGAACATATTCTATCTGACTGTGTTCGCCTATGACTATTTATCATTTTCTTCACAATATGTTTTGTTATAATATTCAAATGAAAGTCGTATATTTGAACGGCATGATTTCAGCACTTGTTTTGTTTTTGGATTTACATGTCATTATGGTTCTTTATTTTCAGAAACCCCTAACGATGAATTGAGGTGGTTAATCTTTGAATTTCAAAAGAAAAAAAGTGGTCAATATTAACTTTTAATATAGCCATTTGTCTGTATGTGGATTTTGGAAAGAAAAGTGGTATTCACAATTAATGCGTAAGTACACATAGCTTGTGTTTTAGATGATAATTTATACGTGATGTGATTCTTTTATTAAACGGTTTAATTATACAGATCTATACGAGCTATATTATGGTTTTGATAAATTGCAGTTGCGCTCATATATATTCTATTTTTTATATATAATAGGTGTAATGGGTTCCTTTCGTATATTTTTTTCGATTTGATTGCATTCACATAAGTATTGTTTCTTTAAGGAATTTTGATTCGTTGGGCAAGCATATTACGATTTTGGGTTAAGCTTTTAATTTCTTATTATGAATTTGTTTCAAGACCTATGTAATTGTTTTTTTTTTTCTATCCGCGGATGATTGGACCCAATTATAATATTAAGATGAACTAATTGTGAAATACCCCTAAGTAATTAAACGCTATTTTAATATATAAATAGCTATATTAAGGTATAAATAATCAAGCAAGTAATAACCTGCGAACAAACGAACAATTCTACCGTAATACGGACATTACCAATACCTTCGCAACAATGAACGCGAATCAACACTGAATGCATGAATAATTACAACCTCTGAGCACCACCTTTACCAAGGAGTGCCATATACTGTTATGTACAATTACAACTAATCAACATCAAGATTAAATTAATATGTATTATCAATATCATACCGATTATGAAACAAGTCCTAAGTAGAAGAATGGCTACCACCATTGGTGTCCCGCCATGTAAAGAAAATGATAAGTATCAATATATGTTAAAGACATGTCGTTTACTACTGTGACGACTGTCAGTGAGGAATGAATGTGTAAGTTAAATCATTGATAACCACCTAAATCGATATTACAGAACACACAAACCAAGCGCTAAATAGCGTAAATAAACAAGTACCTAATGTACAAATAAGGGGCACAAGCTCAGGAGACCGGGAACACCGACTCCGGTTATCTTTCCAGGTATATTACCAACATAACAATGTCTAAGTTAATATGATAAATGGAGCTATAGTACATATCGTAAGCAATGGGAATAACAATCATGAGTTGCTAACAGGCGCCAAACCGCGCACTTGAAAAATAAATAACTGCAGTTACAAGTAACTAGCACTAAACAATAAGTAACAACAAAGACATTATTTACTAGCTGAATACCAGGAGTATATACCAACATGTAATGTTAATCACTAATAGTGATAAATGTTCAGTCCTAACGGATGAACCTGATCTTATGAGAAGTGGCATACAAAGATTCACTTATAATATTTGTAAAAACAACTCATTTGCAGTATCATCAGTGAGAATGGTTGGGAAGTGAAGAGCCAAGATGCTCAAGCAATCATGCAATCTACAATACACCCAATTAAACGGAAAAGCGAACACGTATAAATACCCAAGTATGAGAACTTACCCTACGCCGTATCGGGAAGCATAGGTAAGATATGATAATGATTAAAACTGGAGGAAAGAATTATGTATATACTCATGGAGATCGAGATAGGAGAACTGACATTGCTACCTCAGCACCTATATTACATAAACGATTGCAACCATACAGACGAATCAACGTTTAACGTTCAACTGGTTAGCAACCAAGTGCTACCACTAAAATGTTACTAAGGACATGAGTCCAGGGAACAAAAATAATGTTCCAACCACCTTACCACCATACTACTAAAACATTAGAACCTACGACAAGATAACCAACATTGCGGACCAATCAACATCAAACTACAACAAGGACATCCATCAAAAAGGGAGATTGACAATAGAATACTTCACAATAGTCGTGTGACGGACGCTACCAGTTTACTAAACGAGACATGGGACGACCGCACTCCGATAGGAGCATGTGGGTCTGGCAGACTTATTTATAAGTTAGTCAGGTAAGTAGTAATGTATCAGTATGGTACCCCATGCATGTAAACAAGAAGTGTTAGGAACACGAGAAGTAGTCAACTCCGTACTACGGACAGTGACGCAGATTACCTCGAGGATGGACGAGAAGAGCCGCGGTTAACCAACGGGCTAGAGAAACCAAGAACCTACAACACAGAGTAGCAGACGATACACAGTGAAGACAAGGAGACCCTTCAAAGATGACGAAGCAGACGACAGACACAAGAAACCACTATATGGACGAATAATACGTAGAACCCTCATAAGGATCATGCAAGTTCTTGCAATCCAGAGGAATCTACCAAATGATGTGAACATAAACGCGTGACTACGCAATGATAAGAGACAAGCTAAATGCTAGCAGATACCTTAAGAAGGAATAATGGACTTGGAATGTACCACTCACATGATGATTCGCTCATCTTATCTGTTTGACTCTTTAGATATCAGCTGCTGAGAGTTTACGCCTCTGCACTCTGTAGGACTGAGTGTTTTGGTATTGCACTTGTGCAGTTAGTAATCTAGTAGAAATACAGAAAGATGCAATGGATATCAACAAGAGTGAGTATCAAAGAACTACAACAGTGTATTACTCTGGAACAAAACCACCAGGAGACACGGATGACAATCATCATCTACGTGGACATGTAGGCTGGTACGTCTTGGCATTACAAAGAGAAGTGCAAAGAGCACCAAGTACTAACAAGAGCCAATGTCATATTATACATCAAACTGAATATCAGTGGGAAAAGACACACGAATGTATGCTAGTGATCCAAATAAGAGGATACACAGTAATGAAAAGAGGAAATTGAGCCTATGTTCATGGGTCTGCACCTCATACAGAGCGAGTGGGCCCATTAGAACGAACTTGGGAGAGAGCACAAATACGTGCCTCACCCTTTACATATATTTAAGAGCCCGAAGGGGCTAGAGTCATACCCGTCTCTCTGATATGAGAATAATCTACTACAAAGGTGAAAACACCACATGAGAGTTAGAGAACTCTATGAAAGCCAAGTATCCAGCGCTCCTTGTGGAGCGGCTGTCGAATACTTGTGGGGTACGGGGGCGTAACCCTTTTTAAGGGGGGTAGAGCCTCCTGGCTGTGCACATGTTTGCACTAAATTCTGTTATTTCGTATGCGGGGCATACAAATGTTTGTGGGTATGCGAGGCATACGATGTTGATTGTTGGTTTGTTTCGTATGCGGGGCATACGTGGCTTGTGATGTTGTTGTTCATTTTGTTGGTGTTGTTGGGTACGCGGGGCGTACGTGGTTGATTTGTTTGTGTGAAATGTGCACTTGTTGTATGTATCTTATGAAATACTTGTTGAAATGATGTGTCTACATCCATGAATGTAGTACTGTTCTTTATGATATGCGGGATATATGTATTGTTGTACCTTGTAGATTGATAACTTAGAGTATCGCTTAGATACAAAACGAATAATTAGATACGATATGTTGAACGATGATATGCTATGACACCTCGGGGAGGTCGTCACGGTCAGTAGAACCGATAGGGAATGACGGTGCTGATGGATCGCCTATATCCATATATGTTTGAATTTAACGCCACAATTGAGGGCTATGTGCGGTATTAGCACAACACAATATGCGTAAATGAAATATCACATAGATATTCATTAAGGGATTATAAGGGTAGTTATTATACACCTATTTAAGGACACACGTGTACTAATTGATTATCATGTGTGTCTGTATGTGTATTTGTATGCGGGGCATACGTGTTGGTGTTGTTGGTAGGTTGTTTGCGCATTGCGCATATGTGTATGTTGTGAACATGTATGAATGGTTGACGATTGTTATATATATAGGTGTACACTCCTTATGAATTCAGTTATACTGTACCTCTTAGGTATCGCCACATCAAATAGATGTGCACCATGGCTATGTGGGTAGTTGCTATAAATCACTCGAGAAAGACGACTTCGGGACGAAGTCTCCTTAAGGGGGGTAGACTGAAATACCCCTAAGTAATTAAACGCTATTTTAATATATAAATAGCTATATTAAGGTATAAATAATCAAGCAAGTAATAACCTGCGAACAAACGAACAATTTATTATTACGGTACTTATGTACATACGGATATACATATGTAAATGTACATAACGTTACAAGATTTTAACGTTGTACTTATAACCAAAACGTGACATAACGAAATAGTCGTATATATAAATATACATACGACTAAGAACGTGACATGTTAATATAATCACCTATATACAATAAATGGGCTTAATAGGACTGAAACAAAAAAAGAGCAACATGCTCTAGCCGGGATTTGAAACCGAGACCTCTCGTACCTATCCCGAGACCTTAACCGCTTGAGCTGTGCTCGAATTCAGTATAAGTTATGCACGAAATATACTTACTACTATCACTGCGGAATTACAGAAATGAGGAAAAACCAACTCTCGACATTTCCTCTGAAATCAACACTTCAAAAGCAACAACTGCTCCAAACTTCCACACGACAAACAGACATTCCTCAGCCTGCCTAAGTTCTCCCAATGCAACAGAAGGAATTAATTTTCCAAACGCCCATCCCTCATGAGGATTCCTAGGCGACACGGCTATTGACCAACAGCCCATACCTACCATGTTATAATCAGTTGTCACCTTCCTTCCTTCTGTACCTTCGTCCCTTTCAACTTCCACCGGAGAGCTGCCCAAGACCTCCATGACTGCTACTCCATAGCTAGGTAAGTTCCAAGAGTAAAGCGTACCCACTCTTCTCCTATGAGTTCCTTACCTTCAAGAGCTAAACCATGAACATATACATACAGCAGCAAAGACGAATACTGGGAGCTAGAGCAGTGGGAAGTCCGGTTGAAAGTCAGAGACGGAAGGGAAGCAAACTCCTTTGTCTTCTCAAGGTAAAAACTACATTAAACCAGCTTGAACTCCTCTTCCATTTCGGTAACAACCCAACATATACTAGGCCTCTTTATTCACTGCTTCATTACGCGAGCTTCACCACATTCTTTTCCTTCCATTGTTGTACCGGTTCTAGACATAACTGGTCCTGAACGATTCCTTTTCCTGTTCTTTTTCTGCACTTGATAGACCAGTGTATAGGCCTCAGTACTTGGTGGAAGAGCAAGACCAAACAGTCTCCCTTACCGTACCATTCTCGGTGAAAAAGAAAGGGAAGCAAGGTAAATGCCATACACGCCTCTGTTTAACCCAGCTATGCCTTTTCCTCTGGGTAACACAATTCTGATCTCTGAGTAAACTATCTCAGTATAGATAAACCGACCAGGAGCTGTGAGCCGAAATTCCACCAAAGGTGTAACTAAGGAGTCATCGAGTCTCTACTGGTGAGTCACTTCTAAACTCATGTAGGATCGGATAAACAGAAAGGAAGTTAAATCTATCAAGTTGATAAACATGCAAACCTGTAGAATGTAGTCTCGATGTATTTAGTGCTCTTGAGTTGCTTACGCATTTGTTATCTCATGAATATACTTGACCAAGTCTGCAACCTTGAGTGTGTTGGAGAAAAACAATGAAAAACATATCGCAACACAAGAAAAGGAAACAAACAGAAAATAGAAGTATTGGTTCTGGTTTCTTTTGTTTCGGGTGTAGTTCAGCTGATAAGACCCGCGTTGGTGTATCTATTTTTCAGAGGGAATGTGAGGATAGGAAAGTTTAGGTTAGAAACTTAAAACTCAATCCAACACTTAACTATCTAGGTTAGTAATGAAAGGGAACTGAAAGGAAAACCAAAACAGAAGATTCTCAGGAAACAGAAGCAAGTTCCCAGTTGATGTTTCTGTTAGTTGTGGGGTTTCTGCATTTCTGTACAACTGGCTCGTGAGGTGAGTCATTGAGTTTAAAGTTTTCTAACGCACTTAAGTATGGGAAAGAGCACCTTGAGGAAATTAAAACTCAGCCTGATGCACCATACCGCAATAAGTAGAAGAAAAGAATACTGGTGTAAGAAGAACTCAAAATCTGAAATTAATACTTCTGTGTAATCGATTCCAGTAGCAACATTTCTGTAACACTAGTGAAACTGCCTTGGTAAGTCTATAAACTTAAGATCCAACTGAATATCTAAGCAGGAGAGGAACCCAGTCAGTAGGTCGGGACTGAGGGTGTAAAACAGAAAGGAATTCTTGTCAGCTAGATTCAGTCTTGCCAATCTTCTTCTTTCTGCTCTGTATATAAAGCTATCAAGAGTTAAATATCATAGTGAGGAATCTGTGTCGAGGATTTGAAACTGTACTCAGGTATTTATTTAGATAGCAAATCAACCTAGGGGAAATTCAAATCAGAATCGTGAATGAGCTGCAGATTTCTGAGGAAGTTATCAGGTTGTGGTCTCAGTGTTGACATTTTGGACAGTTCTATCTGGTTTCTGTTAGATGGATTTCAGAGGTGTTAGCTTCATTGTCTTGAGTGGTTTTAAGTTCAGAATCATTCCTAACACCATCGTCTAGAAGTGTAGAAGATTGAGAAGTTAGGAACCGACTAGGAATCAGATGAAATGTAACAGAAAGGGGAACAGGTAACAGTCCCTGCTGTCTGCTTATTTATCAGTTCCAGATCCTCATGACTTCTGTTGTTTAAGTAATATTAGTAGCTTTAACTGAATGTCCTGGATTGTTTAAATAAATTAGAACTAAACTAAGGCTCCTAACTAAGAGCATAACAAGGGGAAATAGAAACTAAGATACGGATCTGGAAAGGGACATAGGACAAACTGTAACATATCTCAGTTTTATCAGTGTTGGAGATTAGCTCCAGGTTTCGGTGGTTGAGATTTCTGTATCAGTAACAAGTGTATAGGTTTTGGGTGGATTGAGAAGCTTAATGGAATGTTTAAATAACTGGGTAAGTAGTTAGGAGAAGATAATCAGCAAAAAGGAAAAAAAAACCGACAGGAAAGAAAACAGAAATCACAAATCAACTTCTGTTCTAAATTCAGTTTGGACTTCAACTTCAGTTTTCTGGTCTGATCAGGTTCTGACTAATTCAGTATGTGTAACAAAGTTGCTTGGGTGTAGTCTGAGTTAGAAACTGGATAACACACCAAATTGACAAGCTTAACAGTTTAGAAAGGTTGGGAATTCAAACACGTGCACAAACAGGAAAGAATCATACAGCAGCTCAGTCTGTCTGGTTCTTTTATTTCATTTCTGTTTTCTGAGTTCTGGATGAATCTGTTTCAGGAGAGGTAATAACAAGATGATGGGGTTGTTTAAAGAAGAAGAAATTGTTTGAATCATATAACTATGACGTAAACACATTGAGAAGGGTTAGTCAGTATAACAAACCGAGTTGATTAGCAGAAGGAACAAACATCAACCTCAGTTCAGTTTTAACCCTCAGACTTTTGTTTCTGTAGATTAAATACGTCAGTGAGGATGGTGGGATTACTTTGATGATTTTGGGTTAAGTCATAGCTGGAATACCTATACAATCAGAGAAATACCTTGAGATTAAAAAGGGAAGTCACGGACTGACAGAAAAGGAAAAAAAAAGAAAGCAATCAGTTGATACTGCTGTCTTCTGTAACAATTCCAGTTCAGACTCCAGTTTTCTTTCTTTTCTTCTGTTTCAAATTCTTCCCAGTCAAGTATGGCTATTAATGTGCCTGTAACAGATTGGAATGGAACTGAAAATAACACCATGAACTAGGCAGTTAAGTAGAGTGGGGGAGAGAATGAAACAGAAACCCAATCGAGGGATGAGAAACAAAACAGAAGAGGAACAACTTACCTAACTAGTACATCAGTTTCCAAATTCCTTCTGAAACGAATGACCTTCTGTATAAACCTGTTACAGAGGGATATTAAGGGCAGAATTTGAGTTAAGAATAAACCTAAGATACTTCTAAGTGAGTGAACTATCTTGGTACATCCTTTGGAGGTTTAGAGCTCAGCTGGATGACTAAACCGTAACAGAAAAAGAAGAGAGATGCAACAACATAATTTCAGGATTTTTCAGCAGTATATTCTTTTGGAATAATTGAGATACAGAGGAGGCTAAATGGTAATGCAGCTCTAAGTTTATAAATAACTATGGTGGGATGGTGATTTTGTGATGAGAAAGAAGTGCAAACTGATATGTATATGTTACCGGTAACAAGTGCAGTACGTTGTCAAACTTTGGACTATGTGTTACTACAAGTTCTGATGTACAACATTAGATGTACATATATATGCAACCGATAATTAAACAAGAGTGAAAGGACCTTGGGTTATATTTTACCACAAGGTTTTGGCGTTATAAAATTAAATACCTACAATATGTTATAAGTTATGTGGGAGTTCTGTGAGTAATGAAAGTATATAATAAAGGAGCTCAAATGTGGCACATGTGTATATTATTTTCGATACATTCCTAAGTTGCCAAGCCACAAGTAATAAAGTCTGGTGACACATAAATATCGTACCTTATAACATTATAGAACAAATGTAACACAAATAATATTATGTGGCTAAAGATGTAGTTATTCAAACTGTTATGCTAAATGCATACATACAAAGATAAACACGTACCAAGAAATAAAGTTATACACTATAGTTATAATGACATAAAATACCAAGGATAGTATAAGACTTCGGTTTGATAAATAAACCCTAGTGAAGTATCATAAGTGTATAACGCAAGGTTTCATGCTCTAACGTAAACCAAGAATTAACTCACACAACGAGTAAGGGGTTTATAAATATTAATAACGATACTTTAATTAGTAACAATGTTAAGTCTGGGGACATAGTACTAGGATTTCAAACGTTATTCGGAAATACCGGATTGTGCTGTCATATGGATTGACACTTAGTGTTCCTTGTATTACTAGATCGCATTTCCGACGTACGCGCTCGAAAGCTCTAGTGGCCTGCACTGCACGAATCTAGACTACGGTGTACGGTATGTAAAGGGATTTGATCCGGGTTGTCCTGAGGAATTCCTCGGGCTCGGATTTGTTTGATAAATAACTTGTGTGTATGTATGTATGTGATTTATGTGTGATGTGTAGTTATGTTCACTGCATTATTTATTTATGCACGAACGTCCTATGGGACTAATACTACGTCGACTATAGATCGACTTATATAAAACTACATATGCGAAATGTGTGTTGTGACCACTGTTGTCTGACCTAATATGCTAAGTATTATAAGTATGTAGTTATAACCTAAGTAAAATACTTAGGAACGGGACACGACATTGTCGGTCTCTAGAGCTTTGACTCGAACGTGAATGTTACCTAGAATAATTCTAGGCATGCGTAAGACCCATAGGGCAGCCAACAAACTAAGTGATGTACTCCATAACTAAAACTGTAACTGACTATCTAACTAACAAAGCTAACAGTGGAGTGTGAATGAATGTGATGATGTACCTTAATCCAGACAGTCACTGGCTGCTGGTCGCGCGTAGAGATCTCTTGGGTTATCCCGTATCGGGTTTTACCCTAGTGAATCCTGTTCGAGCCTAGATAGATCGACAGGCGGAGTGTGCTACCGTTGGCACCAGGCCCTTGGCCACCTAAATGGACGCCTTACAAAGGCAAAGTGAATTAGTCCCAGAGTCTTCGGATGATCAGGGCAGTGAGCACCTTGTGTGTACGTGGGACTACTGTCCAAGTGAATATATTTCGGGTTGTCCTAATTGACGCCCGACAGTGCTAACCCAACTAATAATATGTGAGGGCCCGGGGGGGCCGAATGTTGTACAGTGCTAACTAAAACTAATGATATGTGAAGGCCCGGAGGGCCGAGTGATGTACTATGTGATGATGTTAACATACGATGAATGAGTTCTCAATGCCATTGGATTGGTGATGCATGACAGTAATGTGTATATCCATATATGACTGTTTGGATTGGATGAATGATTATATAATCATGCATGTTGTTACAGTATTTATCATATCTGTAAAATGACAAAGCATGAAATCAATCTAATATCAAGACGGTTAAAAATGACAAGTGACCAATAGGGTCCAGATCCGGCATACTCAGCGTCTATCGCTGATACTACACTTATTATGCAGGTTGCTGAAAACGTTGAAGCCGAAGTGCGGGATTGGGTAGTTAGGACATTGTGAGATTTGGATTATGTTTAGATGCTCATAGTAGTTGTGCTTTTGATACTTAGATAGAAATGTAGATGGTATCTCGTTGTCACTGCGGATTGTATTTTTATGTTTAATTTTGTTAAGATGATGTACTGCTACATCACTCGTATGGGCGAGTGGTGGCAAGTAACACCCATGTGAGTTCTATTACTGTAATTACTTCCGCTGTGAGACACCTTTATTTCCTGTTCACGTGAGCGACTATTACGTAATTGTTAGGGGGGTGTTACAAAAGTGGTATCAGAGCGGAGTACCGCTCTGATGACGAGATACTAGGTTAAGACAGTGAGCTTAGGATTTGGAAAACTTGGGAAACGTTTGTGAGGTACGAGACGTCTGTGTCTTAATGAAACTATGTGTTGGCAGAGCCTTTGGCCTGCAAGTGTAGCCCTTGGGGCACACGAATGAGTTGATTGTATTAAGGTGCCTTATTGAGAAAACGAACGGTAATACCGACATCTAGTGGTGGTGTGAGCCAGGAAGCTGACCAAGGGCATAAAAGACCCTGGAATATTACCCCTGTTAGGGTCCAGCTGAGAGCTCAGCCAGGAGGAGACACAAACGTCATGGATACATTGGCGACAACCCGCTTTCATGTGGAAGTCCAGTACGAACTACCGCCGACAGTACCCCTCCCGCCACAATCCAATGAGTATAATACAACTAAGAAATATAATCCCCGAATATAGGGAAAAGGGCTACCAAGCCCAACGGACTGTCTAAACACCTCGCAGCGAATGAAAAATTCCTGCTCCTGTAACATTAATACAACCTCAATGTCATACCTCCATTGACGACCAAGCACCGTATCGATAGGCACTGCCAGAGGCGAGCGCCACTACTACTATAACGTCGTGGAAAGGGTCACCCAAGAACATCAGGGCAAGCGGACCGGGTGCACCATGAACTCCGCGAGACCGTCGCCCGTAATGGAACCCGTAACCACCAAACTGTAGAAAGAAATTATCTTGAGAACGTGAAGGAACCTTGTGAGAGTACCGCCCTGTTATGTACAAACTTCAATCCTAAACTTGTGTGCACACAATACAGTGACACTAGGACCCTGTCGTGGCGGTACCTGTAGAGAGACAAAGTCCAAACGTTTACGCTATTGTAAATATAATGTGAAGGAAGACTTGATTATTCTAATGACAATGTGGTCAGGAAAATTTCCCAAATCCAAATATCTTCTTATTCACGAACAATCACTCTAACAGTACTTAAACAATCAAGCAGCAGTGAGACAAACAAGTCGGGAACCGACAACTCTACTTGCATAGCGCGCATGCCACTGCAAGCGCTGATTTGAACAATGTACTAATAATTTTGTCTACCCCGCGCACTTGCCACTGCAAGTGCTGCAAACAATTACAACTACAGTTACCACTGCTATTATCATTACAACGAATACTGTAAACGGTGTAGACCTATGGTACGACACCATGGCTACCAATAATCACCAAACAATTGTACACCTCTAATAAACTACAGAACTACAATTGTTGCAATAAACCACTAAGATACGAGGCCTACAACCTCTAAAGGGACCGACGAGTCCGATTAACGCAATAAAAGGGGGCACACCAGCCCATAACAAATTATAACTACTAAACGAGAACGAATCAAATGACACAGGCTGAGAGCCAAGATAACATAATTTAACTATCAAAGCATTCAATGGCTGAATTGGAAGTGGACGGTGATACCTGATTCCCGGGGATCAAGGGAAACCAACCACAAATTGGGGTGAAAGGTTAGTGCAACACTGGTGCTGATCACACCAGAGTCGTATGACTCCTGAAACTCTTCACAAGTTGCCAAAATTAATTATAGTGAGGATAAACAAGACTGCAGTATCCTAGTTACAAACAACTAGCAAAGGAAACTTGCGATTAACTGCTACGTTATATATATAAATCATACAAATAAAACTATGAAGAGAATACGATCGTATGACGATCGCTGCCATACAGTTTCCAAATATATCATATGCACAGTATTTATATTTATTCACTTACACTTATATCTCTGGATTTATTCTCTTATATCTTATGTCCCATTTTCATCCTCATCTTAATGTAAGATGATTATTCGATTTGATGCATTATATTATGCAACTCATATTAAGAACTTTATCTTAATATTCTGTAACATCTCAGGCCATATATTGATAATTCCTAAGGTTTATATTATATCAACCTTAGCCTATAAATTCAATTTTCTCATTAAATATTGTAACCCGTACCTTCAATAAAAACTATATTATTGCCGGAAGGCAAATACATCAAAATTCCTACTTCCATCAACTCCTAATACTTTCCATTATTACAGATGAACACAACCCGTGATACGTTATAACACGTTAACCTTATAATAAACGTAACTTATAGTTCACTAACTATATGTACGTATACGCCAACCCGTGATGAACACAAGGGAATTGGTGAAACGTAGCAGTCCACAGATGGACCAAGAGTGAAAGGAACAATTCTACCGTAATACGGACATTACCAATACCTTCGCAACAATGAACGCGAATCAACACTGAATGCATGAATAATTACAACCTCTGAGCACCACCTTTACCAAGGAGTGCCATATACTGTTATGTACAATTACAACTAATCAACATCAAGATTAAATTAATATGTATTATCAATATCATACCGATTATGAAACAAGTCCTAAGTAGAAGAATGGCTACCACCATTGGCGTCCCGCCATGTAAAGAAAATGATAAGTATCAATATATGTTAAAGACATGTCGTTTACTACTGTGACGACTGTCAGTGAGGAATGAATGTGTAAGTTAAATCATTGATAACCACCTAAATCGATATTACAGAACACACAAACCAAGCGCTAAATAGCGTAAATAAACAAGTACCTAATGTACAAATAAGGGGCACAAGCTCAGGAGACCGGGAACACCGACTCCGGTTATCTTTCCAGGTATATTACCAACATAACAATGTCTAAGTTAATATGATAAAGCAATGGAGCTATAGTACATACCGTAAGCAATGGGAATAACAATCATGAGTTGCTAACAGGCGCCAAACCGCGCACTTGAAAAATAAATAACTGCAGTTACAAGTAACTAGCACTAAACAATAAGTAACAACAAAGACATTATTTACTAGCTGAATACCAGGAGTATATACCAACATGTAATGTTAATCACTAATAGTGATAAATGTTCAGTCCTAACGGATGAACCTGATCTTATGAGAAGTGGCATACAAAGATTCACTTATAATATTTGTAAAAACAACTCATTTGCAGTATCATCAGTGAGAATGGTTGGGAAGTGAAGAGCCAAGATGCTCAAGCAATCATGCAATCTA